>OV651831.1:6154532-6284532 GCA_927349885.1 Psylliodes chrysocephalus
ACAATCCAAAAGACCTGAAATTGTTAAAAATGGGAAACTTGGTAAATTTAAAATAATACCAAACACTTGGTCTTCGGCAACAACTATATTACGACTAACCACTTCAGCACTATATCATTCTATGATAAACATGATATTCAATAAGTAAGCAGAGGGCGCTAGGTGCATCATAATAAGGAGGATATTTCAAACTTTACAACACCCCCCATTAGTTTAAAATAATAATACTCAAAAAATAAAATAAAAAAGAAACTTACCCAGGTGTTTCAAAAACTTGTAAAAAGCTTTTGTCAGGATATCTGTGGCATCTTATTTGTCTGCAAATATTCTGTATCGATCAAACCACTTTTTACAGTTTCTCTATGAAACATGGAGTTTGACGTAAGCTTTAGGGCACTTTGACTATCACTATAAATTGAAATACAATCAAAGAAACCTGTCAATTCTCTTAATAGGTTTCGAAAATATATGGCCTTATTAGCTTACATATAGTCGGCCTCAGTGCTTGAGAAGGGTGACTGTTTTTTGTTTACTGCTCCCCCAAGACACAGCTGAATTTGAAAAAATTAAACAAAAACCTGTATATGACTTCCTATCCAGAGAATTGCAGGCCCAATCAGCATCTACAAAACCTTCTAGACTTTTTGTAGTATAATCAACAAGTTCAAAAGCGTGTTTTTGGGACATACTATTACGAAAATTATGTTCAATAGCTCATTCGATTCGGAATAATGTCTAGATCAATGTGTGAAGAAAAATTTTGCAGTGCATAAAAAATTGCAAAAGTTATAAACAATTAAACACCTCAAAAACATTGTGTTTGGTCTTTCGCCTATAGTTTGTAAACTATAAATATTTTTGGATTTTTCAAAAAAGATCCTTAAAGAGAAGGAAATTTGCTATAAATAAGTTCCGACTCCCGGAACTGTAGCTCCATTATTTATAATTTTAATTTAACGCTCAAAGTAGCCTTCCGCGCGCCATTTTTAGGTTGCGCGCACGGCGTCGAAACCGAGTACGTTACATAAAATAATTTTTTTAAGTTAATAAAATTAAATTCAAAAATTTAAAAAAATTACGGTGTATTCTAAACACTTAGAAGAATTCATTCCCCCCGTTGGAATTTTTCATAAAAATTCATTTTCCAACAAAGTAGGTTATTGTTAATTACTCTCATCATTACAAATTGATAAAAATATTAAATAATTACCATATTTTTTTTTGCTTCGTGGAGCTCTTTTTATATACAAGTTATAGAGTTAATAACCCTGAGTCGGCAACCTCGTGGATGAACCTTGGAACTGCTGACTTTTCATTAGATTAGTTTGTGTCATTCCACCTTAGGTGTAATCAACCTGTTATATTATATTTCCTTTCTTGATATTCAGTTTAGAATCTGTTCTTGATATGATAAGTTGTAATTTAAATTAAATAAATCTTTTTAAAAAACTAAATACCGAGTGTACTTAGTTAAGTTATATACAGTGAGCATCATAAGTCTTACTCCCCCTAACTAACTCGTTACTGGGGTCTTGTTAGGAAAATCGCCGAGACAGGTCGATTTTTGATTTCTACAATGTACATTTTTGCATGATTAGTTTACCCTTAATTTCGTCCCTTACTGGAGGGTAGCAACCCTTTCGAAAAATTTAAATGGCATGGGGTGGTGGGTTTTATTCTCTATTCAACCGTGCAAAAAATTTTAAAGTTTGCTTCATTACGTGTTGATTTATTAATGTTTAAAAATAACAAAACCTCACAAAATAGGAAAGCAACTGGACTAACAGTGACCTTCTAATGGCAAAAAGTCTTACTTCACGTCTGAACTAAAACCGAAATCATGCAGGGCCGAATTTTAAATCTAAGGATGAGTGCGCTACGTTAATTTCCGTTGTTCTGAAACAACAATTAGTCGAGAATTAATGAAGCAAATTTTGAAATTTTTTTACACGGTTGAATAGAGAATAAAACCCTCTTATAAATGAGCTATCACTCACCACCCTATGCCATTTAAATTTTTCGAAAGGGTTGCTCCCCTCCAGTAAGGGATGAAATTAAGGGTAAACTATTTATACGAAAATGTACATTGTAGAAATCAAAAATCGACGTGTCTCGGCGATTTTCCTAACAAGACTCCAGTAACGAGTTAGATAGGGGGGGGGGGTAAGACTTATGGTGCTCACTGTATAGATTATCTAATACTAAAACTAGAGATTGAATAATGAAATATAACATTTTTATGTTAACTATACAGGGTTATTTTAAAATGCTTTTGTCATTTTTTAAACAAAATGAATTATTTATAATTAAAATATATCTGTTATATAGTCTTTTTATTTTAAAAACAACAGGTCTGGTGTCATGTAGTCAAATTAGAAGCCCACAATAATGGCGCCAATTTAGACCAACAGCAGCTCACTAAAAATAACGTTCCTGTGATAGTTGAGAAATGTATTAATTTTATTTATGCCCATGGTAAGTCTTACTTATTATTTTAATAATAATAATAATAGTTTAACTTTGATCAGGTTAATATTTAAAATTTTATTGTTTTCAAGCATTTCGAAACAGAACGGGTTTTCACAAATCATCAAATAACATAATATTTTTAAAATAGTCAAGGGTAATATACCAAGATCTTGATAATAGTCGGCTATTTTTGTTGAATCTAAATCTCGAAAATATTTTAATATCCATTTAATGAGACATAATTTTTGACATTAATAATTTAATTAGAGCCCGAGAGTTTTAACTCGAGGGCTTTAATCAGTTGATTACTTTTGCCAACATTATGTATTATATTTTTGGTCTAGGGAGATAGTCCAAAGAATAACCCCTTGCATTTTTGCCGCATGTTTACCAAACGTTCAATAAAATCAAATAAATTTTTAGGCAGTATGACTGAAGGTATTTACCGTAGACCGGGTCAAGGTTCTTCAGTTTCCGAATTACTGACGAAATTTAGGAAGGACGCATTTGCAGTACAGTTAACTACGGATCTTTGTACTGAACACGAAGTAGGAACTGCGTTGAAAAGATTTTTCAGAGACTTGCCAGAACCTCTTTTAGGAACCAATCAACGACAATATCTGTATGAAGTTTCTAGTAAGTATTTTTTTAATTGGGAAATGTATTAATATAACTCTTACAGGTCTTAAGTATCTCTTGAATTTCCAGTATTCTATAATTGTTATATTCTTAAAGTTTGATGCTCTTAATCTAAAATTCATTTGACACTTTAATATTCGTTAATAAATTAATCAATTAGGTGAAAAATGTGATTGATTTTTTATCATTATCAATAGGTCTGGTATAAAACCGCAGAAATATGTTTACAAATGGTTCGCAGAGTTCTTTATAACATAATATATTTTGTTGACGTTTGTTAATTTTTAAATAAAATTTCAAACAAAACATTTGCTAACCTAAAACACCAAAATAAACCATCGAAATCATATTTATTTGTCTTTAAATAGTCACTTTCGTTCACGTCGCTACTTTTCAGGTCGTTTCAACTAGTTTATAAATAAAAACGTTTTGTTTATAGAACATAATAACCGAGAAGAAAAGATAAGAATGTACAAAGCCTCTCTGGATCAAATACCTACCATTTCCTACAACACTACTAGAAAATTAATCGGTCATCTTCACTTTATCAGTACGCAAAGTGCCAAAAATTTAATGACTGCAGAAAATCTTGCCAGTATTTGGGGGCCAACGTTGCTGCATTATGAAGTAAGTTCTAATTCGTTCTGAATAAATCAAGCTCACCTTTCAATGTCATGTGTAATAACTTTAATTTATATTGTAATTCGTCAGATATCTTCACAGATAGTTTGAAATGTATTAAAGCACTTGCTTGGACCAATTATAACATTGCTTAAAGTTTTGTTTTTTTGTTGTTTGTTGTTGTTTTTTTTTGGGTTTTTTGTTGTTTTTTTTGTTTGTTTTTTTTTTGTTTTTTTATTTTTTGTTATATTTTTGTTATCTTTTATATTTATTTATTTAATATTCACTGTTTTTCATAATATCCATATATATTTGTCACCTTTACTATATTATTAATAATTTGTTGGATTGCTCTGTACAGGGATTCATATCTGTTGGGTAATAAAGGCTATTATTATTATTATCATTATAATTATATTAATATATTTAATTGAAAATGTTTGTAGGATAGAGACGCCATTCCAAATGTTAATCACAATCATATGTTGGACACTGAAGTTGTACATCAACTAATCAAATTATACCGTCACATTTTCCCTGAAGATCCAGGAGAGCTTGAAAAAGAAAAACACATGTTAAGGGTTTTGGAAAAATATTCTAAAGCACCTCAAGTAAATGTATGCAACAAAACGGCGGGAGATCTGAGAATATGGGTGTATTTGCACAATAAAGAAGGACAATCGTACAATGTTTCAGTAAGTAATACAATTGATTATAATACGCCTATTCATAAAGCGTCTTTGAATATTTACCGACCTTTAAATTACTCAGAAAAAAAAAAGAGTTGGACAATATCATGGTTTTTAAATCACCCTTTGAATCGATACTATAATAAATTAGTAAAGTTCAAACAAATATTTTCTTAAATCGTTATTCCTTAATATTGTAACTTTTGTTTATTATAAAATAGTTAATTTATTTAAAACAGTTGGGGTTATATGCTTCTATAAAGTTTCAAAGACAGTTTGGCAATCTTCGTCCCTCTAACTTCTACGGTAAGTCGCGTTAATGACTTAGCAATATTTACGAACTCTAAGAATCTTCGCTAGTACGTAAAAAGCTCAAAACTACTTCTTATTTGATGTTTGTCAGTTGGTTGTGGCCAATCTTTGATAGAAACGACTTTCTCCTTATCTACAGCTACGCCATCCTTGCTGACTATATGACCCAGGTAATTAAATTTATTTTAAAATAGCAGGCATTTCTTGGGGTTTAGCATCAGTTGGTCATCTTGAAGTTTTTTAAAAATATCTTCTAAGTTCTTTTGATTTTGATCAAATGTCTTCTCCAAGACTGTGATGTCTTCTAAATATACCAGGCAATTTTCCAGGATAACCCTCTCAATACATTTTCTATGAGTCTTTCAAATGTCACGGGGGCACTACATAGTCCAAATAGCATGATATTGAATTGCCACAATCCAGATCCGGTGGTGAAAACTGTCTTTTCTTTATCTACTAGGTCCATTTCCACCTGCTAATATTTCCAAGGTATCGTCAATTCGAGGCAGAGGATAAGTGTCTTTCGTGGTAACATTGTTTAAGGAGGTCCTTTCGCCACCAATGTTAAATAAAAAATATTAGATTATGACTAAAATTAATTTTTTTCTAATAGTAGATGTCCTTATTTATCTAATAGTGAACTTTTAACTATACCTTACCGTGCAAATTTTTGAGAAAAAATTTTTTTTAAATGTGTGTGTACAGTGACTTATGAGAAAGTAAGACTTCAACAACAATTTTCGAATTATAATTAATTTTACTATTATTTATTGATTAGATGGAGTAGAAAAAAACTAAAAATAAGGTTTTTGAAATATTTAGGTTTTGTTTTTTGCAATAAAATATATAGGTTACCGTGGAATTTATTGAGAAATTATTATTAAAAAATCACAAAACTAGGTTACTTGAAAATTTTTTGGTCAAGTCAAGTGGCACCATCAATAATCTTTAAGTCGCCCCGGAGCGCCACGGCAAATAATAATAATAGCCGTCCCTTTCCCCGCACAAGCTCAGCTTTTGGTGTTAAAATTCACTCGTAAGGGGGTGAATTAGGGAGAGTAGTATTATTATTATTATATTCATAAATTGTCTATTAAACATAATCTTAAGCTAAATAAAAATAAATGTCATCTAATCCTATTTAGAAACAAAAAACAACGGAAATACCTTAGTCAAAGACTATCCATAAAAATTGATCAACTAACTTTATCTATAGCGGATTTCATAAAGAATCTAGGCATTCTGTTTGACTCTAATCTCAATTTCCACTTGCATATAAACATCCTTTTAAAAAAATCATTTTCTACTTTAAACAAATTATATAAGGTCTTGAAAGTCAATAATTTTGTTTATTTTCTCATATGATGATGTCGTTTATGGAAATTCTATTACTTCTTATACACAAAACCGCATACAAAAAGTACAAAATTATTTATGGGCTTCGAAAATGATGCATACATTTTATGAATTTAAATAGTTAAAAATAAATAGTAAATGTCAAAATAATTTTATTAATTTCTTGTATATAATGTCATAAAAGGAAATAAAACCAAAACACTTTTGGATAAGTTATTTGCACCCTCCAAATGTCAGCTGTAGAAATATTTTTCATATTCTTCATCATAATTCAGCCATGTTTCAGAAATCATTTACCTACAAATCTGATAAAATTTATAACGTATAGTTAATGAATCAAATACATTATGCACAACATATTTTCTAGTTTTATATTTTGAAATTTAATTATAAAATCAGTTAAAATCTAAATTTCTTTATTATTTTATTAATATCATTATGCTTCTGTCTACAGGGTGTCCCAAAAAAATGGGCCTATATATTAACCATAGATTCCTTAGATTAGTGTAAGAAATCTCTATTATTTTTTTCGATTAGGGCCATCATGTTACAACTAGAGGAAGGTGATATTTAGGCTCAAATTATGATTTGTCGTCCTAAAAAATCCCGATGTGTCAATTTTAAGTCATCTACTTAATAAAACGACGAAAATATAATGAAAACGTATTTTTTAAAATTAACTTTGTCACCCTGTATAGAAATA
Organism: Psylliodes chrysocephalus; assembly: GCA_927349885.1. Taxonomy (NCBI): domain Eukaryota; kingdom Metazoa; phylum Arthropoda; class Insecta; order Coleoptera; family Chrysomelidae; genus Psylliodes; species Psylliodes chrysocephalus. The sequence continues at coordinate 6,161,322 of OV651831.1, forward strand.
GAAATATTTTATTCTCAGTAATACATATACAGGGTGTAACTAAATAAGTGTAAAACATTTAAGGGGGTGATTCCTCATCGAAAAACAGATAGGATCTTTTATATAAAGAGAAACTTCATTGGAGCATCCCTTGTTAAGATACAGCCCCTTAAAGGGGGTACATAAAATTTGTTTAACAATTTTTTTCACAAGCACTAAACAAGTTACAATATTGAAATTAACCTGCCATTTTCTGCAATTTATTTGGTTTACCCCATGGTTGTAAGGGGTGGAAAACGCAACCCCTAAAATTTCGTTCCAACGTAACTTTTTGTCTTATTATTTTTTTACCATTTAAAATTGTATTTCCGATAGCCTGTTTCATTCTAAACAAAAAATGTCTCTTGAATTTTTTGCCCGAAATAAACCAGTTCGCAGCAAAAATTATTTTACGAACAACTACAGAGATACATCGTCATAAATGCTTACTGGATTTATTGTTATTTTGTAGTTACAACCTGCATTAAATGATTAAAAAGGGGAATAATCAAAACTAATTTATTAATAACAAAACATACAACATGTAGAAATCATAGTAAATGTTCAATATGTCTATCTTTAGACATTACGCATGCGTCTAGACGTCGGCGCATTGAGCCACGTATTCGCTCAAATAATCCTAGAGTCTCTCTAATTACCCTGCACGCATCGATGATGCGGTTTCTTAAGTCCTCTAATTCTGAGGGGCCAATTCTGTGGTCCTCCTCGACCTATCCACTGATTTGCATATGTTTCAGTTAAATGCTGACGTGCTACTTGACTAAAATGGGCGGGAGCCCCATCATGCATAAAAAATATCCCTTCTGACGGCCAAAGGAACTTCCTCCAGCAGTACGGGATGCACTTCTCTTAAAACTTGAACATATGCCTCATCATTTAATCGAGGAGGTAGAAAATGAGGCCCAATTAAATAATCACCAATAACTCCGGCCCACACGTTAAGAGAAAAGTATTCTTGATGGTGAGTTTCGACAATAGCATGAGGGTTTTCATCAGCCCAAATGTGGTAATTATTAAAATTAATAATCTTGTCCCGAGAAAAACTACATTCGTCTGTGAATTCGATCGTCTTCAGAAAGTCACGATTTCTTCTAATCATTTCCAGCATCCAATTGCAAAATTCAAGACGGTTCGGAAAGTCTCGCGGTAACAGTGCCTGTACTCGTTGCAGATGGTAAGGGTATAAAAGATGTTCCTTTAAAATTCGAAATACCGTCATATGATCAACATTTAGCTGGAAAGCAATCTTTCTAGTACTGGTAGTAGGTTGTTCTTCAATAAAATTAAGTAGTGCTTCCTCAAGCTGAGGTGTTCTTACTTCTCGATGGCGACCACAATCGTGCGTTCTTTTGTTGAATGAACCATATTCTCGTAATCGTTGATGAAGTCGGGCAAATATTCTATGTGAAGGATGCTGCCGTTGAGGATACATTTCAGCATATCTTCTAACCCATTCCCCTGGGAAAGACCGTAAACGTAATGCATATCAGCCATTTCCTCATTTGTGTATGCCATTTTAATAACAAGTGAATTATTAAAGTAACAAATTACGAACAGAACAACAATACACAATTAGTATTACTTCAATTTCAAAAATTTACAAACTGACAGCTTGATTTCAATGTAATTGCAAAGTATATTAACCGTTGAGTAGCGACAGCTGGGGAACCGAATTCTAGTGCGCCGACGCGAAATAGAGAGGCGAGACGTCTTCTAAACATGTAAACAACCCCTTTCACTTTAGTCCGGCAACTGATATAGAAATTCGTTGTTGTGGATTTATTAGCGCTCTTTTATTGTTTTTGTTAAGATTTTTTTGGGTTTTGTGGGTTTTTTATTATGCCAGGAAATGCATGTGCTATAAGTGATATAAATTTTTATATTTACTAGATAAGTTAAATACTCATAAATATAAAACTGCCTAATGACCAAACCTTTATTATAAATGTAAACTACAAAAGAGTTTTACTTCAAATTACGTCGAGCAGTGTAAACATCACATTCAAGACCAGTTCATAATTCGAGCAGTGTTTTACTGTGTCGTTCCGTCAATAACGTCAAAAGAGAGAGAAAGAAAATTTGCACCACTCAAGATCAAAGGCACCGACGCTTTATGTCGCTACTCAACGGTTAATATACTTTGGTAATTGTCAGTATTGCTAATAGCTGCCTACTAGATAAATTAGTTTCGTATTTTCGTATTATGGCGATATCTATCTTGTTCGTAAAATAATTTTTTGCTGCGAACTGGTTTATTTTGGGCAAAAAATTCAAGAGGCTATCGCAAATAAATTTTTAAATGGTAAACAAATAATATGACAAAAAGTTACGTTGGAACGAAATTTTAGGGGTTGCGTTTTCCACCCCTTACAACCATGGGGTAAACCAAATAAATTACTGGCTAAGTGTCTTTTTGGTAGTAGAAAATGTCAGGTTAATTTCAATATTGTAACTTGTTTAGTGCTTGTGAAAAAACAAATTTTATGTACCCCCTTTAAGGGGCTGTATCTTAACAAGGGATGCTCCAATGAAGTTTCTTTATATGAAAGATCCTATCTTTTTTTCGATGAGGAATCACCCCCTTAAATGTTTTACACTTATTTAGTTACACCCTGTATAAACATGTTTACACAGTTTACACATAAATGGTAAAATACACCACATTTTACATACAGTGAGCACCATAAGTCTTACCCCCCTATCTAACTCGTTACTGGAGTCTTGTTAGGAAAATCGCCGAGACACGTCGATTTTTGATTTCTACAATGTACATTTTTGTATAAATAGTTTACCCTTAATTACATCCCTTACTAAAGGGGAGCAACCCTTTTGAAAAATTTAAATGGCATGGGGTGGTGAGTGATAGCTCATTTGAAAGAAGGTTTTATTCTCTATTCAACCGTGTAAAAAAAATTGAAATTTGCTTCATTAATTCTCGACTAATTGTTGTTTCGGAATAATGGAAATTAACGTAGCGCACTCATACTTAGAATTAAAATTCGGCTCTGCATGACTTCGGTTTTGGTTCAGACGTGAAGTAAGACTTTTTGCCATTAGAAGGTCACTGTTAGTCAAGTTGCTTTCCTATTTTGTGAGGTTTTGTTATTTTTAAACATTAATAAATCAACACGTAATGAAGCAAATTTCAAATTTTTTTTGCACGGTTGAATAGAGAATAAAACCCCCTTTCAAATGAGCTATCACTCACCACCCCATGCCATTTAAATTTTTCGAAAGGGTTGCTACCCTCCAGTAAAGGATGAAATTAAGGGTAAACTAATCATGCAAAAATTTACATTGTAGAAATCAAAAATCGACCTGTCTCGGCAATTTTCCTAACAAGACCCCAGTAACGAGTTAGTTAGGGGGGGTAAGACTTATGATGCACACTGTATATTAACATACAGCATACTCGAGTAAAATTAAAATAAAATAGGATTTTAAAAGATCATGATTGGTAATAGTAATAAAAAATATATAATAAAAATACAATATTAAAAATATTAGGTAACATGTTTCACTCTTACAAAATAATCGTTATTGTTATATAGACACATGTCCAGTAATATCTTTTTAATTTGATGTTTAAACTTTTTCCTGGTAGATTACGGATGTGTGGCGAAAGTCCATTATAGAATGAAATGCCTATTGTTCGGGACTTGTTTATTCTAGTTCTCGTTTGGATTAGCTGAATTTTCCCTCTGATATCGTATGTATGATTGAGTGACGTGAAGTTTCCCAAATTATTTTTTATGGCTAGCAAGTTTTCAATTACTATTTGCGAAAACAGGGTAATTATGCTAAGTTGCTTAAATAGTGGTCCGCATGGTTCACAATAATTTACCCGTAGAATAGAACGAACTGCTGATTTTTGCAAGATAAAAAGTCTTTGTAGTGAAATGAAGCTAGCATTTCCCTAAGTTAGAATTCCATATGTTTAATTGGAATCGAATAAGCCATAATAAGTAGTTATTGCTGCTTCTGTATTAACTACATTTGACATTCTACGTAGAGCAAACGTGAATTTTGCCAACTTGTTACATAAATTATTTATTTGATAGTTCCATGTAAGTTGTGTGTCAAAATATATACCGAGAAATTTAGTTTTCATTGTTTCACTAGTAGTTTGGTTCAACCTGAAGACACATGTTTCAGTTTTATTGTGATGTAAAAATAATTCGTTGCTATCAAACCATTGTTTAGCTTCAATCATAATCTTAGAATGTTTGATAACTATGTCAGATGTGTTATTGCAGTGATATGAGAAATTGGTATCATCTGCATACATGGTAGTTATTTAAATTCATATAAGATGGAAAATCATTGGTTGTAACGATGTTCACCAGTAACACCGTTTTAGATACGCCTATGGTTCAGTATGTAGCCGTTTTTGCCAAGCAGAGACAAGTATATAAAGAGCTCCGAATTTAATTCTCGTCAGTCGAACTAAGGTACTGACTTAGTAAGACTCTCCTCTCCTGCTCCTGCAGAGGTATTGACTCTGTGGGCTTCCCGACGTCCCGACCCTTACCTGCAAAGGTATTGACTTTGTAGGTGTTCCTTTCCCGTGAATCTCTCCCACGAAGGTATTGACTTCGAGGGACTTCCATCACCGTAAAGGTAACCTAACCTCTTGTCACATCTTCGCCACACCATCCTGGACCACTAAGCCACGCCGAACCGACTCACAAAATATATTTTGGGGAACAACATTTGAAATACATTAATTTATTCCTTTTCGTTTGTAAATATTTTAAAACAATATATGTGTCAATGTTAACTGGCCGTATTACTGGTTGTTAATTCCTAAATTTATTTCCCCCTTATATTTCAGCTAGTGATTAATTCTGTACCAGCCCAAGCAACGATTAAAGCCCGTTACTTGTGGCCTACTATTACCTGTGTCTAAGTGACCTTTGACCCCTGGAATTTTTCATCTCCATCTGTAGCTACCCGAGTACTTTCGACGCCGTTTCGAAAGTTCGTGGAGTAAACCATCACCAAAAATCTGGCGCTCGAGAACCGCCCGTAACCAGCGTCATTCGTAAGGAATCGTTTTCTCTGAGGCGAGAAAACCCTTTACATGGTATATATTAAAAATAATAGAGGGTCTAGTACGGATCCTTGTGAAACACCTCTTTTCATTAATAAAGGTTTACTAAGTTTATTTCTGTAATATACACTTTGTTGCCTGTTTTGTAAATACAAAGCAATCATCTTATTTGCAATGCCTCTAATGCCAGATTTATCTAGTTTGTTGATTAACAATGTGTGACTTACACAGTCAAATGCTTTAAACAGATCAGTGAATATAGCTACGCATTGTGATTTGTTTTCTAAAGACTCCTGAATGTTATTCAATAAAGCCAGCATGGCATCTGTAGTTGTTCTCCCATGTCTAAAACCATATTGGTCAATAAAAAAACATGATAGCTCTATTCGAAAATAATAATAGAAATTTCTTGCACTGACCTAAGGAATAATTGGTTAACGGATTGACCTACTATTGATCTTTTAGGTTAAGTGTAACAATATATTGTAGATAAACTGCGAATCTTTGTCCAATTTGTTATGTTTACTCATTTTCGTACTTATTGATTTGGATTTTGCTGTAATGTATAATAACCAGGGTCACAATGCACGACCTCGTATGGTTTTATTTCGCTTAGTTATTTACCGTCAATGTGAACAGAACAACATGCGCTATCTCCCCAAAATAATTTAAACTATTTAATTCTGACAATAGGATATTGATGTTTGGGCTCTTTGTAATAATCACTGAGTAAAAAATGAGAAATTTATGTTTTTCTCAAAATTGTGTATAAAAAATATACGAGGTACTGCATTTTGTGACCCTCGATAAGTAATAAATAATGCCAGTGTTACTAATTCATTATTTTTTTCACAGATTGGTCCCAACAAAACAGCTTACGACTTATGCAAGGAACTTAGCGGACATATTAAACTTCTTGTGCATGAATTGGTTTTAGAAGAAATAATTTTGAACGATAAATTAATAAGACCTATACATTATGAAGAAAAGGTAACTTAGTAAGAGTATTTTAATGTACTTAGCGACATATTTCGAAGATAATAAATATATATTTTTTTTTTAATTGTGATTTAAAATTAAATTATTATGAATTAAATAGTATACAAACCAATTTTTTCAATAATTCACATTATAAAAAGTTGTCTCAAGTCTAAATAATATCCTAGGAACTCTAAAATTGATTTTAGATAGTTTATTATTAAATAATTAATATAGAAATATTATATTTCTTGAAATTAAAAGTTTCAAGTGATATAGAAGGTAGAAAAACCTATTTCTCAATAATACCATAACATTTGTAGTACTTATATTTTTAACTTTCACATTGGACAGTTCCAACAGTTTGGAAATGATTTTAATAAATTGGGAACTACACTAATGCAGAACATTCAAGTTTACTCCATATTAGTTATTAATTTACCGATTTAAGACTTCTTATATTGCCAAAACTAGTTCCACACTAATTTAAAAACTATTTTTTAGGTTCTTGACGTCATTTTGAAATGGGGCTATTGGGACGAACAAGACAGGAAAGACAACTATTTAACTCTAGCACATTTATCAAAATATTGGGAATATATATTGGAAAAACCCTACCCGGTGTCTGGAGAGATGAGATTTGCAGATAACAAAACGAGACTGTTTAAATTATATACTTTTCAATTTTCTCAAGGAAAACTGACATGTTTCAAGGACAAAACGGTAAGTCTTTTCAAAATAAAATTAGAAAAAGGGGTAACTAATTGCTCTAATGTGGTCATCTTACTATTTTATTTATTATTTATATATAAAAAAAAAGTGAGTTAACAACTTAGATCTCAACTTTAGTTCTTTCCTAAATGTTGTACATTCATAGACTTGCATTTGTATACAGTGATTAACAGATTTTTGTTTTGAAATCGCAAATTGAAGAACCCTTGACATATTAATGCTGCCAAAGCTACGTTCAAAATAACGTTATATTTTCGACGAAAAAACGTTACAAAAATCTTTATGTTATTCCTTATTTTTGCAAAATGCTTAATGTCCTGTATTTAATACTATGTATATATTTAATTTGTACATTTATTGATAGGGAGAAATAATTTTGCATTCATGGAACATAGAGGACATAATTTGGTACTTAGGACATGAATCGAAAAGGAATCCCCAATCCAGATGGTCCATTACCTTTATAAATGCCAATTCTCATCCTGTTAGAACAAAAAGTTCTCCCTACTTTGGATCCGTATTGGTCTGGAGTGATGCAGCTACGCGTGCCAACTGGCTAAGTGCCATGTTAAAATCCAGATATCCGAATAATTTGGCACCACCGCCTAACTTAATACCAATTTAATTATCAGATTGAGATAAATCTTCCTTCTTATGTGCCTATAAGATTACATAGTGAGAGTTCGTATTTTTTTACCAATATTGTATTAGAATTATATATTTATAGATGAATATTTTATATTATACACAAAATCAATTTATAACTATATCATATTGATAATCAATTTTATTAAAAAATAAGTAATATACACAATAAATTAGTTTGTTTGTTTTGGTTAACTTTACTACAGATTACCTCAGATGGGAAGGCGGTAGAAGATCAAAGAATTTTGAAGTGAGAAATTCTGCAATGTTGAAACTTTAAATGGCATAATTTGAAATAAATGAAAACAAAAATTCTCCAAGCCATGTGTTACAAAATGCTTCGGAAAGCAACTATTCCTTTGGCCAAAGAAGAGCGACTCTCAATGAGTTTTTGTATGTAAATGGGAACTTAAATATACTGGGAAACGTAAGAAAACCAATTAATTTGTTATAAATAAATATATAAATATAATTTAAGCACTATATTACGGTTCAAAATCCATATGAATGTACTGGGATGCTTTTGCCACAAAAATAATATATATAGTATTGACATTTAACTTTTAATTTACTTTAATTTATTATTTAAGTATAATAGGAATAAAATCTACTAAAAGATCACTCCGTATACTCCGTTTTGGGTAGAAGTTTATGTTCTGTGAGTTTCGTATTGTTAACGCTGTAGAGAAGGTACGTTCGTGAACTTTTTTTACAAAATGCCTTTAACCGAAAGTGACAGGATTGAAATATTAATGATGATTGGTATTGGCGATAAGATGCGGACTCAACAAGAGGTATGCCGATTATTCCATGAAATGCACCCAGATCGTGAACCTATTTCACAATCTACGGTAAGTAGAATAGAGCGAAAATACAGAGAATTAGGACATGTGAGGGATGCAGCAAGGCAAGGTAGACCAAAAATTGATGAAAATATTCAACAAGACATAATTTTGTCGGCTGTAGAAAATCCACACTGTACAGTGCGAGGATTATCTAGGGATTTTGGTATTGGAAAGTCTTCAGTATCAAACATTTTCAAAAAGGTAAAATACCATCCTTATAAAGTACGTCTCATCCATGAATTGGCTGAAGACGACTTTGACCGAAGAACTGAATTCTGCGACTATATGATGAACCAAAATAACAATTTCATTGATAACGTTTTATTTTCGGACGAGGCAAAGTTTTATTTGAACGGTCATGTTAACCGGCAAAACACCCGTTATTGGTCTGATGAAAATCCACACTGGATGCAAGAGTACCATACGCAAAGACCACAAAAAACTAACGTATGGGCTGGTATTGTGAGAAATACAATTATTGGTCCATATTTTTTCGATGAAAACTTAACAGGAGCATTATATCTGGATTTCCTACAAAATACATTAATTCCTGATCTGATCCAGCTTTTTCCTGATATTCAAATACCCACTAATGTAGACCGCAGAATCTGGTTTCAACAGGATGGCGCACCGCCACATTACGCAGTAGCTGTGCGCAATTTTTTAAACACAACTTTTCCACAAAGGTGGATAGGAAGAAGGGGACCAGTGGAATGGCCTGCTAGATCACCTGATCTGAACCCATTAGACTTCTTTTTATGGGGTTATTTAAAATCTAAAGTCTACTTCAACAGACCTGGAAATATCCCTCAACTACAAGACCGAATCAGACAAGAAATACAGAGCATAACACCCGCTATGCTACAGAATGTTATAGACGAAAGTAATGCCCGGTTCAGTCATTGTCTAACGGTCAATGGAGAACAATTTGAACATTTATTGTAAATTTTCGTTCGTTTGTTTGTTTTTGGAAGTGTATCACATTAATTGCATAACTACATAATTCCATTTAATTTGTTTATTACATTCAGTAACGTATTACTTTCCATAAACAATTTTCATATTTTTTTTTGCATTTTTGCCCACCCTGTACCAATTTGAAGCAACATATTATACATTTTTGGAATCAGCTCAGCAAAGGCAATTTGGAAATTGAAAAAAAAGGGGGGGGTTCCATTTGAAAAAAATGGTGATGACGTCATTACACGAAAGTGGTTCACCCTGTATATTAGATTATGATTTGAAACAATAGTAAATTGAAATCAAAAATCGACCTGTTTTGGGAATTCCTAATTTTATTGTTCATTTAGCCAATAATGAATTTATGCGTTACTTTATGGACGCACTGTATATTAATAACCTGTTAGTTTGTATATATATTAAAATCATTTATTTTGTATGCCACCCAGAATAGATATCTATTTTAAACGGTACGTAAGCTGTATATTAAATTCAAAGGACTTATCTATACAACCGAAATTATAGCTAGATATTGAATAAAACCTCAGGATTCTCCTTTAATATCTAATAAGCACGTTTTAATTATATACTATAACCCTTAAAATTATTATATTCTTCTTTTTTATTTGCGGTGTCCATAAGATAATTTGCCCAGGTAATAATCGCCAAACGGTCTAAACCAAATCAGACATTCAGCCAATTTCGAGGATAAAAGGAGAAAAATTACCTACGACCACGACCCTCTCTTTGACTGAGCAGTGAGAATTAATTTACCCATAATATATTGTTTTGCTCTGTAGGTCATAGCATGGCATGTTATTGGGACTTTTGACCGCGTAGATCATGCAAATACCTGTATGTGCGGCGGTCTGGATCATCCTCGTTTAATTCATGAATCAATTGAACCTTGTAAGGATGCTAGTTCTCTTTCTTGAACAACCTCACGACAAAAGAGTGGTTCACATTATTATTTAGGGCTAGCTGTCTTGCAGAAAGGTGAGGATTTTCTTCAGTTTCGAGTAACACATTTAATCTGGTTTCATCGTTTACTGGAGGCTAACCCTGCCGAGGTAAATTTGGTAACCAATTTGTTTACTGTAGATCTTACAATAGGCGGTCTATCAGGGTGTTCTTGATTGAATAATTCACATGTTCTTAACTTATCACCATATCCAACCATTATTAAAATTTCTATTCTTTCCCGTTCAGTTAAACGTGGCATTTTTTGTTAACGACAAAGAGAATTTGCTTTTAAAAAACTTGCTAAATGCGCCTTTTACACTTAACTAATGTGAAGTCAAATTTACGAATATTTGTAAATCGGTCAAAAGTGTACAGACGTGATAATGATAATTTGCAAAAAAATCTGATGTGTCCAACACATGACTTTCCTATCTAGTTATTATAGGCTTTTTCCGGTTATTTTGTACAACCTATTGCAGCACCTCTATAAATGTTTAGAGAATAAACTAAATATATACATTTTCCACATACATCTACCTCGAAACATTTTTCTATAAATATTCATTGAAAAATTTAAATTTAGCACTTTTTCTACAATTTTTCCATTACGGTCTATTTTAGAAAAATTCTGTATAAACAAAAATTATAGAGATCGATATCGCAAACAACTTTTATTTCAAAAACTTTCATAAAATTCAGAATTTTGCACATTTTGTCAAATTTCTCGAATACGGACCATTTCAGGAAATTTTTACATAAAACAAAAATTATAGATAATAATATTAGAAGTAACTTTTATTTGAACAATTTTTTTCTCCAAACATTAATAACAGATATTTTCCATAAAATATAAAAGTGGCCTCCCATAAAGTACCCCCCCAGATGTTCCGACTATGTCTAAAATCTAATCATTTCACGTCAGGCCGAAATAAACCTTAAGTTTAAAATTTAATGTTTTTTTCTTTAACCGTTTTTGAGTTTTCTTCAAAATTCGAAATTTACACATTTTCTCAAATATCTCGAATACGGTCCATTTTAGAGAAATTATATATAGAATAAAAATTATAGATTTATATTTACATTATTTATATTACAAACAACTTTTATTTGAACAATTTTTATAAAAAATTATTTTTTTTACATTTTGTCAAATTTCTCGAATACGGACCATTTTAGGAAAATTTTGCATAGAACAAAAATTATAGATAATTATATTAAAAGTAACTTTTATTTGAAGAATTTTCTTCTCCAAACGTAAATAACAGATATATTCCATGAAATATAAAAATGACCACCTATAAAGTACCCCCCCAGATGTTCCGACTCTGCCCAAAATCTAATCAGCTCATTAGACGCTGGAACAAAGCTTAAGTTTGAAATTTGGTGTTTTTCCGTGTATCGGTTCATGAGTTATGCGTTATACAGACACACACACAGACACACACACACAAACACACACACACAGACATCATCGCGAAAATAGTCAAAACGGATTCAGGGGACCTCAAAACGTAAAAATCCGTCGAAAACTCGAGGTCGAAAAAAATCATGATTCCTATACTTTCCTTATATCTGTATACAGATAGGAAAGTAAAAAAAAATGCTTGCACTTATATCGGTCAATGCCAAATGGTTAAAGAAGAGTAATTTGAACATTTGCGCTAAATTTGGTTTGTTTTTGGGGTTAAATTTTGATTTCTTTTTCGGTAAGTTGTTATATTTTCAAAAAAAAAATTGTTATTTAAAATACCAATTTTTTACACCATCATTTAAGTAATGCAATTATGAATTTTGTTCCTTACTTCATCACCACACTGTATATAATAAAATTTAAACCGTAAATTCGATGATTTGTCAGTTTTTTTTTTTTTTTTTTTTTTTTAATGGCACTGGATATAACCAAAAGGCCAGACTATTGTAGTAATCCATAAATCTTTAATTGTTTTATCCACTATTGTTACATGATTACATTATTATTATATTTTGACTTACAGCTATCAAAATACCTGAGTTTGTAATTAATTATAAAAAATGTCTATTTTTTTATTATTTGTTTTTTTGATTATTTTTTTTTGTATTATTTTTTGTTTTTTTTTTTTTTTTTTCATTTTTTCCTTGGTTTCATTTTTTTATTTTATCATTTATTTTATTTTTTCGTTTCAGGTTTACAATATTTTTAGGGTAGCTCAGCTACTTACAATCTTGTATTAGTTTTTTTAACAAATTCATACAATATTTTATAAACTTTAACATCGTTTAATGAAAGCAGAACATCAATGTTTATTGGTAGAGGTATACCAATATTAACTAATTCTAAGTACATTGTGTCAGTATCTAACGAATTTAGGACACACTCTAAAATTATATGATTGAGATCAGCAATTTCATCACAAATTAAACATATATTATTATCTGATAGACCAAATTTTTCCTTGTAGGCAGGATGCATAGCATGATTACTTCTCATACGACAAATAACTCGGATAAAAGACCTATTTATTTCGTTTTTGAACCAGGGACACTTTGGAATATTAGGTTGAATGTTTTTGTATTTCTTCCCTTTTTCTTCTTTAGAATATGCATCTTGCCAAGTTTTAAACATTGATAATTTAGATTTAGCAATAAAATCTGATTTTGGAGTTTTAATATTTTTATTAGTTCCCGAAACAGTAGCCTTTTTTGCTAGTATATCCACTTTCTCATTGTTACTAATACCTACATGAGATTTTATCCACGCCAACGAAATTTCTTTATTTTGTTCCAAACATTGATAGTTAATCTTAAGAATTTCTGAGGCTATATAGTTGGTAGGACTGGTAACGTTCCATTTTGCAAAATATTCTACTGCACTCTTACTATCAGTAAATATAACATATTTAGATTTATTTTCCTGAAGACATACGTTAAAAGCTTCTTTTATAGCAACAAGTTCAGCATTGTATATTGACATTGTACTGGGAAGTTTAAATGAAATTTCATAATTTTTGTTAGGATACAAAATTGCACATCCTAATTGGTTCCCAATTTTAGATCCGTCCGTATATATGTTTTCAAATGTATTCCATTTTGTTATTAAATCTTCTTTAAATGCGTTTTTAATCACTAGAGGGTTTTCATTCAGTAGATTTTTGTTTATATATGTTTTCAATGGCGTTGTTAAAGCTGAAAAATGTAAGGACCATAGTGGAATTGCATTTTGTTGATGGAGGTCTGGAATCATTTCAATGGTAGATAAAAAAGTCTCTACTAGTAAAGGAAGTTTTTTCTTTGACCAATACTTTCCAGTTAAACACAGAGAAGATAAATTGGATAAAAGAGGGATAACCGAATTTTTCGCCCTTTGATTTATTAAAAACTTTTCGGATAAAAATTTTCTTCTAAAATTGAGAGGAGGTTCTGTAGTTTCTGATTCTATTACATTAATTGGAGTACTTGGGAGAAAACCTATACTTAATCTAAGACATTTGTATTTTATTCTGTCCAATTTTTGCAAATGAGTATTTGATGCATCATTGTATAATATTGCACCATAGTCAAAAATTGATCTAATCAGCACCCTATAAAAAAGAATTGCTATGTTGGTGTCTGCACCCCAATTATATTTGGAAACAGTTTTTATTAAATTTACAGCATTTTCTGTTCTTTTTACAATATAATTAATATGTTCTTTCCAGTTTAGCTTCTTGTCCAATATGACACCCAAGAATTTATGACTACTTTTAAGTTGAAATTGACAATTTCCTAGTGAAGCAACATTTGAAAGTTGAGTTCTTTTCCTTGTAAAGCAAACTACCGCTGACTTGTTTTCTGAAATTGTTAGACCATTTTCAAACAACCATTTCTGTATGTCTTCTACACCTAATGATAGTTGATAAATACTAGAATCAATACTTTTATGCTGAGTATACAAAACAATATCATCAGCAAATTGAAGAATTTTTGTAGGAATAGATATATGTCGTTCCAAATCTTGAGTATAAATAAGGTATAGAAGTGGACTTAAAACGCTTCCTTGAGGAAGACCAAATGAAGTTTCTCTAGGTCCTATAAATTCATTATTTATTCTAATCAATTGTCAGTAGAACGCAAATTATATCACACTAATATGTGGACACATTTACTTAATTTGTATTTAAGTAGTCGATGATAACTTATTAAAACAATTAATAAATTTACAAAACGTTTATTTTTACAATGGTTAAAATATTAATGAACTGTTGGAAAACATGACTATCATAAAACAAATACCTATAAAATCAATAATACAATAGTTTTATATACCTAAATTTATATAATAATGTCCATCAAAAAAAATGGCTGCTTAACGTGAAGTGTAAATTTAAGTATAAGTTATTTCTAAGAATAATTTATGTTGTTTATTCTAAACAATGAAAAAACATACCTAAACAAGGTTTCCTATATTTTTATATTCAAATTTTGTTTACCTATATAGTAATTCTATAAAAGTGATAAGACGATATTTATCTGTTTCGAAGTTACTATTTATTCAATTTGTGATTGATTAGTAAATAAACACAATTAACTCAAAAAGTTAAAAATAACAATATCTAGCCAACAAATTTGTGAATTGTAAATACTAATATAAATTGAAAACGATATGAAAGATTTGTTGTATGCATATTAGACTAGAAATATCCTGTGTGATATAGTCCAACGAGGACTAGAACATACCAAAAGATGCTGTCGTGAAGTGAGTATAAACCCTACAAAAACAACACTAGTAGCCTTTTCAAGGAAAAGAAAACCTAATCTCAAAACCGTTAAATTAGACGGGATAGATATAAAATGGAAAAATGAAGTCAAATATCTAGGCCTAACCCTGGACAACAAACTTCTATGGAACACACATGAGAAGAAAGTAGTAAATAAGGCCGCAAAAGCCCTAATGGTATGCAGAAACATTGCTGGTAAACGATGAGAATGTAACCCAAACATACTGCGATGGATTTATACTGCAATAGAGAGACCAATCATCACTTACAGGGCTACAGCCAGGAGTAACAGAACTAGTTTAGCTACTACAAGAGCTAATATCTCAAAAGTACAAAGACTAGCCTGTGTTTGCATTACTAATGCAATGAGAACCTATCTTACGGCCGCAACGGAGGTGATCTTAAACCTCACCCCTCTACATCTGATGATATAGAATGTGGCAAAAAGGACACGATATAGAATGATCTTTAGGACTAAAGATACCTGGGACATGCCCCAGGATGAAATTCTAAAGAAGTACAGTTTTGTAAAAAATTTCAAAACCACAGAGCTGGGCTGCAAGAAAGAATGGGGCCAAGAATCCATAGCGCTTGCAACCGAAAGACGTGCTATTCAGTGGTATACGGACGGTTCCAAAACCATAGAAGGAACTGGAATAGGAGTGTATGGGCCGAGAACCAAGCACTCCGAAAGCTTGGAAAAATATCAAAGCATCTTCCAGGCGGAAATTCACGCCATCGAGAAGCGTATCCACTTTAACATCGAATGAAACTATCATAGACAATTATCATCATGTCCGATAGTCAAGCAGCCATCAAAGCGCTGAGCTCTTACGTAATTAGCTCAAAAATGGTCTGGAGAAGCCTAGAACAATTGAATGAGCTAGGCGAGAAAAACAGAGTTACTCTCACTTGGATCCCGGGATATAACGGGGTACAGGGTAACGAGATTGCAGATAGTTTTGCAAGGAAAGGGGTTCGAACACCTTTTGTAGAACCTGAGCCATTCGGCGGTATCAGCAGTAACATAATATTAGGAGAGATTAAAAAAGAATTGGGCAGTAAAAAAACCGATAATTGGAACAATCTCTTGGGGTTGAGACAGGCCAAGATACGTCTGGGTGAATATAACCAGAAAAGATCGGAAGCCTGCATATGCCTGAGCAAGAACAGGCTACGTATTGTAACAGGTATCCTTACTGGGCATTACCGACTAAAAGGACACCTAAGTAAACTGAGAGTAGTAGAGGATAGTAAGTGCAGATTCTGTGAGGAGAAGGACGAAAACTCCATTCACAACCTAACTGAATGTATAGAACTCCAGAATCCAAGGGTATTATATCTAGGAGGATATCAAATAGAAGAGGGAGATTTACCTAACTTGAAGCCACTTCAAATCCTACACTTTCTTGAGAAAATAGGATTGGAAGGGTCGTTATAAGCATTTTCTTGAAGCATTGGCGACAGAAGGGAGCACAATAGATCTTTTAGGTCGCATTGTATTAACACCCCATTGCCAAGATAACAACATGCATATTAGACCATATTCAACAGACCCAATTATCAGGAGGAAATCGAATGGCCACTTTATTCATCGGTAAATAATCACAAAACAAATTATTTTAATAAGTTTACGAATTTCCTAATTGTTTATTTACTGTTAATAGATTTGTAACTTCGAAAAAAATACCACTTTTTAGTCTTAAGGTGCGTACACACCATGAGCATGGCAAGCGCGAATGATCTTTTAGATTTGGACGAATGCTCAGTCCGATTCAAATTTTGTCAATACATCAAAGAGCATGTATGGAGAATGCGATCAAATCTGCTCAGTGTGGACTAGTAATGGGCATAATCGAATGATCATCATAATCGAATATTCGGGTGATTAAATATCGAATTTATCGAGTATTCGAATGATTTATTACATGCCATCATTATTGATTGGGTAGGTCAAGATCAATGTGTCCAATCAGAACGCAGTACACCAAAGTAAAAAACTCGTACATCAATATGTACTATGTAAAAATACTTTTTCCACCTTAGATTTCCACATTGATGTATGGCATTTCTCATAAAAATCTTTAAAGAAATACGTACTCCCATAGTTTTAAAATAGGTTCCCAGTGACTCTCGTTTGTTTATTACAATATTAGACATTTCAAATGATTCGAATGATATTGGTATAATTGAATTAATTCGAATGACGGTAATAATCGAATATTCGAATGATTTATGATAGGATGAAGATGGTCAGCAGAACATACGTGAATTCGATGATGGATCTCACCCGAGAACAATGTTTAAAAATAATCAGTGCATTCATGGAGCGGTCTGAATGGACACTCATATGACCCGCTACTACTGTTCCATTCTGATAGGTACGCGGTAATGCATCCGAATTCCAAATGCTCATACGGTGTAAATAGTGAATGTTCATTCAACCCGAATGCTCAGGAGTGTACACACCGTTAGATATACTGACACGAATAATTTTAATTTGCAACTCTTAAGGAATACATTTATAAATAAGCATATTACTAATCTTTGGACATCATGGATATGTATCAAATCTAAATTAACTTTTCTGCCGCGTTAATTCAAATGGCCGTAACTGCAATTTTCCTTACAATAAAGATATGACCACTACGCATGACAACAATGAATTTTTTGTCCATCTCTATAACTTTCATGAATGTATCTTCTATAAAACCCGAGATTTAATGCTTAAAAATTTGGGCGAAAGTGATTTTTCTTGAAAAATCGATTTTTCTCACGTTCAAGTATTAAACAGATACGGCCATTTGAATTAACACGGCAGTTTTAGTACCTAACTATCTTCAGAGACAACTGCCTATCTTTAATATAAAAACAAGTTTAATACACATCGCCAAAATTCTTGGACCTCCTTAGTAAATATTAAAACGAAATAATATTTATCATGGCTGCTTTTTTGTACATTTAATCTTTATTTATTTCACCGTTGATACTTATCTAAAAATCTTTACAAAAACAATTTCCCACAATTTTAGGTACCAATGTTTAAAAAGTGGTTCATATCGATTTTGCGTGTTTAAGTGATTGTTGAGTTTTTCTTTGCAACTATGCCTGGCAATAGAATTTCAATATTCAATAGAGCAAGAATAGTGGCTTTTCATGATGAGGGTCTGCCGAATCATCGAATCGCAGATAGACTAGGGATTCCGCGCACTTCAGTCATCCGAATAGTGCGTTTGTACCAGAAAACTAACAGTGTTGACTGGAGACGTGGGACTGGGCGTCCTAGGGTAACTAATGCAAGAGAAAATCGGTATGTAGCAGGTTATGTATGTCGGAATCAAACTGTAACAGTCTGAGCTGTCCGAACTCATTTTAGAAAAACGTATGGTCGATTTATTTCCAGTACTACAAGATGGTGGAGACTTGGTAGAGCCAATCTACGATCTAGGAGACCATTAAGAGTACCCAGGTTACTTCCCAGACATATAGCTGCTCGTCTACAGTGGCCACAGGAACACAGAGACTGGCTTTTAGTTCAGTGGCGAAATGTTCTTTTTTCGGACGAAACCAGATATGGTTTAATTGATAGTCGGTGACACAGAATTTGGAGAGGACCAGAAAGACTATCTTTTGCCAGAAAAGTCGTTCCATACCAAGGTGGAACAGTAATGTTTTGGAGAGGCATAATACATGGTCGTCGTACGTAGCATATTCCCATTCTAGACCATATTACAGCCGATATACTCGTATATGTTCGAAACATTATTAAACCCATTATTTATCCTCTCCGAATTGAAACTAGAGCCAATTTTACTTTCATGGATGACAATGCTAGGCCCCATCGTCCGAGAAGGGTACAAAATGCACTAGAAATATAGAATATTCAAAGATTACCATGGCCAGGAAATTCGTCGGATATGAATCCCATGAGCACATGTGAAATTTCGTTGAACGAACAATTTCAAACAGAATTAATCCTCCTGTCGCCCTCCAGGAACACACAGTCGCGGCCCAAGAAGAATGGAACAACATCCTAATGGATTACATTAACACCCTTGTTGTTTCCATGCACAGGCGAGTTAATAACTTTTAATGATAGTGTCTCATTTTAACAAACATAAGAGGGTCCAAGAATTTTGGCGATGTGTGTAGTTAGCAACACATTTGTTTATTGTCTAATTTATTCTAAACGTGATTTTTACACAATTCCTGATTCCGCGTAGTTTTATAATAGTTTTAGCTTGGTAATTAGTAGACTTTAAAAATAAATGATCTAATTAAAATGTTTTTTATATTTATAAATAGTTAATATGACTTACATAACCTACATTAACATATAAAATATATTTACGAATTCATTTACTTGAGATTTAACAAAAATTATAACATCTTTTATCAAGCAATTACTATTAAAAACCTTGTCAATGTTTGGTCACTTAATGAACCTTTTACAAAAATTCTGAATTTATTTCGTATACGAAAAATTAATCAAACACACGTAGAAGTTTTTTACAATCAGATCAACATTTTTCAGACTTAAATCTCAAAGTTGCACATCATCATGTAACGAATAGGTAACAATAATTATCAAATATTACAATATAAAATTTTTATTGAATTTAAACTATTAAAAAGTTAAAACAATAATATCTACGCATTAACATTCTCGCATTCTCTGACCGGTTGTGATACAACCAGCCAATTGTCCAGCATTGGGAAAAGAACCTGTTTGAGAACTTACCTTGAACACCATTACTTTTTGGATGGATTTGGCACTGATCAGTACTCTGAAAACATATTCTCTAATCTTGAAAGAATTTTCATAAAATTCAAAACTGCAAATGTTACTTCTAATAACATTTTGAGGGGATTATTGGCCTCTTCATAACCATCGCTAAATTGCCACCGACTGAAGACGCCCTAAGACTACATTGTTTAAGATGTTTTTACCAGCTAAATATTTGGCTAAGCTCTTTAAACCCAGATGCAACTTCCTAATGTTGAAGAGTATGGATGGAAAGTAGATCAAGATGGAAGTCTGATACCCACTTTTAAGACTCTGCCCGACCTGCCACCAGACATAACAGAACTTACATCATGCAAATGCAAAAAAGATACCTACTATACAATATTGTAACAATAATATTCTGTTCTAGACTGTGGAAGCAAAATTTGCAAATGCAGGAAAAAAATATTTGCTGTATCGGTTCCTGCACCTGTATGGCACAGAAAAACTGCAGAAATAGTTTGTACACAGCCGCTAATGTTTTGGAAAATGTTGATTCGTATGGTGAATCTGATTCTGATTAGTTTGAAAGTCTTGTATTTATAAATTTTAATATTATTAATTTATGCTGTATATACTTCCTTCCAATTATTATTATTATAATTTATTTATATTGGGGATTTATTGTATTTTGCAAAGCAAAAATAAAAAAAATCTTGAAGTAATTAATATACCCTATTAGGTATTCATAGTGGATAAATCAATAATCCCTGTATAAAATAATATAAGAGAGTCAAACTGATTGCATACATTTCAATACTGAGAGAGATGCATAGAGAGTCGAAAGGCTCTGCCTTTAATGTTTGATTTCTAGTAAAACCATGACATCACTTATTGTTTATTGCTATATTTTTGTTAATTTAAAAGCAAAAAATATAAGGAAAGTACTTTTACCTTGTCAATACATAGGCGAAACTTTTATGAAGAATAGTTTTTTTTTTTTTTCATTTAGGCCTTCATTTTTCGCCAAATGAAAGGTATATTTCTAAAAGATTTTTTATACAAATTTGTAGACGGTTGAAACCGAGATATTGACGTTTAAATTTTTTTTTGACCATAAGGACTAATGTAAATGATTTTTTTTAAATAATTATAAAAAAATACTTCCTACAAAGACCTAATTGAGCATTAGAACAAAAAATAAGCATTTATGATAATGCCCTTTTGGACAGTCTAATTTTGTATTAAGGGTTAGCTTATCATGTACTTTCATCCCTGAAAAATTCAGCTTGTAAAACCGAAGTGGGAGGCAAAGTTAAAATAAGTTTTAATCTACACCATACTATATGGCTATTTCATTATTTTCGTTTTGTTTACAAAATTATTTACATATATTTAAAAAGCTAAAATAATTCAACCTATTTTATTGCAAAAAAAAATTTTGAATATTAGTTATATTAAATTTAACTAAATTAGATGTAATAATTTTCAACAAATTCCAAAACCTAGTGATGTTAGATTGGAAGTGGCAACAGGGCTTACACCGGCATGGACATTTACGTTATGTAATATAAGTGCGCGCAGTTATTCATTGATAAAACTAAGTTTTCTTTCCGTAAAATTCTTCTCTCTATCACTTCTCTTACTTCTCACCTTTCGTCGCCTCGCCCCGCGTCTAGAAATAGAATGTATCCATTGTCGAACTAATGTTGGCACCGTGAATATTATATTTTATCAATGACTGCTTATATCTCTGTTATCTCTGAGAAGAACAAAGAAACCTCGTAATATGTGGCAACCTCGGAAAAAGCATCAGTGTGCCAAGAGGACTTGTTTATATTCAATGAATGGTACCATGAACCGCAGGTTATGAGGATTGAACCAAATATGCTTTAAAATATTGCTGTAGAAAAAAGATTGAAATAGTCTTTTAGTTTTTTAATAATAATTTCAAATAATATTCAAAAATCGTTATCAAAATTGGCAAAAAGACAAGTAATATTATTTTATTTATTATAGCAGTACAGCCATACAGTTTTGTCCACTGTAACTTTTTCAAATAGAAAATCACATAACTTTTTAATTACTATCACTTTGGTTTCATAAATTAACTATTTAAAATTTTTAACTATCTAAAATGTATAATTAATGCTACCTATTAGCTCGATGAATATTCAGTGCATTAATTGGTACTCTGACATATTCATATACATTTCTACTTACCCAATGTAAATACAGATAAAGTAACTCGAAAATAAAAACAAAACCACTAGCTACACACGTAATTATAATTAAAATGTTTAAAATATCCACTTCTTCGCAACTTAAGTCGATGTAGTGGTAACTTGAGTCTAGGATGGTTTCTTCAGTTGAATTTTTCTGACACAAGCAAGTCGAGTCTAATTTACCGAGAGGAGCGCATATCATGGATGACAATGTAATTAGATGAAGCGATGAGAACACGACGGTTAAGATGGAGGTTCCTGTTGCTACGACGCTGATTGTTATAGATATATACTGAAAAGAAAAAGAATAATAAGTAAAATGAGGTGTAAAATAATGAATCCAAAGGAAATAATAAGTTTAACTACGATTAACCTTTTAATATATTGCGAAATTGTAATTGACATGAACATTCAAATTATTATCAAAAAATATAAAATGACATTCATAAACTACTACATGAAATAAAAATAATACATAGGCGCACGTAAAAATTTTCTACATGAGGTTATAATTAGATATTTCAGGAATACAACTATTAAATCAATCCTAGCTGCTTGATATATTTTTCGCTAAAGAATCCTTATTTTAAAAATATAATTTTGTTGAAAATTTATCAGGTATATGAAATTTTAAGGTGTTTCAACTCAATTATATATTCCTTTAATAAGAAAACAAAATTATACCATTATTATACTAGAATTTTACGAATAGTAGGTACTTCTTTAGGTAATAAATCAGTCAATCTCTTTTTTTAATACCGTTGTTTTATTTAACTTTAAGTAGATATACTGACTGTTTTTATCTCAAAGCTATTTGGTTTCTTAATGACCTTTTTCCAATACATATTAATATAGTTTGAACATCAACGAAGACGCCTCAAAACTATAAAGTTATATTTCATAATTTTTTCATATTCTGAATTCTCAGTCATGTTTTTTTTTTTAGTTTGCAGTAACTGTGATAAGAAGTTAAGTTTGGGTTATTTTTATTTAACCAATTCTTCGTCAATTTAATAAAACAGACAAGCATCAAGCTTAATCTGTCGATTTTGATTTAAGCAGAGTATACTATAAAAAAAAGTATTTTTATGTATGAGAGAGTATTAAAATAATAAAGCGTTCGTAATCCATAGGCGTACCACTTCTTTTAGTAGACAGTTTAAATATTTTTTGAAGTTATTCCTCGAGTATACACTTATATTTTCACCTAATTAACCTGCTTATAACTTTTAAACAGCTGAAGGTAAAAAATTGCAATTTTTTCTAAAATGTTTTATTTTTCCACAAGGTATGTTAAGAACATTGTGTCAAACGGGTTATGTAGGTATAAGGGTTTAAACTTTGACTTTTAAACAACGTTACGTTCATAAATAATAATTTTAATATAAAAACTACTTCTTACCTACAAATTCAAATCAGAATCGAAATCAGAAGATGAACTGTCGCAACCAATATTTACAATGAGTGGCTCG
The DNA here is from genome assembly GCA_927349885.1 of Psylliodes chrysocephalus. Taxonomy (NCBI): domain Eukaryota; kingdom Metazoa; phylum Arthropoda; class Insecta; order Coleoptera; family Chrysomelidae; genus Psylliodes; species Psylliodes chrysocephalus. The sequence continues at coordinate 6,184,693 of OV651831.1, forward strand.
ATCATTTCATCAGTAATATTGTCCAACTTCCACATTTTCTCTTCTTCTTTAATCGTATGAGTTACTGCCTTTTCCCAGTTTTCAGGCTTCACATTATTTACAGCCTCCAAAAACAACTGTTTAACATCACTCATTTTAAAGGAATTATTTTTTCTTGAAACTTCTCCCTTTATCTGTGCCCATATCAGTTCAATCGGGTTTACTTCGCAATGATATGGTGGTGATCTAACCACCGTCATCCCACGATTTTTTGCAATTTCATCAATTTCATATTTTTTGAATTTCTCTTTATGAAGGGAACACAAATGATACAGTTCATTTCTCACAGAACCGGGATGGAACTTAATATTCTTTGAATTTAGCCAATTCTGTAAATCTTTTTTTAACCACTTGGTTGTGGGCATTTTTTCTAAAAGTCTCGAGTGATAACTTGCATTATCCATTACTATTATACAGTTCTTAGGAAGAAGATCTATAATTTGTTCGAACCACTCTTTAAAGACATCAGCATTCATGTTCTCATGGTAGTCACCGGTACGAGTAGATTCAAAAGTCAATAAACCACCTTTAACAAAACCGTTTGAACTACCGATGTGTACTATTATTAGTCAGCGCCCCTTTCCTGATGGTGGATTTAAACTAGTAGATAAATTATTTAAAAAAGCCTGTCTTCAACTTGTAACAGTTTCATCTTGCCAAAATTTATTTGGTTTATGTCCCTCGTTGATCCATGTTTCATCTAAATAAAATATATTTCTTCTTTGGTTTCTCATTTCTTTTATAGTCCTTAGGTAATTTCTTCTCCATACTACAATATCGTTTCTTTCTATTAAAATAGACTTTCTGGAATGCTTTTTCCATAAAAAACCTATTTCTTTTAAACGTTTCCATAGTGTGATTCGACTCATTTCAGGGTAATCCTTATCATCTCGAACCGTGGCAAGAACTTTGTCTACTGTCTGAAATTCTTTTCCAATGAAGAACGCATGCACTTTCCTTCGAAGTCTTTCTTTCAAAAGATTTTCTAATTGAAATTTTGGTTTTCCTGGAGCTTTACGTGCTGTTTGAAACTCGTCACATTTCTCTTCTTTAACAACTCTGTAAATCGTAGATTTCCTAACACCAAGCGTACTACTAACTAATTCCTTTGTGCCATCAACACTTTTACAAAAATGTTTGTCTGCAAATGATTTAAAACAATTAAATACCTATTAATGTTTTTTCATTAACTGTTAAAGGACCGATTTTTTGTCGTTTACGCGGCCCTTCCAAATTTTCCATGATCACACTAGAATTCACACTACACCTTGCAAGTTGCAACTAAACGACATTTAGTAAACTGTCAAGAATACACAACTTGGACCTCCTTACTAAATGGAAAACCTATAATCGCATTTTCGGTTAAATTTATTGGGAAGGTATTTATCTACTTATAATTCGATTACTGTACGAAATTCTTGGAATTAAAATAAAAACAAAATTGGCAAATAGGTACTTATTGAAAATAATCTTAAGATACGGCTATGTAATCTTTAATACACAGGGCTTTTGGCCTGTCCAAACCTTTTTCTATTGTTCTGTACAGCTTATGTTTATAAAGGACCAATAAAAGACCCAAAACTTGTAATAGCACAGGTACATTTATTACAATTTTAGGAAATATTTAGATTATTCTGTAAAAATATTTAAAATGACCGTACTAAGTTTTGCATTAGAAATGCTGTTTTATTACTCTCTCATACATAAAAATAGACTATAACTCTAGGTATTTTTAAACTGAATTGCATCTGTTGCTAATTTTCTACCCATTTAAACACACGATATAGTTATAAACAACAATGAATTGGACAAATCACATACATAATCTGTAGATAGCTCAAAATAGTTATAATAATTAACAGTATTCCATTACAATTATATATCAAATCCCAATATGTATCTTTTAACTTACTTTTAATGATTTTCGCCAGTATCCAAATTTTTGTCTAGAGTATTCCTTGGGTATACTGATCATAAACAATATTCCAACAAAGCTAGATACCAACACCTGCAATATAAAAAATGTAATAAGCAAAAAATATAATTAGAATTATATTATAAGAAATTTTAATTTAGTCATAAATGACAACGTATTGTTTTCATAAAAAAAATCTTAAAATACATTCATATACAGGAGAATCATAACCATTGCAATATAGAGTAAGCGCATGCAAGGTGAGTCATAACTTTTTATAGTTGATATTTGTAAAACCAAAAATACTTTCAAGGGCTTATATGCTCTGATGAACTTAAAAAACATATATACTCCTCTGGAATATAATGAAAACAATTAACATAATTGGTATTTCAAAACATTTAGTGTCACTTTCTTAGTTATTAGGTCTTACACTCGAGATCCGGAAATATAATCTCCTTTTATTTAAATTAAATTTGAAATATATAAAAAATTAGGTTTTTGTTTTTAAAATACTTACAGGTATACCAGTCCATCCAGGATTGTCCCTAGATCTTAAATTTGGTGTCCAAAGTAGTAGCCACAGAGATTCTATACAGAGTGCCAATCCAATAATCAGTATACAAACAAGAAGAACTTTTGCCAATTTTTGATAGTGTAAATCAGTCGGTGGTTGGTTGGTTACTAAAACTAAAATTATTATTAAAATAGACATAGGTCGTAATACTATTTTTTTACAACGATTTTATTCATATCGACTGATATCGGTTCTTTAATCTGTTCACCTGGAGCTGCGCAAGACCTTTAATCTTAAACACCTTATGTTAGCAATAAGATACATATGACAATTTTCGGTGATATACACCAGGTTCGTCTAATGTCAATCTTAGACCACCCTCCCACCTTCCAGGTTTACAAAGAAAGAAAACAATTATAAATCAGATATTATCTAGGGCAGTGGTGCCCATACTTTTTTCTATGAAGATCTACTAACTAAAAATCTATGACTGAGAGATCGACATTTGTACCAAAAGTTTGTTCTGATAGCGGCTCTTTAAGAATAATACCGTTTTTTTTCAATCTGTTCACCTGGAGGTGCGCAAGACCTTTAGACTTAAACACCTTATGTTAGAAAAGATCTTATAGCACTAGAATACATATGACAATTTGTGGTGATATACATCAGGTTCGTCTAATGTCAATCTTAGACCACCTTCCCTCCTTCCAGGTTTACAGAGAGAGAGAGAAAGAACAATTATGAATCGGATATTATCTAAGGTAGTAGTACTCATACTTTTTTCTATGAAGATCTACTAACTAAAAATCTATGACTGAGAGATCGACATTTGTATCAAAAGTTTGTAATTCCCCAATAATGTCAAGAAAGGCGACGTTATCCTCGTTCCGATCTGTTTCAACAAATAGAAACCTTGGAAGTTTGCGATTCCATTATACAACAGAATAGGACACCGCATTATTCATGAAAAAACATTTTATCGAATACCAAAACAACTTTCCTGATCAATTGCTCTCTGATACAGTTAACGCATATCAATTTCTAGAAAAAAATTCTTCTAAAAACAGAAATGCAAGTACTTTACGAAAGATAAGAGTTGCGAACCATTTCTGGAGCCATTCATCTGTTTATCATTAGTTTCGCAGGAAGATATGAAGTACACTTTTCAAGAAACTATTAAATTACTGGAAATTTTAGTGACAACACTTATGTCAACTGAAGCTGAAAGATGTTTCTCTATGTTAAAGAGAATGAAAACTTTTTTACGCAACTCAATGAAAGAAGGAAGACTAAGTGCGCTAGGAATGTTATCAGTTGAAAAAGTGTTTCTAAATAACATTGACGACTTTAATAGACGAGTGATTGACCTTCTCGCTAATAAAACAGAACGAAGAGTAGACTTTAAATATATTTTAATGTAAAATATTCTTTATTTTACTGTATAGGTTTGGTGTGAAATAAATTACTATTCAAAGCTAAATTCTGGAAAGTTTGTATGTTATTTATTAATTTGTAAAAATGATAAATGCGCATGTTAATATACTTTAAAATATTACCCAAGATATGCTTTTTAACGACTTCGACTCAAAATCTGGGCTAGGCACCCGAAAATGTTAATTCGTGGCTCCACCTATGTGCTAAGGCACGAGCCGCCACTGACCTCTATATTTCTTTAAAACAACTATAAAGGTACCATTTGGGTAGGCGCGTCAGGAGACTAGCGACCACTGAGACGACCCCAAGGTCAAGTAGGACGACAGATGCATAAATGTTACGCTTCGTACATTTCGCAAGCTTGAGAAATGTCGCGCGACACTTACAGGATAACCATTCGAGGGAACGATCAGCGTTGCCAGACCTACTGTTTTCACGTAGATCCACTGTTTTTGTCTCTAGCAAATTTTGTTCTTAATTCATTAAGTTTGCCTCATTCTTCAGCAAATGGTTAAAGAATATTTTCTCTAGTAAATTTTCTGCAGTAAAAGCAGCGTAATAAGCATCCACTACTCTAGGTTGGATCCATAAAAAAAAACATCAAGATAATCATTGTTTTTATTTAAAATGAAACAAAGAAATAATAGGGCATCATAAAAAGAACATGCACACTATAGTTTTTGAATTATCTGATTCAGACTGATCTAAAATAAGTAGGTACCTATTATTTTTCATTGTTTTTTTTGTTTCCGTACGTTAAGTATATATTAAAAATGTTATTATTTGTGTTTATTCTTATATACTTGTTTTTTTCTTTTCTACACTGCAAATTTTAATTATTTCCCCCTGTATTAAAATCTACTGTTCAGATATACGGTTTTTTTTTCACCCATACTGTTCCAAAATCTGGCAACACTGCCTATATCGAAAGAAATTTTCAACCTATTCACCTCCAAGCGATGAAGCGATGCTTGAGGGTGACCTCGAGTGCGACAGGCAGCAAACCTTTGCCCCGAGTCAGATTCAGAAGTGTCGTCTGACGACACTTCTCGTGTCGCTCCGTGCGAAATGTGTTTCATATAATTGTATGTATTTTAGATGTGAAGCGACACTTCTCGGTCGCGTCGGCGGTCGTATGTCGCGTCGGCGGTCGTATGTCGCGTCTACCGAAATGATACCTTTACGAGTAATTTTCCAATAAAATAGTACTGAGATTATTTGCCTAATTTGCAGTCTAATATAGAGTCTTTGATCGAACTTTTTTTTTTATTATATCTATTATTTTCTTCGCGAAGCCTATATAAAGGGTTTACGGAGCCCCAGGGCTCCGCGGAGCACACTTTGAGAAACACTGATCCAGGATATGGACTTTTAAGACATTCCTGAAACTTGGGTTCACGGAATAAAAGTTTTCAATGCATGGTTTTTCTTAAAAGTAATTTTTAAATAGACATTTTTCTTAACTTTAATATTATAAGATTAGATCCTTATTTTCAAAATTAATTAGTTTAATATTTTTATAGATATTTGGACTTTTATCAACTGTAATTATTATTTAGCATTATTTTTAATGCATTGATGCCTAAAATTAGCTATCTATTTCCAATAAAATGTCTGTAAACACTATTATATAATTCTAAATAGTATAATAGCTATAATTACTTACTGGTAATCACTATTCTTAAATCATTGAGTTATAACCTTGATAGGAATACAGAAAAATAGTTCTTTTGTAAATAAATGTACTTTACACTTCAGTAATTGCTTATATTTACCTGTATATTTTTTTTATACAACACCGAAAAATACATTTCATGTATTTTTAAAGAAAGTATGTTAATATAGTAATAAAATAGCTATTAAATATATAGTATATAATAAAAAAATGCGTTGTTCGGCTACTAAAATTGCTATCACAAAAGAAAAACAATTGAAGTATACAGGGTGCGTCACTCTCAATAACAGAACAGGATCTGGTGGGTAAACTACAAACGATATTAAAAATTACTTAGACACAAATATACTGAATCAAAATTACTGGATTTTTTTAAAATCTATTTTCACAGCAAGATGTATATCAAAAAGACAATTTAAAAATAATTCAATTATACAGAGGGTTCTCCGAGAAAGTGCAACCAAGAGAATATGGCAAGATGATAACGTAAAGTCCATCAAACATACCGATGGAGAAGGGAAGCGACAAACAAGAGGAACCAGGCAGTCAATGTATTACGCCGAGAAAAGAAATTATTCTACGAAGACAAAATTGACAAATCCAAAGGAGATAGCAAAAAGATGTGGCAAACAATAAAACAGTTATTTGAACAGAAGAAAGAAGATCTGCCAATAGATAAAATCAATTTTGAAGGCTATTCCGGACCACCTGAAGAAAACTTTAATAAATATTACAGTGATAGCATTCGTAATCTAGCTGAGAGTATAGAAGATAAAGGCTTACTGCAATTTGGAAATGACCTTGAAGTACAGAAAGAACAATTAGCAAAATTTCAAGAAATTACTTTCAGCCAGTTACAAAAAATAGTGAGCAGCCTAAAGAATAAAAGTTCGAGTGACGGTTTTTTAAGTCCAAAACTTCTTAAAGACCTATTTTGTGTAGTTGGATATCCCTTGCTAAATATTGTAAATACAGTGATAACTAGTGGACGAATCCCTTCGGATCTCAAAATTAGTGTAATCGTGCCAATAGCTAAAGTTCCGTCGCCAACCCTGCCAGAACAATTTAGGCCAATTAATTTACTACCAACTATAGATAAAATTATTGAAATTGTGTTAAGAGATCAATTGAAGCTATTCTTTGAAAGAAACAATATTTTGTACTCAGGGCAGTCTGGTTTTCGTGATGGTCATTCATGTGAAACGGCATTGCAATTTACATGTTTTAACTGGAGGGAGGAAATTAATAAAGGAAAAGTAGTTTTGAGTGTATTTGTGGATTTAAAGCGTGCTTTTGAAACGATTGATCGGAAACTGCTACTCTACAAACTACAGAAATATGGTATAAAATCAGATGCCATAAAATTAATCCACAACTACCTTCAAGGCCGATACCACCAAACTAGAGTAGGCAACAGTGTGTCCAATGGAACGGAATGTAATTTCGGTGTACCACAAGGCAGTGTCCTGGGCCCTTTATTGTTCATTATATATATAAACGACATAAAGGACGCGTTACAACAATCTTTTGTAAGTTTATTTGCGGATGACACACTCATATCTGTCGCGGCTACTAATTTTGAAGAAGCTGTTCGCACCTTAAACAGTGAGCTAAGTATTCTGTATGACTGGTTGTGTATCAACAAATTAAAACTAAATGCAAATAAAACCAAGTTTATGGCAATGGGATCTAAATCGACCTGTAACAATTTTGCGGAGCGAAATTTTATCATCTGTATAAACAATATTGCCATCGAACAAGTATATACGATTAAATACCTAGGAGTTATTTTAGATCCTCAGTTGACTTTCAACAGTCATGCAGACTACTTATGTAGGAAATTAGGGAAGAAAATAGGGTTATTTAGAAGAATAGCTTCAAATTTGTCTCAATGGAGTAGAAATCTTGTTTATAACACAATTGTATATCCACACTTTAACTTTTGTATGTCACTTTTACTTTCATGTAATAAAGAACAAGTAAGCAGACTTCAGGTACTCCAAAACAAATGTATGAGAGTTGTTCTAAAATGTAATATTTACACTCCAATCAAAAATATGCTACAAACCCTAAATTGGCTTTCTATTGAACAGAATATTAAAAAGGCAACCCTCGTTGTAATCTATAAAATGATGCATCAATTAACACCGAAATATCTAAGTGAGTTACTAGTTACGCGGCAACACTTACATTCTCGACATTTAAGATCCGATGAAAATTTCAACATAAATTTTTCAAATAAAACTTTCTTAATGGGATCGTTGCTAATTAATGGAATACATCTTTTTAATAATCTGCCAAAAGAAATAAAAGACTCTAGCAATTTGAATTTGTTTAACAAAAAATTATGTAAATATCTTAGAGAATCAAATTAAACAATTGTGTATATTATGTAAGATAACAAAAAAAAAATATGTAAATAAAAAAATAAATAATTGTATATAATAGCAATGGCTAAATAAACGGATTCATTCATTCATTCATTCATTCATTCATTCATTCATTCATAATTTTACATGCAGGAGGGAAATCGGGTTTTATAAAAGGTGCTGATTTAATATTTTCATCTAAATCAAAATCCAGTGACTATCACGTTAATATGAACACAGAAATGTTTGTAAAATGGTTGCATGAAAAACTCCTCCCAGGTTTAAGTGAGCCCAGCGTAATTATTTTAGACAATGCACCTTACCATTCTAAAGTATTAAACAAAAGTCTAACGAATTCTTGGACTGTTGATAAAATTAAAGAATGGTTGACAAAGGAACATATACCATTTCCTCAATATATATTAAAATCAGAATTATTACGCTTGGCAAATATACACGCAAAACCAAAAACTTTTGTTGTGGATCAGATTATTGAAAGTTACGGTCATCAAGTTTTACGTCTGCCGTATCATTGTCAGTTTAATCCCATCGAATATATATGGGGAACATGGACGTCGTTACACAATTCTACAGAGAGGGGCAACATTTAAAAAATAATAGAATGTTCATTTGTTTGAAAACAAAGAAGGTGTGATATAAAAAAAATAGGAACAAGAAGACACAACCATACACAATAATAATTATATATATATATATATATATATATATAAAACATATTTATAGAAACACGAAAACCTTAAAAATCTCACGCAAACACACGTAAAAATATCGATAACATAAGACATAATTTCTTTTTTGTCCTCTGTAGACTCATCATGTATAGCCCAGCCCCAGTCGCCTATTTTCATTCATTGTAAACCGCAGCTATATTCAGCTAGATCATTGACGGAGAGCTTATTGTGTGCAGAAAGCTCTTTCGAAGTCCAGTTAGCTATTCACGTTTGGTATTCAGCTTCAAAATTGTCGATTCCAAATTTGTCCACTATTTTCATTTTCTGATCGGTAGTAACAAAAGTATTATTTTTTGTTTTTGGGATGTTGTAACAGGCTTAAAGAACCTATAGTACCTACCTATTAAAATATCAGTAATTCATATATTACATGTTGTTGATTAAGTCGTAAAAGCCAGGGAGTGGCAACTGCCCCCCCTTGCCCCCTTCAAACGACGCCCATGATGGGGAATAGCAAAACAATATTATGACAACCATATTGGGCCTAATGGTTATAGTGACGACGCAGTTCGGGAAACTTGGCGAAAAGCACTTTCAATTGCAACTCCAGAAGGGTGGCGGAACTGTATATCCAAGTGCGAGAAACTAATAGAAGATTGGTGGACTCGTGAAAATAAAATAAACGAAATAAGTCCAATCATAATAACAATTAATGGTGATGACAGTGATGATGATGTAGATTATGATATTTTGGATGATAATGACTGATTTTCATTTTTGTTGGCAAGTTCAATTTTTTTATTTGAAATTCTCTACATGGAACAAATTTTTATGTTAGAAAATATTTTATTTGAGCTAAATAACCCTCTTATTATACATAGACCATATTTTCTGTGTGAAGTGTAATATAAAATTATTATTAGGTTTATAATAGCCACATTAGACTCCATTAATTAGTTTAATTCTGTTCTCAATTATACAAAATATTCTCCATTATTATTTAATTAAAAAGTTGTACATTAGTTTTCATTTTATTTAACCAGTTGATATTTCTCCAAAGAACAGGTCAAACTTTCGGGTACTTTCCTGGAAATACTCATACAATTTTTAATCCGAAACCCGCGTAAGTATAGCGAACAGACTTTTTTGTGTACCTAGTTTACGCACTTAAGAAAATATAAATAATCTTAATTAATGTTAATTTAGCCATTTGGCTTGATTACCAGTAATCTCCATATTTTAAAAATGGTTTTTAATTTAAAATATATTTTAAATTTTATTTTCTACGAAATATTATCTACATATTTCAAAAATGATTTTTAGAAAAACTTTTAATTTAAAACACATTTTAAATTTTATCTTCTTAGAAATAGTATCTATAGATTTCAAAAATGATTTTTAAAGGACGCCTATGCATACTTAAAATTGTACCTTTATTTGGACTGCAATTATAGTCTATTTTTATGTATGAGAGAGTAATAAAACAGCATGTCTAATGCAAAACTTAGTACGGTCATTTTAAATATTTTTACAGAATAATCTAAATATTTCCTAAAATTGTAATAAATGTACCTGAGCTATTACAAGTTTTGGGTCTTTTATTGGTCCTTTATAAACATAAGCTGTACAGAACAATAGAAAACGGTTTGGACAGGCCAAAAGCCCTGTGTATTAAAGATTATATAGCCGTATCTTAAGATTATTTTCAATAAGTACCTATTTGCCAATTTTGTTTTATTTTAATTCCAAGAATTTCTTACAGTAATCGAATTATAAGTAGATAAATACCTTCCCAACAAATTTCACCAAAAATGCGATTATAGGTTTTCCATTTAGTAAGAAGGTCCAAGTTGTGTATTCTTGACAGTTTACTAAATGTCGTTTAGTTGCAACTTGCAAGGTGCAGTGTGAATTCTAGTGTGATCACTGATCATGGAAAATTTGGAAGGGCCGCGTAAACGACAAAAAATCGGTCCTTTAACAGTTAATGAAAAAACATTAATATTTAATTGTTTTAAACTATTTACAGACAAACATTTATGTAAAAGTGTTGATGACACAGTGGAATTAGTTAGTAGTACGCTTGGTGTTGGGAAATCTACGATTTACAGAGTTGTTAAAGAAGAGAAATGTGGCGAGTTTCAAACAGCACGTAAAGCTCCAGGAAAACCACAATTTCAATTAGAAAATCTTTTGAAAGAAAGACTTTCAAGGAAAGTGCATGCGTTCTTCTTCAGAAAAGAATTTCCGACAGTAGACAAAGTTCTTGCCATGGTTCGAGATGATAAGGATTACCCTGAAATGAGTCGAAGAACACTATGGAAACTTTTAAAAGAAATAGGTTTTCTATGGAAAAAGCATTCCAGAAAGTCTATTTTAATAGAAAGAAGCGATATTGTAGTATGGAGAAGAAATTACCTAAGGACTATAAAAGAAATGAGAAACCAAAGAAGAAATATATTTTTTTTAGATGAAACATGGATCAACGAGGGACATAAACCAAATAAATTTTGGCAAGATGAAACTGTTACAAGTCGAAGACAGGCTTTTTTAAATACTTTATCTACTGGTTTAAATCCACCATCAGGAAAGGGGCGCAGACTAATAATAGTACACATCGGTAGTTCAAACGGTTTTGTTAAAGGTGGTTTATTGACTTTTGAATCTACTCGTACCGGTGACTACCATGAGGACATGAATGCTGATGTCTTTAAAAAGTGGTTCGAACAAATTATAGATCTTCTTCCTCAGAACTGTATAATAGTAATGGATAATGCAAGTTATCACTCGAGACTTATAGAAAAAATGCCCACAACCAAGTGGTTAAAAAAAGATTTACAGAATTGGCTAAATTCAAAGAATATTAAGTTCCATCCCGGTTCTGTGAGAAAAGAACTGTATCATTTGTGTTCCCTTCATAAAGAGAAATTCAAAAAATATGAAATTGATGAAATTGCAAAAAATCGTGGGATGACGGTGGTTAGATCACCACCATATCATTGCGAAGTAAACCCGATTGAACTGATATGGGCACAGATAAAGGGAGAAGTTTCAAGAAAAAATAATTCTTTTAAAATGAATGATGTTAAACAGTTGTTTTTGGAGGCTGTAAATAATGTGAAGCCTGAAAACTGGGAAAAGGCAGTAAATCATACGATTAAAGAAGAAGAGAAAATGTGGAAGTTGGACAATATTACTGATGAAATGATCGAGCCACTCATTGTAAATATTGGTTGCGACAGTTCATCTTCTGATTTCGATTCTGATTTGTAGGTAAGAAGTAGTTTTTATATTAAAATTATTATTTATGAACCTAACGTTGTTTAAAAGTTTAAACCCTTATACCTACATAACCCGTTTGACACAATGTTCTTAACATACCTTGTGGAAAAATAAAACATTTTAGAAAAAATTGCACTTTTTTATCTGCAGCTGTTTAGAAGTTATAAGCAGGTTAATTAGGTGAAAATATAAGTGTATACTCGAGGAATAACTTCAAAAAATATTTTAACTGTCTACTAAAAGAAGTGGACGCCTATGGATTAGGAACGCTTTATTATTTTAATACTCTCTCATACATAAAAATTGACTATAGTCTTTTTTTGCACCTGGTAGGTAACCTAAAACTTTAGACTGCAATTCGGCATTTGTAAAAATTTTGACTGCAGTTTACCGGCACCGCAGAACTTGTACTTAGATATTAGTTAATGTTCATATGTAAATAATGTAAAGATCAACATAAGATTATAATCATCTGCTTCAATTTTCAATAATCATAATAATAATAAATTATTAATTAAATTTTAAAAAAATGTCAACAGATTATAGGTAAAATTTAATTTAAAAATATATCTATTTTTAGTTCCTTTCTTTTATTACTATGTTCAATATGAATACCGAAACAAACAAATTATTTAACACGTATTTTACAACATTTTGAAATTTACCTTGACCAGTTTTGGTTAACGTAATCAACCTGCTGTGCCGCAAACTATTCCTAGTAGGAGTATGTTTTCCGACTATATCGTGCATCATAATATTTTGTGGAACTGTTGTATTCAAAAAATTGATCTGCGACCGATTCGTATCCTCCTCACTATCCACATTGTTATTTGATGAAGTTGGATTTAAGGGTTGCTGCTCCTCTAAACTTTTATTATCGTAAAAACTTGCTGGCCTCATTCGGACAGCTCGCTCCGTCATTTCCAATTCGACAGCAGGTGATTGATTGTTGCAAGTTGAATTAGCCATGGAGGAGTTCGTGTTAGGGCATAATTATTATTAACCACATTCTGAAACGTAATTTCTACAATTAAAACCAAAATATTGGGTATTACAGAAGATACACTGAGAAAAATTTATTTTAGTCGCTATAAGAAATATTTTAACTATTAATAGATTTATGAATGAGCTTGGAAACGATATTTGAATTATTTTTTGTAAAAAGGGGTAGTTTTCAACTTAAATTTAGCAATTTAGTTGGTTTTTCTAGCATTTAATATTACTTTACAATTAATTATCAAAGTTGGAATAAATACGGCATCGACGCCTTAGAATATATATTCGCTCCGTGCGAAGTCATGGAAAGGGAAGCAAAAGCGATACTAGCGCTAGCTGCGGATAATTCGTGCATTTTAGGGGGATATTTTGTAATTTTGGCATATCAAATACATGTATACATTTTACTTTTTTTCAAAAAAGTAGGTAAAAACAACACAATAAGCAACCGGAGTTGCTGTGTTGAAAATTGTACAAATACTAGCAAAAAAAAAACAGTGAAACTTATATAACAAATTTCACTAACAAAGTGGAAATTAAATCAAAGAAATAAATGGGTAGGTGTACAATAAGAAGAAAAATTACCTTTATTTTTGTGATAATAACAGTAATGCTGGAAATAGTAGACATCAGAAACTAGAAAGTTTTTAAATAAACAATAAATTATCATTTTACGATGTTCTTTAATATCCCTTTATTCTTAAATGTTCATTCAGCAAGGACTAGATTTCAAGATTTCTGCCGTTGATTATAATATTTGGCTGATATGCAATTTTGTGACTTACTGATCGTAAACCAGTTTTAATCATTCATTCTATGTTTTCTTTAGAACAAAAATGAAAATATAAGTAGCGATCCTTTTTATACATTTTAACTTCACGCTATTATAAATGGTTTCTTCAATGACAACTTATTAGACTTAGGCAACTTCTCATACATTTTTCAGTAAATACTGTTGCCTGCCTACATTTTATTATTGATTTTTAATGATTATACATAATTTTCTTCAATTTAAGCGTGAAAAATATATAATAATAATAATAAATTAATGTTTTAATTGTTTTATAAATCCATATACTTTTATTAAAACTAACATATATACTTTTTATTTACGAATTCTATTAAAAATTGTATTTGTCAGTATAGGCAGAAATACTCCTTTAATACCAAAACAAATTGGCGCTGCTGTCGCGCACGGAGCGAATAGTCAGGAAGGAGAAATCCTAAACGACCTTGGAATCGCGATGGTATCTAATTTTGACAGTTAACTAGACTATGAAGACTAGATATAAGGAGGCGAATCGGCATGCTCAAAATACGGTCCCAAAAATCACACGTCAATTGAGCTTTTATAATTAACCGCATGAGCGCTGGTACGGTTTACGTAGTTCAAAATACATGGCTTCTTATGGGAATTATACATAATTTTGTCAAAATAATAAAAATAAACTTGTTTATAGCTAAATAAAGAACAGAACATAGTGTTGTATTTATTTCTAAATAAGTCTTACATATTTTAATTGATACATTATTTACTATTTATTCCTATTCAAGTAAAATGCAAATTATTGAAGATAAGTGTTGAAATTTGATGGGTAGGGCTAATTATTTTTTAATTAAAGCTAAATAAAGCTGAGGGCATACTAAGACACGGTTTAAATGAAAATATTGAGTCAGGGATTTTACAAAATTTTATGAAAATAATAAAAATCAAATTGTTTATTGCTAACTAAAGTACAGAAAATACTGTTGGTATTTATTATAAATGAGTCTTTATGTTAAACATTATTTACTATTCATTATTTAATTTTATCTAAATAAAATGAAAATTAGATATGACCAAAATTTGAAAAGGTTTGTTAAATGGTGAAATTTTGTAAGAAATAAAAAACAAAAAACAAAAAGCGATATCAACATGAAATTTTTAGCAAACATCAAGCTCTATAAAAAGAGGCCCTTTGATTTTGAAAAAAAAAATTGATTAAAAATGGAGGTTTAAGGGGGTTGAAATTAAAAAAATCATAAATCAAAAATGAAAAGCGAAATCAACATGAAATTTAACAAAGTTACACTATTTTCCTCTGTAGATTTCAGAAATGCAATAAAAATAGTGGGTGTCGCATTTTAAAAAAACATAATTCTGATTTTGATATGTATCACTTTCCAGGAGAACGTATCTCCTTCCTTTTTGAGTATCATCCATAGAAATAATATAGAAGACCAATATAAACATAACATTTAGGCAGAAATTGAAACCTACTGTGCATAAAAACGCGTCTCTGCGCCTGACATCACAAAATAGTGTGTCTAGAAGCTTGCGCAATATGCATGACTTGTCCCTGTAGTGTTGCCAAATATATTAAACATACCTAACAGAAAAGAATTTTAAATTAATTAATTTTTAAATTATATGATTTAAACAGTTTATATCTACGAAATATCGCCACAAAATAACTTATAAACATTTAAATAATCAACTAATAATATTTATGTGTAATTACATTCCCAAAAATATATACAAATACCGTATTAATGTCATTAATACCGTATTTTTAATGTTCAATAAGCGATTCACCTACAAATTCAATATTGACCTGGCAATAGCACTAAAATCCGGTGTTTCAAGGCTATATGACGCTGCCCTTACAGGACCGTTTGTAGTTTATTATTTATGCCGCGTTTGAGAATCCACATCGGATGCATCTGAGATGTAGTAAGTAGTAAATCTTTGATCACGTGATTCAGTATACGTAAATGTAATGGGACAGATGTGTCCGATGTGGATAAAAAACGCTCGAGATGTAAAAAATGCATCCGATGTGGATTCTCAAACGCGGCATTAATTACACGATGAAAGTGGCATTTTATTTTTAGTTTTTTGTAGTGTTTAGTCAAATCCTAGGTACAATAAAAGACATTTTTACATTGGCTAATGAAAATGTAATCAATGTATTAGGCAGCTGTTATATTTATTACAAGATTTATGTCTGCAAATCTAAACCTACCTAAGAATTATAATTATGTAAATAGAGAGCTGTATATTTATATACAGGCTGCCCAGCGACGGGGAGACATTATCGATATCGGTTTTAAGGCATTTTAAAACATAAACCCGATCTCAACAATCTTAGGAACTCTTCTGTCACTCGATATTTTAATCGGTACTTCCTCTTCGCTTTTTGGCTGGCACAACAATTATTTACATTTCTTCATTCCTTACCGCGTTCGAACCAGTAAAGTTTAAAGAAATTTAAAAAAAAAACCTACTTTAAAAATAAAGATGTTAATGATTTTCTTATGGATCCCATCTTCAGATCTTGACTTAATGTATATAAAACTGTTTCCTTTTCTAACAAAAATAATCCTAGAAATCGGGCAACGTGGTAAAGAATTATCGCTCAACATACATAAAAAAATATTTCAACGAATTGAGAATATCCTACCATTTTGAAGTATGTTAAAAAAAAATTGTTAATAAAGTGAAAAGTAGGGCATGAACATATATTATAAAGTATATAAAATGATAGATAAATCCAGTTTAGAAGGTATTATAAATAAACTGTGGAAATATCGAGAATCTCGATTTTGAATCGGAAAAATATTCTACGCAATTTAGTATGAAAGCTGATCAAAATGAAACACATGAACGACAAACTGTTATTGACAACTTTCTTCAAACGTTTTGTATTTTTCCGAAAACTAACTAGATAGTTCGAAAATCATTTCCTTCGTTAAAACGCCTCTTGTTCCGAAAAAGGTACACGCCTGCCAACATGCATCGTTCATTAAAAAAGTGGTAGATACAAAACGCTTCGTATTGTAAGGCCAAAATATATTTAGAAATCGAAATAGTCATATAAACAAAAAAATCATATGAGTGAGATAACTACCAAATTTATGATTTACAAGTTTATTCCTATTATTTATAAAATAGGTTTGCAATGTGCTGTTGTGGAATGTTATCATCGACTAAAAACTTTAAATTGATATTAAATTGATCGAAAACCAACTATAAATTGGTTTAGGCTATATAGAATGTTTCTAGTAAGCAGCAACTAATTTTTATTATGGAACCGAAAGACCCTTTTAAAAAGGTTCAAAATTAAAATAAAATATGTACCAAGTAAATGTAGTAGTATTTTTTAATTTTTTAATTTATATTGAAAATGGTAACATGAAAGGTTTTCTGTCTAACGACTCATAGTCTCGGCTGACAAAATGTAAAAAAATATCGAACATAATATTCCTGGGCCCTATTTTGCACTCCCCAGATTAAATTTAGTTGTAGCAAATGATATTATCAAATAAGATGTCAAATCACAAGCAAAATCTCGTGACTACAGTACTAATGATTGCCTGTTTGGAAAAGTATCTTTGTTTGTAAATATTTATATGCATAGTTATATTTAAATGCGCGAGTGTAATGTTAAGTATAAACAAAATCCGCCCATTATGTATATACGTTTAGTTACCGACCCTAGTAGATAGGCAATTTGTTATTGTTTTAGGTTTTACCGTAGGGAGAGAGAAAATCAATATTAGGATAAATGGTCCAGCTCCTTTCTGGTTACGTAGGTACCTAAAAAGTATTTTAGTTTTTGGTTAAGTAATTAATTATTGTAACAGTGATTTTCTTGTGATAGTACCTAATTTAGATTGTGGATTAAAGTTTTTGTATATAATTTCGCTGTTTAATAATAAACGTAGTCAAAACCGGAGCACGTGGTTTTTCTGGAAAGTATTTTTAAAATCACAAGCAAAATCTCATGACTACTGTACTAATGATTGCCGAAAATTAACTAATTCATATTTTATGCCATATCTTTCTTAATAAGGACTGTCAGAACCATATTTACCTTAACTTGAAATTTTTTTAATCGTTTTTTGTATAGAATCATCTCTAAAAATGTATGATTGAAATATCGTGCGAACTATTTGTTCGATCAATAAAAAACTTGCACCGGTCCTGTTCGCGCCAGCCCGTTATACGCATGAGCTCCGACACACTATTTTCTCCTTATGGTTTCATTTTTGATATATGGAATCGGCTTTCTATACTATTTCTATGGTATCATCTCATTAAAATAAAAATCTGTGATAATTGACTTTGAGTTTTCTTTTCTCAATAAATATTATGACCTATTGCAAAATTGCTTTTCTCAAAATCAATTTCGCTATCAAAATAGCTACTCATTATTATGTAATAATTACGAACGGAACAAAGTTACGTCTATATTTTACATAGAAGAGCATTAAACGGTGTTGCGCCCATGCTGAATAAATTAAACGTCATTATACAAGCATTATTATTGAAAATCACTGATATTATATTTATACAATTCCTACAAAACGCAGATTGAGAAGATTTCTCCAAATACTGCGATTTTTACATAATTACAATAACTTTAAATATAAACTAATAAATAATGTATGACAAATAATAGCCACTTGATTTCAGAGGCGTAGGTATTATTCTTAATATAACTACAAATACGTATTTTTTATTATTTTATTGGACCTTGAGTTTAGTAATTACAAAAATCGTTTTTTCTCAGATTTCAAAATGTAATTTTTGCGTGGGCTTGGTATATCCGTTGTGGGCTGAACAGTATTATAGCAAGTATTATGGACCTGTACTAAATTAAACTTATCTACTGTTATTTGAAAAAAAATCAATTTTACTTTTATGGTCTATAAATATATAAATATTAATATATATTTTATTTTATTTTTAAAGGAAATCCATATACTTTTATTAAAATTAACATATATATTTTTTAATTACAAACTCTATTAAAAATTGTATTGTCAGTATACGCAAATATCGTCCGTTATTTCATAAAATAGTTGGCGCTGCTGTCACGCACTGGCTGAAAAATAAATTATTTTTTCTATTATCGATGTTTTTAGTAGAGAAAAAAGAAAATCTTAATTTATTTTTAATTTTTAAATAGAAACCCCCGTTTTTATTGAAAATTTGAATTTCAGGGACATTTATGGATAAGAATCATGTGTTGAAAATTTCCGTCAGTTGTCAAAATGACCACCATATTGGAAATATTTTTTTTAATATGTTACTGACAGAAAATTTTCAATACACGCTTCTTATACAAAAATGTCCCAGAAATTCAAATTTTCAATAAGAAAAATCTGATGTGTCCAACACATGACTTTCCTATCTAGTTATTATAGGCTTTTTCCGGTTATTTTGTACAACCTATTGCAGCATTTCTATAAATGTTTAGAGGATAAACTAAATATATACATTGTCCACATACATCTACCTCGAAACATTTTTCTATAGATATTCATTGAAAACGAAAATACTGAAAAATTTAAATTTAGCACTTTTTCTACAATTTTTCCTTTACGGTCCATTTTAGAAAAATCATATATAAACAAAAATTATAGAGATCTATAACGCAAACAACTTTTAGTTCAACGATTTTCATAAAAATCAGAATTTTGCACATTTTGTCAAATTTCTCGAATACGGACCATTTCAGGAAATTTTGACATAAAACAAAAATTATAGATAATTATATTAGAAGTAACTTTTATTTGAACAATTTTCTTCTCCAAACATAAATAACAGATATATTTCATAAAATATAAAAACGGCCTCCCATAAAGTACCCCCCTAGATGTTCCGACTTTGTCCAAAATCTAATCATTTCACGTCAGGCCGAAATAAACCTTAAGTTTAAAATTTAATGTTTTTTTCTTTATCTGTTTTTGAGTTTTCTTCAAAATTCGAAATTTACACATTTTCTCAAATGTCTCGAATACGGTCCATTTTAGAGAAATTATGTATAGAATAAAAATTATAGGGAATTATATTACAAACAACTTTTATTTGAACAATTTTTATAAAAAAATATTTTTTTTACATTTTGTCAAATTTCTCGAATACGGACCATTTTAGGAAAATTTTGTATAGAACAAAAATTATAGATAATTATATTAGAAGTATTATCTGAAGAATTTTTTTCTCCAAACGTAAATAACAGATATATTCCATAAAGTATAAAAATGACCACCTATAAAGTACCCCCCCAGATGTTCCGACTCTGCCCAAAATCTAATCAGTTCATTAGACGCTGGAATAAAGCTTAAGTTTAAAATTTGGTGTTTTTCTGTGTATCGGTTCATGAGTTATGGTGGATACAGACACACCCACACACATACATCATCGCGAAAATAGTCAAAACGGATTCAGGGGACCTCAAAACGTAAAAATCCATCGAAAACTTGAGGTCGAAAAAATCATGATTCCTATACTTTCCTTATATATGTATACAGGGAAAGTAAAAATTCATCGTATAATGTACCTATCTAAAATTTATTTTAAAAACTAAATTCGTTAAACTATTAGTTCACTAAAATCAAAATTGCGTTGGAAGTCGTCATTAATTAACCGCTCAATAGAGGTAGATTAAAAACAAATGAATAATATATACCGGACGTATCGTTGAATTATCACACCTCACCCAGAATTTTGATGTAAGCGAAGCAGCAACTCAGTGTGCCGTAAGGGCCCCCATACACCTCGTTCTTCTGTGCCATTTTTAATCGACGGTTTATCATGATGAGTACGTGCTTGTTAGCAGTGGCGGCGGCTTTGACTAAGAATAAGGAAACAGATTGCGAAAAAAAAACCTCGCAGCAAATGGACTGAAGGCTGGTTACTTAAACACAGTATGCTGTCGCATACAAATTTATTGGAGGAGCTACGATTGAAGTCTGGCGATTGGTACAACTATTTAAGGATGCTCTAGGAATCAAATCGCAAACTGTTAAAACTAGTAATATTTAATTAAATAACATGGTACTCATTTACGTAAAAGCATCAGTCCGCACGGATGGATCCCAAATCATAACCACTTATCTGCCTTTAAAAAGGCGTGGGTTAACTTATGTCCGAAAACGATATGTTGAAAACGGAAAAGTTTGGCCTTGTTGCCGCACTTCCCAATTTCTAAGAAAATCTAGTGACGTATGTAGGAGTACAAAACAAACTTTTTGAATTCATTATTACTTATAAAAACAGTACTAACTAATTAAAACTAAAAATCAACCCAAAAATATAATTATATCAATCATTTTTGCCTTTAAAACGATACGATATCTTTTTAACAAATTCAAATTTGTCTATCTTATTTTCTCGTAGTTCCTGAATTTTTGCATCAATAAACTGCCTTTTTAGTTTTTTGGCTTTCTACTTTTATAACGCTGGTAACACTATTTATATTTACATAGGTTTCCAGTTGAAAATCTAATAACACTTTCATAAATTGGTGAATATTTGGGTGGGCTGATTGATTAAAAGGATGAATTAAACTGATTATGAAAAGATTTGCACGCATTAGACGTGTGCTGAGTAGATGATGAGTAGGGCTTGGAAAATATGCACTTAAAAATGGTCTAAATATGTATGTATTTATGCGTTAACAATAGACAAAATATGCTTTTAAATATGCAAAATAAAAAGAGTCAGTTTTGATATTTAAATTTTATTATAGACTTTTTAAACATATGATTAGATGATTTTACATTTCCATCAATTACATCTAATTCATTATTATTATTATTATTAGAATGAAAACAGTAAGTTATTAAATATTTTTCAATGTTTTCAATAGTGAAACATTGCCTTCTATCACTTAAAAAATGTTTGTACGCCGAAAATGAACGTTCCACTTCACAAGACGTTATAAGATCATATTTAAATTTTGAAATTAAAAGTGGTGAAATATTTGAATCTAATTCATTATTAAAGTTGCCAGATAAAATATTATTTATGCCCTCTAATGCCTGAAATCCTTTATTATTTAGTAAAACTGATGTAAATTTTCGTGTAACATTATTTTCCATTAACACAGACTGTTTAATAAAAGATTTAAAATTTTTAACTGTTTGTTTGCTTTAAAATAATGCCATACCTCGAGATTCAAGCTTAGTTATGGCTGTGGCTATGCATATATAATTTGCTTGAATGTGGACAATATGGCTATAAACTATAGGATCGTTAAAAATATCGATGCATTTTTTATTTGCGATCGAGTCGCAAATGACATCTTTAATTTCGTTAAAATTTTGTCGCAATAACAATACTTAATCAAAAGAAATTTTGAATAATACTAAATGAACTACCTGTTACACAAAAACAGATAAATTTTATGAAGCCATTTGCTATCAGTCATCCCCTAATTGCCCTAATCCTTAATACCTAGTAGTTTAGAAAGCAAAATACCCAGTAAGTTAATATTTCATGGTAAAATGCAGGTACAATTGAAAAATATTGTAATGTTGACAAAATAATGATAAATAAGCAATATTTTATTTTTAGATATGCATTATTATTTTAGATATGCAATATAAAATTCTACACTAAACATGCAGGCATGCACTTTATATGCATTTTGCATATAATCCAAGCTCTAATGATGAGTGTTCAACCCACACTTGGGGTGGAAAATTAATAAGAAAACATAATAATAACTAGCTCATTTTGTGGTAAAATTGAGTCAAAATCAATACCAAAACAATCACCTACATCCTCTGGGGGTAAAAATGGTAACCCAAAAATATATGTTAAGTATTTAGTTATTTCTGATGCTTCATTTTTTTTATATTCACATGACAAACACCCTGTATATGTGTTATAATATGTTGGTATCGTTGGATAGATAAATGTATAAGGATATTTATATCAAAATAATATAAAGGGTGTTGTATTTGAAAAAATTGAGTAAATTGAATTTAAAATTAGCCGTATTTAAGACATGTATAAAGTAAACCAGTTATATCATTACTATTAGTAAGCTTAGTATCTTATAAGTCTGCATTTGCATTTTAAACAATTTTGAAATCATTGTATACCCTACCTAAATTATGATTTCATAAAAAAACACCCTATATATCCAAAAATATTTTTAAAATACGCATATTTTAAATCCATATAACTTTTATTTAAAATTTGTTTGCGTGTTAATAATACAAATTGAAATATTGAACAATTACGCACTAATGGGACACCCTGTATATAAATTAGTCACATATTTGAAGAAGTTGTACTTCGAAACAATTGTCGTCTAATTTTTAATTTTTTAAATAAAAGTGTGTGTGAAAATTTACCATGTTTGGTTTTTCTCATTTTAATAAAATAATTATTTTAATAATTCCCTATCTATAGGAAAATCTCATTTAAAAAAATGTCTTAAATTAATTTGTGTAAACGCAATACCTTATTACATTTTAAAATATAGTGAAACATATAAGTAGGTATAAATACATAATAAAAAAAAAGAAGTACTTTAACTAATAAGTTTATTTTGTATATAAGACATTGAAATGTAAATTAGTCACATTTGTCGTGTAATTTTTAATTTTAATTCTTTAAATAAAGGTGTTGGTGAAAATCTACCATGTTTTGTTTTTCTTATTTTAATAATACGGATTTTTCTTCAAGTAAAGGCCGAAACTATCAAGAATTTTTTTAATCTCTATAGATGAAATAAAAAGTATCTTTTAGGTACTTTTCTTTTGCTTCAAAAAATAAAATAGGGATAAAGTGTTATATTTTCATTGATTTTGAGTTAACTCTAAATTATTTTGTATTAAACACAATGCAAAACGAAATTTGTAGTTGAAATATAACAAAAGGAAATAAACAATAATCCTTAAAAGTTGGGATAGTACCTGTAAACCTTTTGTTAAAACGTTTTGATTTACTTTTAAGTATAAAAATGTGAAATATTTACCTTTAATAAGCCGGAATTATCTTCATTTTTTCACAAATTACAAATGCACATTTAATAGATCCACAATTGTGTTAATTATTTCATTTTTATATCCGTTTCGTAGAAGTTTCTACCATCATAATGATCATTTCAATGTCATTTAGTCGGTGCTGGGTACCTACCATTACCTGCGAGAAGGCACGGTAAACTAACTTTTGTATTCATTATTATTTGTGTATCTGTTGTTGGCGTTTGTTGTTTTTTTTTTTTCATGCCATGTGCTCAAGAGACCTTGTCCATTCGGAAATTACGGAGACTCCCAAAGAACTGAGT
The DNA here is from genome assembly GCA_927349885.1 of Psylliodes chrysocephalus. Taxonomy (NCBI): domain Eukaryota; kingdom Metazoa; phylum Arthropoda; class Insecta; order Coleoptera; family Chrysomelidae; genus Psylliodes; species Psylliodes chrysocephalus. Next base: position 6,208,687 of record OV651831.1, read on the forward strand.
TCACTCTACGGATCGTGCTATTAACAATATAGGTGGAACTTTCATAAATTTCTTCGATTTCCTATTTCGTGTCTATTATTATACTGTACATCCTGTCGTCTTTTTCGTACGTAGAAGAGGTAATAGGTACGCCAACCTGCATATCTATCGTATAGTTACATTTAAAGATACTTAGTTATTTTTATACAAGAACAGAGATTATTAATATCTAAGGGCCGATTCCACCGTTGTGTTAAACGAAGTTTAAAGTAATAATTGAAGATTAAAATGATATTTTTACATTAACAATGTTATTTTAATCTTTGCTTAGTAGGTAATTTAAACTTCGTTTAACACAACGGTGAAATCGGTCCTTAATGACCTAATACTCGTACATAATGTATTAATAAAGAAAATAGGTATGTTTTTTATATAAATTTAGAACGTTTTCATGTGTTTTTACTCATTTTAATAACCTTTTGACTACACACGCACTGAAATATCAGTACGTATAGTAATTAGTACGTACCCATACAAATACATCGTTGGTGCATCTTATACACATCCCCAACTAGCCATTCATAAAAGTGTATTTGTTGTGAAGTTCCTTCTCATCATCATCTATTGTATAGTCCAGGAGACAGTGACGATTTTCGGTATTTATTTTCCCAGTCAGCAAGCACGAATAAAGAATTGTAGGATTAGCAATTCTAAGCAAAATTCATATTCACAAAAAGTGTGTTCCTCTTGTTATGCATTGATACGTCTTAAACAATTATGCAATGAAAAAATTCTAATTTCTTACTATTATGGTTTGGTATACTACCGAATTAAATACGGTATTATATTTTGGGGATCATCGCCCCATTTAATTAGACTTTTTAGACTTCAAAAACGGTGTCTCAGAAATATCGCTGGCATTTCTAGATATGCTTCTTGTAGAAATATTTTTAAACAATTAAAAATATTAACGCTGCCCTGTATATATATGGTTGAACTGCTTATATACGTAAAAACTAATTTAAATATGTTTATGACAAATGCAGATATTCACGATTATGATACCAGAAATAGCGATTCTTTAGTAATTCCGTCTCACAATTTGACATTATATGAAAGAAGTCCTTATTTTTTAGGAATTAAGTTGTATAATAAACTGGATCGGACCCTTAAAGAAATAAATAGTACTAAATACTTTAAACGTAAAATAACGGACTTATTTTCAAGGAAAGCATTTTATACTGTTTCTGAGTTCCTTGATTCGTAGATAAATCATCTCCTTCATAAATATTATAATTATATTTTGGTTTATAAATAAGTTTGTTTTAGATTTTTTTAAGTTTAGTATCTATTTCTGAATTTTAGTACTTTGTATTTTCTATTCTACTTTATTAAATTGTACACCATGTTTTGACTTTTCCCATACCTGTACAAGGTCTCTTGGAATTAAAGATTTATTTATTTATATATATATATTTAGAAGGGGGATCCGATGGGCTGAGGCCGAAAATGCGTCAAAACATACGAGAACATGGCCCCTTTTTTCCATTGATAAAAATAGTTTTAGTAGTAAGAGATGTACTGAAGTTAAGTAAAAAAATAGTCTGATTAATCTGTATGGATAATATATTTGGCAAGTGCATAAAACACACTTTCAAACGAGTTATGTACTGCCCTCAATTTATTTTCTACAATATAAATATGTGTGAAATAAAGTTCATCTTTATTGTGATTTCTTTTTTTATATCATGTATTTAATTAATTTTAAGATTGTATGTATATTGTTATTTGGGAAATAAATTATTATTATTATTATTATTATTAATTATTTCTACGACCACAATTATTTAAAGAATGTTCTAGGTGTTTTGTATATTAAAGTGTACGCATAGGACATATAAATAAAATCTTATATCACAATGTTTCACCTAACCAGTTGATTTATTTATAGAAATTAAACATAATAATTGAAGATATTACAGAAGAAAATAGGGAAATAAATTACATTTCCTTTTACACTTTTATATAATAATTGTTTTATTTAGAATTCACGAATCACTACATTAATTATAATTATTGTTAGTTTCGTTATGTCAAATCATTTATACTAGAGGTGTGAGGAAAATACAGTGAACTGTGGAACGCCAATATCGTTGGATGCGCGTGGTAGAAATGGTCCTATAATACTGCTAAAAACATAGCTAAATTTTCATGGAAACATTGTACTTTTGACATTTGCGATACTCCGACGCATATGCATTATTGATGTAATCTCATGATTTTACAGTAATAGTTTTTGCAATTTTAGTGTGATTTTTAGGTTATTAAGGTTATTCATTTTATTTGGTTCTGATCTTTTGCGCTTTTAGAGTATTTGTCTTTTATATAGTTTTTAATTTGAATTTTAATATTGTGGTCTATTTATATTTGATTGCTGCTTTTCGACTAGTGCTTTATTCTTTTTGTGTTAAAATAAGCTTTATAACCATTAAGTACATGCTTCTAGTTGATATCTACCTAATCGTCATCGGGTGCTTACAACAATGGGAAAAAGTGTATGGTTTTTTTGGTGTAAAGTTAGCCGCCTTCATTTTTCAGGTAAGTTATTTGTAGTTATTTATTACTTAAAAGGATAGCAATACGTCCTGGTTCGGGGTGTGACTTTTGGGTTTTAGCTATCTGAGCCAAATTGTTGGCTAAGTGTCCTCTTTTAGGGCACCCAGAATCGAAAACTATATAGGTATATATTATGTTTTTTTTAAATTATTTTTTAATATGTATGCAGCTTGGATGAGGGCTTTAGGAAGAGATCCTAAGACTGAACACTGACTGCTATAAATGCCGTTTTTAGAGCACATTTCATAGTAAGTGATTTCATTCTAGCAGCAATGAGGAAACGTTTAAAAAATATGCTGTACCAGCTATTACTTCAAGACCTCGTCTCTTTAAGTTATTATTACTTCATTCTAATGCATATATTAAAATGGTTTTTAACGTATGTCCTTATGATTAAAAGATGTAGGTATTTTAGTTATGTTATAATAGAAATATATGATACTTTGTATTGACTGACCTACTGGCCACTGGTTATTCCACTTTTACTCCCTTTTTCATAAATTATCAAATTATTTAAAAACAAATACATACCTAGCTATTTTCTGTAAATTACATTAAAATTTTAGTATTAATACTTTACTAATAAAACTTCAGTTAATTTATCTTATATATATATACACAACGGAAGAGTTAATTGGATTTTCTCCTTGTTGAGTTTCAAAAATAGTAATTTAACATGATTTAAAAACAAATACATGAAATGGGCAAAATAGGCCTGCAAAGGCACTTTGTAAACAATCTTACTTGTATCGATGTGACGTAATGCGCGAATTCAATCTGGCTTACTTTTGTTAATAGATTGGCGTTCCATTTTAAATATACAGTTCACCGGGAATAGATTATTTAAATATACACGGACCGGGAAAACAAGTACGAAAAAATTAACTGGCACCTGGACTAGTACTGTATCGAAGGAATTTTTATGAATGAAACAATATACGACCCTCCACAATTGCGGTTTACTCTACTTTCGCTGTTGTCAGACATTATTTTTTTTTGGACAATTTAAAGACCTAACAGTAATTAAAGCAAACGCAATAACATATTACTACAGTTAAAAACATCGCAAACTTGGCATCAATATTTTAATTTTATCCAAATATTGCATTTCTGTCGAGGATCATCCGCGTTGACTTCAGAAATTGTATAATCTGTATTGGTTATATATATATATATATATATATATATATATATATATATATATCTATAGTTAAAAGCACGTAAACTTGGCATCAATGTTCAATCCAATTATTGAGTTTCTACCGCGGACACCATCGTTCATTCTTCAAAATTTTTGTAAATAATCCTATCTGTCTTGGTTATATATCTATGATCTTATACACCAGTAAAAAATATTGCAGGAAATGTAGGTATTAACAATACAAGTTTAAGGATTTTAGAAAACTGATATTTTCAGGGAAAGTAGTTCTCAAGTACCCAATTAAATCCCACATAGTCAGAATGCGGCACAAAGCATACCTTTTCCTCGTAAAAAAATAATACCCTGTTGGAGGTGCGTTTTAACGTATAACCACAAGAATAAATAATAACCAGAAGGATATCTCTCATTTAATTCCTTTGTATAGTCTATTTTTATGTATGAGAGACTATTAAAATAATAAAGCGTTCGTAATCCATAGGCGTATCACTTCTTTTATTAGACAGTTAAAATATGTTTTGAAGTTATTCCTCGAATATACACTTATATTTTCACCTAATTAACCTGCTTATAACTTCTAAACAGCTGAAGGTAAAAAAGTGCAATTTTTTCTAAAATGTTTTATTTTTCCACAAGGTATGTTAAGAACATTGTATCAAACGGGTTATGTAGGTAAAAGGGTTTAAACTTTGACTTTTAAACATCGTTACGTTCATAAATAATAATTTTAATATAAAAACTACTTCTTACCTACAAATCAGAATCGAAATCAGAAGATGAACTGTCGCAACCAATATTAAATTTACAATGAGTGACTCGATCATTTCATCAGTAAATGATATGGTGGTGATCTAACCACCGTCATCCCACGATTTTTTGCAATTTCATCAATTTCATATTTTTTGAATTTCTCTTTATGAAGGGAACACAAATGATACAGTTCTTTTCTCACAGAACCGGGATGGAACTTAATATTCTTTGAATTTAGCCAATTCTGTAAATCTTTTTTTAACCACTTGGTTGTGGACATTTTTTCTATAAGTCTCGAGTGATAACTTGCATTATCCATTACTATTATACAGTTCTGAGGAAGATCTATAATTTGTTCGAACCACTCTTTAAAGACATCAGCATTCATGTCCTCTTGGTAGTCACCGGTACGAGTAGATTCAAAAGTCAATAAACCACCTTTAACAAAACCATTTGAACTACCGGTGTGTACTATTATTAGTCTGCGCCCCTTTCCTGATGGTGCATTTAAACCAGTAGATAAATTATTTAAAAAAGCCTGTCTTCGACTTGTAACAGTTTCATCTTGCCAAAATTTATTTGGTTTATGTCCCTCGTTAATCCATGTTTCATCTAAATAAAATATATTTCTTCTTTGGTTTCTCATTTCTTTTATAGTCCTTAGGTAATTTCTTCTCCATACTACAATATCGCTTCTTTCTATTAAAATAGAATTTCTGGAATGCTTTCTCCATAGAAAACCTATTTCTTTTAAAAGTTTCCATAGTGTGCTTCGACTCATTTCAGGGAAATCCTTATCATCTCGAACCGTGGCAAGAACTTTGTCTACTGTAGGAAATTCTTTTCTAAAGAAAAACGCATGCACTTTCCATCGAAGTCTTTCTTTCAAAAGATTTTCTAATTGAAATTTTAGTTTTCCTGGAGCTTTACGTGCTGTTTGAAACTCGCCATATTTTTCTTCTTCAACAACTCTGTAAATCGTAGATTTCCCAACACCAAGCGTACTACTAACTAATTCCACTGTGTCATCAACACTTTTACATAAATGTTTGTCTGTAAATGATTTAAAACAATTAAATATTATAATGTTTTTTCATTAACTGTTAAAGGACCGATTTTTTGTCGTTCACACGGCCCTTCCAAATTTTCCATGATCACACTAGAATTCACACTGCACCTTGCAAGTTGCAACTAAACGACATTTAGTAAACTGTCAAGAATACACAACTTGGACCTTCTTACTAAATGGAAAACCTATAATCGCATTTTCGATGAAATTTGTTGGGAAGGTATTTATCTACTTATAATTCGATTACTGTAAGAAATTCTTGGAATTAAAATAAAACAAAATTGCCAAATAGGTACTTATTGAAAATAATCTAAAGATACGGCTATGTAATCTTTAATACACAGGGCTTTTGGCCTGTCCAAACCTTTTTCTATTGTTCTGTACAGCTTATGTTTATAAAGGACCAATAAAAGACCCAAAACTTGTAATAGCTCAGGTACATTTATTACAATTTTAGGAAATATTTAGATTATTCTGTAAAAATATTTAAAATAACCGTACTAAGTTTTGCATTAGAAATCCTGTTTTATTACTCTCTCATACATAAAAATAGACTATAGTTGATGCAGACGAGCTATGACCTCGTCTTTTAATTATTACTTGTATTCCATAGGCGCACCGAAAAAAAGGTCAGGAAAATGAAAAAAATATTGGGTAGCTATTGATTTATTTTTTAAGTTCATACATTACAAATATAGGTAAGTAAAAGATTTATTATTTAAAAAAATATTTACTTATCTTTCCAAATGACAACCTTTTTGTCTGTTATAGTTTTAAAATTTCGGGTAATACATTTAAGAGTATAAAATAATCTTACTCTACCGAATAATTTTATTAAATAATTATTTGGAAATTTTTTACATGGATGTGAAAAACTTGTATTTCTACAAATACTCTGAAACGTATCTATTACATTTTTGTGTTTAATAATAATAATTTCAAAATTTATTTGAAATATTACCTCTAAAAAGGAGATAAATTTACAAAATCATTGTGTGGCATGTTTAAATTACCAAATAAATCTAAATTGGAGCTATTATAAGCTTTATAGCAACAAAATAAAAATGTATCGTTCATATTTTGATAGTCTTTTGAATATTCCTTGCAATTTGTACAAGAATGTATAGGCATTTTTTCATTAGGTAACCCGCAAAATATCTTTCGAAATTCGTTCCTTACGTGGTCTCTTTTTGATAACTGCTATCAATTTCTGGCAAATTTGATGTATGGGGATGTGTATGAGCTGCGAATGAATTTGTATCCTCTTTAATGACATCAGATACTCGCAGAAGCATATTATTCAAGTCATTCTCGCAGTTTTGAGTTCCTGAATTGAATAGCTTTACACAGAACAACTTTCTAAAGATTCTTTGAAATTGAATGGCTGTTGGATTAGCACAATTACTATTTTGCTGTCTTATGAGACCAAACAAGTTTTCTAACGGATCTTGGTTTAAACGTCTAGTAAAAAGAAACTTAACGTTTTTTGTTTTAAGAAAATCCCATAAATTAAGAATGGAACTAATTGTTATTTTAAAACCTGTTGTAAACCTCATTTTTTTAGTTACATTCTCGCCAAGATTATTAAAAACTTTTAAGTTGTCCAACAGCAATAACATCTCATTTAAAAATGTCAGTTAAAAAAGGACACCCTTAAACGCCAAATTATATTCCTTCCCGTCTGATGTTTTTGATGAGTTTAAAATATCAAATAATTTGTCGATTTTATCAATAAAATCAGTAGTTGCCTGGGCTTCATTAGACAAGTTACCTAATTCGACGTACACATTCAAAGCCGCTGAAACTGTAAGACTAAATACCTGACTTGCATATTTTACCTTCATTTTTTTCTAAATTACTAGGATATATATGCGAATCAGTTAGTTTAGGCGCTGATCTAGTAACTAGCGACTCATCAATATTACAAAATTGCGTAATATATGACCAAGAAACTATTTTATTAGAAACAAGAAAAGTATGTTTCAATAACATGTTTCTCATAGCCTTGATGAGGTGAGGTGTATCGAATGTAAAAAAAATGTTTGATCGTCAAAAATAAAATAAGGTCTCTCAGGGTTTATTTAAAAAAAGGTTTTACATTGAATATTATTCGAGCCCATATCACTTACGGTAACAATAACGTTCAGTCCAATATTCCTTAACTTTTTAATAGCATCAAAAACTATATACTCTAACTCTAAACCAGGACATGTACTATTGTAAAAAAAAATAACTCAAAGGTTGCTTCCAATTAGATAAAATCCCCCTAACCAACAAGACGGTGCACCGCACGTAGTAATAGGCCCGAGTCGAATAAGTTCCCATCCTGTTAAACTGGATCGAAACCTACTAAACCCTTCCATCCACCCCCAAGCTTTTTCATCCGCTGCTTGGTTCTCATGTCAATAGCATTTGATTGGCACCCCATACCTTCGGTTGAGCGGTGAAGGTTGAGGCGTTATCGTCATTAAAGGCATTTCTTTATAAGCTTACTACAACATACTTGGTTACAGTATTGTGGTTACTGTGGTGACATTACGCATACCATGGTTTCCCTATTATTGAATGTCATATGTCATATTTAATTTAAGTTTGGGGATTTCTAAACAGAATTTGAATTTTAGAAATTTTAGGATGTTTTGACTTTGTTATTTTTTATTATAGTATGTTCTAGTAAGCTTATAAATAAATGCCTCGTTAGATATAGCTACATATGCTTTGGTAACATGTAACCAAAGCAGGGTAACCAAACATTATAAAGAAATGCTCTGATTACAGAAGTATGTTCTGGTAAGCTTATAAAGAAATGCCTTTAATAAGAGTCGGTTGAGGACCTAAAATTCTTATGCATTCACTCTCTTTCATAAGGCGGGTTCAGACGCAGCCAGTAGTTTAGTCAAGTGGTCGAGTAATTTAGTGACTTGACCCATTTGAACACATTTTGTTTTAGTCGAGCTCACTGGCAGTCGAGTACACGGTCGAGTTTAGTAAATAGAACTCTATTCTATTTTCTTGGTCGAGTAGCAGCCCCCACCACACAGAAAAGCCGATTAGCGCGCAGATTAGACACGATTATACACTGGCTTTGTGTAGACCCTTTTTTTACTCGACTTTACTCATTTACTTGACTCGTGTGAACAGAAAACACACTTGACTAAATAACTTTACTCTACTAAACTACTGGCTGCGTCTGAACCCGCCTATACATTCGCGGTTTGTTGTTGCGTTGTTGTCCGTTGCTCAGTGCGTGCTTATCCGGACCCCTCTGACGGTGACCAGGGCTGGAACTCTGTGTCATGTAGAATTCTACTTATCGCTTTCTACAATAGATTCTTTTGTGGCACTCTGTGTAACATAGCGGAAAACCAACGAGTATATACTTACTACAGGATAACTAGTTTCATAAGAAACCACATTGCGATATTTCCCATGCGGTTGATAACGTATTTATCACAAAAGAAAGTAATCGATTCCATTGTAGAAAGCGATAAGTAGAATTCTACATGACACAGAGTTCCAGCCCAGATGAGCCAACAGTGTGCAACGTGTGTCGTCATTTGTCTGTTTGTTCACGTTTGTTTCCTACCGAAGAGTATACCCTTTTCCGAGTCCCAGTAATGGGACTCTCAAAGGGAAGAAACTTGCAGGAGGTGGAAGTCTTCTCTGTATGTGATGGTACCTAAAACGCACATAAATACACCTTATATGGTTCTGGGTACGATTTTCTCCGAATGACTGAACTAAAAAACTATTATATGTATTTTTTGGTTTTGTTTTTTTGTATTTTTTTTTGTTTTCGTGTTTTTTGAATTTTTTTTTGTTTTTGTATTTTTTTTTGTTAGGCCTACTTACTTAAAATCTAGCGCTTTCCCACAGAATTATTTTAGTTGTCGTCGTTTGCGTACTCCAGTTTTCTGGGTCGCGCATGTCTCCTGTAGTCTGCTCGTTCGTAGTTTGTCTGGTCCCTCAGCTCGCGGTTAGGGTGTTGTAGATCTCTAAAAATATGTTTGGGATCAAGTATTTCTGCTTCTTTATATAATTGGTCAGATGGGTAAGTGCGTTCTTTTTTTAATATAATTTTTAAAAAATATTTTTGTATTACTTCGACTTTGTCCATAAACACATTTGAGGCTCCACCCCATCCTAATATTCCATACGTTATTCTAGAATGAACTAAAGCGTAGTACAACATTTTTAGGTAAGGTAATTCTAGTATTTTGGAAAGATATTTAAACTTAAATAATAGGGTTCTTAGTATATTTACAATGTTATTTATGTTATGATTCCAACGCAAATGACTATCAATAATTATTCCTAAATATTTCGTTTTATTTGATGAACTTATAGTTAAAGGCACCTGATTATTGCTGATGATTACTAAGTTGTTATATTCCGGTAGATTATTTTCATAGCTAACTATTGGTAAAAAGAATGTTTTAGAGAAATTAATTGTTAAGAGTTTATGATTAAACCAGTCGAATATGTATTTTAAATCATTTTCAACAATTACTTTTAATTCTTTCCAACTATCAGCAGAATAGAAAATAACCGTGTCATCAGCAAAACTAATTATCCGACCCTGATGATTTATTAATAGTAAGTTATTGATATATAAATTAAATAAAATAGGACCAAGTACTGTACCTTGTGGTACACCGCATTTTATTTGTTGGTAAGTGCTATTCGTATTATCTATTCTTACACTTTGTTGTCTATTAAACAAATACCTTTTAAACAAATTGTAAGCATTGCCTCTTATTCCTGCATCTTGCAGGGCTTCCAATAACTGTTGGTGATCAACAGTGTCGAAAGCCTTTGCAAGATCCAGAAACACTGCCAGAGATGGTTTACTTTTATCCAGAGCTAATACATTTCTTTCGTTAGTTCGGCAATAGCATCCTCCGTAGATTTACTTTTTTGAAATCCAAATTGTTTCGGTGAAATTGTATTGTTTTTATCAAAAAATGATTCTAATCGTGACTTAATTATTTTTTCAAATATTTTTGTAAAGGTCGTAGTTATCGATATGTGTCTATAATTTGATGGTGTGCATTTGTCACCGTTTTTATGTAACGGTTTAATTGTTGCAATTTTAAATTGATTTGGACAAATGCCTTTTTCGATAGATAGGTTAATTAAGTAAGTTAGCGGGGATACTATTTCCGAATCAATTTGTTTAATTGTTTCTGCGGTTAGGTCGTCAATACCTGGTGCTTTTTTATTTTTTTATTTTTTAATTATTTCTAATATTTCCTTTTCATTTGAAGGATTCAAGAATATTGAATTTGAACATACAAATCTCATTGGACGAAGCGTATTTGGCAAGATTATTTGACTAGCTAAATTAATTCCTACATTGGAAAAAAACGTATTAAATATTTCTACTATTTCAGATTTATCACTGGTTTTTTCATTATTTTGATTATATAACGCTTTAAATTCTTGTTTTTTGGGGTTTTTGCCACATATTTTGTTTATAGTTTTCCATAAATTACTGGGATTATCTTTATTATCTTTTATCATTTTTTTGTGAAATTCTATTTTTGATTTTTTAATTATTGTACCTAATTTATTTCTATAATTAATAAATGTTTATTTTGATTGTTCATCTTTATTTTTTTGATAGGTTTTGTAGAGTTTATCTCTATGTAGGATTGAAGTTATTATTCCCGAAGTAATCCAATTTTTTTTCTTATTTGTTTTTTGTTTATCTTTAATCGAGTTGTATGTGTTTTTAGGAGATCTGTTATATGAGTAAGAAAATAATCCCATGATTGTTGAACTTCAGTTATACAATACAATCCGGCCCAACTAAAATGTATTAAATTATTTTTGAAATTTTTGTAATTAATCACATCTCTATAATTATCATTTTTTGTTTCCGTGTTTGAAGTTAATGGCATCAAAAACTTTAGTATACAACTGCGATGGTCATTGATATTACTGTCTAAAACGTAAGCTTCACAGATTTCTTCTAAATTTCGATTTTTGACCTTTACAAATGCATGATCTATACATGTTTTGGATGGCACCCTTGTATATTTATTTATCGTTGAAGTAAAACCATATTCACTCAACATATTTAAGTATTCCGTTGTTACTCTGTCTTGTAAAAAAATATTAATGTTTATATCGCCTATAATGATATTTAAGTCGTAATTATCGTTTGATGTTTCTAAAAAGTCGTACAGTTCCCTAACAAAATTTTCTTCATTTGTGGATGGTGATCTATAAATGCATAAGATTAGCATTTTATACTTATCATTGATAACTTCAATAACTATTACCGTACTCTGATCAATTTGTTTTATTTCAAAATTGTACATAATAGATTCTTTTAAATAGACAATAGTGCCATCCGATTTATTAAAATCAGCATTATTGTAAATCATATTGTAACCTTCTAATTTCATGCTTTGAGTAATCTGAACATTAATAAATTCTGCGAGTTCTTTGGATGGGCACAGTGAATACGTACAAGTTTTGTACTGTTCGAGAGTGATCGTGTCTTCCAATTTTTCTTGAAGCTTCTTTTCAAGATTGTTACATTTATTAATAAGGACCTGGTTGTCTCTTTTCAACGCTTTGTTCTCAAATTTCAGGGCATTGTTGATCTCCCTTAGTTTTTCCTTTCTTGGGCTTCGAAAAGTTAGTTCCTCTGATGTTTGGACACTCCGTGAAGGAAAACGAATTGGAGACCGCTGAATCAATTCTGCCTTATCGGAAGAGTTGCCAATCCAATGGTTGAAGCTGATTATTTCAAAAGCTGATATAAAATACTCGTACATGGCACTTGAGAGGTTTCAGTGCTAGAAGTCGATGTACTTGGAACTGCCTCGTCAATGATGCCACTTGAAACGAATTTGAGTGGAACAGCATCTTTTCGCAGTATTCTTATGTAATGGCTATTAATACATGATCGTTGCATAATATACTATTATTAAGATATACCCTAAGTACTGTGGGGCAACCCACCCTCCCTCAGATTAAAGATACAGAAAATATTCCGAAGTAATAGCTAATTTAAAACACCCTCTATTTGACTTATATATTATACTTTATTTATATTACCTTTCAACATCTTGAGGAAATCTGTAAAATGAATGTGCACCGATATAAGATTTATTTTTGCAGTCTTTATAACTATAAACAAATCCAGCTTTTTTGTCTTCTTCCATAACTCACACTGTCATTAAAGCACAACAAAATCAGAAAATAGTCAACGATAAAAATATTTAAGCAAAATAACAGAAACAACAGAATAATAATAATTATAAATTCACGGTTTCGATACCACCGCCCGTGCCGGTCGCTATTGCACTGAAAATTTCGGTGTAGAATATCGGTGTAGGTCAGGAGCCCTTGAAGATCACGTGATCGGAGATATCCTTCTGGTTATTATTTATTCTTGTGGTAAATGTAAGAAATTTAGCGAAAATCACAACGTCGATATCTTTTTCTATTAATTCATAGTGGGACACCCTGTATTTATAAATTCTAATCTACTATAAGCCCGTGTCAAATTTTGTTTATTTAACAAAATCTTGGTAGATCAATTTGAAAAATATATAAAGACGTTTTTGATTTATGGTAAATTTTGATTCAAAATATTTAACACCCTGTATCTTGGTAACTAAGTTTTTTAAGGGTTTATGTTCCAATATCAAAATTTATCAATTAACGAGTGCCCTTTGGGAGAGCGTTGTCGGTTGAATAATATACGAACTCCCTGTATATATTCATAGTAATCTGTAATATGTGTTGCATAACTTGCACGTAGGTTTGATTTTGAGTAGTTCATTTGTATTGTTTTCACTTTTGTTGTCTCTTGATCTCTAACCTTAAAAATCGTACACCGTTTAAATCACAACAAAAGTTATCTTCAAGAAGAACAATTTATAAAATTAGCTACAAGGTACGAATTCTGTGCATATCGATCTGTTTATTACGAGTAAAGGATATTTGTGCACTCTTCAAACAGGTAATATTAGTCAATAGATATTTTTTTTTATAATTAACATACAAATTAAAATTATTCAAGTGGCCCCAATTTTATTTGAATGTACTAGGATTTAATAGAAAGTTGTATGTATTTATATGAATACAAATTAATTTTTCCAAAAATAAAATAGGTTCATTAATTATTTTAAATAGGTACCTATGCATGTTACCTAAAGAATTACATTTTTTTACTTATTGTATTTTACCATGATCGTGATTTTTTATACATTAATATAATTTTTAATATTCATCCTTAATCCGATAAGTAATTAGTAGAAAATTAACTTTTTATCATTACTTTTAATTATAAAAACAATATCAAGGTAAAAGTGCACAATTTGGTTTATTTTTTCCAGAAACATTTTACTTAGTTACTCAATATGAAGACTGTTACAATGGTAGCTCCTGTGAATATAGCTGTAATAAAATATTGTAAGTGTTGTGCAGAGATTTTTTTTAACATTTTTGCTATTTTCACCATTTATGTTCAAAATTTCGTCATAGTTTTTTAGGTATATAATTTTTATGTTTGCTTCCATTCCTTCATTGAAAAAACTGCTACAATAGCGCAAGTTTGAGCCTACTAATACAATATAGTTAAAAATTCCAAATGTATAATAAGTAATCCATAATTTTTAACTGACTTCAAAAAAGGAGGAGGTTCTCAATTCCTTGCAATATTTTTTTTTATATATGTTCAGCGATAATTCTTTAACACGGTCTCCGATTTCAATGATTCTTTTTTGTTAGAAAGAGGGTACTTCATAAATTTGGTCTAAATCTAATAATTGGGTCCATGAGAAAACCCTCAAACTCTTCATTTTTTATGTATGTTTAGCGATAAATCTTTACCACCTTGTCCGATTTATATGATTCGTTTTTTGTTAGTAAGGGGGTACCTCAGGGGTGGTCCCATATAAATTTGGTTAAGATGTGATGGCATCTGCACGTTTTTGAAGTCGGTTTTTTTAATTTGTAATACTTTTTATTACTTTCATCTAAAAATATTGCATCATACAGGTTGTTTCCAAGATTTGCCAAATTTAAATCATTTGATTCATTTAAATCAAGTGATTTTTTTATTTTAATCACAATTTTTTGATCTTTATTAATTTTTTTTCAAACCCTGTGTTCGACTATTGTGCTGTTGGTCAAATGACACCACTAATCATCATATTTGTTTAGCTGTTCTACACACCTCTAATTTTAGTGATTTAATAATAATAATAATAATAAAACATCTTTATTTTAATAAGCTTTAATAAGCCCAGCATAGCTGTTCCACTCAACCGAGTACCAAATACAAACATTTCATATAATACAAATATACACATTGTTATTTAGATTTAAATTATTTAATATACATTTTATATAATAATAATAGTTTATTTGTCCTTTAGGATCATGTTACATGATATAGGAAAAGTCATAATTATATATGAATAAAAAATATTAAAACACAAATAAATATAGGTACAGTATACAAAAAAATATATATCTAAGACATGCACATTAAAAATATACAATTAGAAAAAACATTCACCTTAAAATACGGTGGTATTCAGATAAATTATAAAAACATGAATCTACTAAATAGTTTTTAAGTTTTCTTTTAAAAGGTTCATATTTCTTTTCAGATTTAATGAAATCAGGGAGTTGATTAAAAAATTTAATTCCAACAAATTCAGGCGATTTCTTAAATAATGCCCTTGAATGTCTTGGTGTTCTGAATAAACTTGCATTCCTAGTTGAGTATTCATGGTAATTTGAATTTTGTAAAAATTGGTGTATGTTGCGTTTAGCATATAGCAACGTTTTACAAATGTCAATACAGTGAAATGTTAATATTTAAAAATGTTTGAAGTTTTATTTACAAGTTTTCATTAATTCTAGATTAAAAATAAGCCGCGTTATTCTTTTCTGTA
Source organism: Psylliodes chrysocephalus (assembly GCA_927349885.1). Taxonomy (NCBI): domain Eukaryota; kingdom Metazoa; phylum Arthropoda; class Insecta; order Coleoptera; family Chrysomelidae; genus Psylliodes; species Psylliodes chrysocephalus. Next base: position 6,224,186 of record OV651831.1, read on the forward strand.
AGATAAATACTTTAGATGCACTGACTGCATCACCCCAAAGAATAATGTTGTATGATATATGAGAATAGTAGACATTAAGCAGTTGCTCTTGGGAAAATATTGATTTTAATTTTAGTATTGCATAGTATGCGCTGTTTAATTTTTTACAAACATTAGATATTTGGCTATCCCAACCCATATTGCTACAATATGTATGCCCAAAAATTTTGTAACATCTGACAGCATAATTTCTGCATTATTGACATTTATTTTACAATTCTGGGTAATTTGATTTCTGTAGTAGAACTGAAGGCAAAAGGTTTTGTTTGAATTAACAATTAAAGAATTTCTATAACACCATGATGTAAACTCATTAGATAAAACATTTAATTTACTAATTAATTAATCTACTGATTGTGCGTTGGTGGCAATTGTTGTGTCATCTGCATATAAAATTATGTTTTCTGAGTTAATATGATAAGGCATATCATTTATGTAGCATAGAAAAATTAGAGGTCCTAAAATTAATCCCTGAGGCACACCCATATTAACACTTTCTAGTTCAGATGTACAATTTCCGACTTTGACATAGATCTGTCTGTTATTTATATAAGATGACAACCAAGACAAAAAGTTACCTTCCAATTTTTGAATAGCGACATCTAAGTTGATTGAATCAAACGCCTTTGATAAATCAAAGAAAAGCGCACCCACAAACAACTTTTGATCGATAGAAGTATGTATGAAATATTGCTGCACTTTCAGTAGATTTTTCTGGAAGGAATCCATTTTGATTTTTGTATATTATTTCATATTTTTTAAGAAATATTAGCATTTTTTTATGGACACACTTTTCAAAGATTTTGCTTAAGATTGTAGTCACTGTAATAGGTCTATAATTATCAATTAAATTATTATCACCTTTTTTAAAGTTACATATCCTACTTTCAGATAATCTGAGAAAATACCTAGCTGAATAGACTGATTAAGTCTGCTAGAATTTGAAAGATGTGATGACTAATACGTCTTATTATCTTTGTGGAAATGCAGTCAATGCCCATAGAGTTAACATTTTTTAAAGAGTGAATAACTTCAATAATTACATCACGATGATCAACAGGAGAGAAGTAAAAGATCTGAGAGACACATGACGTAGTAAAATTTTTAAAATTCAAATCATTGAAATCAGAGCTGAGGTACTCAGTACAAAAATGTACTTGAAATAAATAATGAGTATTTTTTTTACTTAAAGTATTTATGAACTAATGATACTTTTGGAAATGCACTTATTACATTTGAAAAAAAGTACTTGTACTTGTACTTAAATTAACGCTTTTGTGGTAAGTATTACTTGTTACTTGAAAAATGTACTGGAAAATCAGAATCTACTTAAAGTATTTTCTGAAAATACTTAAGTAATTTTTAACAGTAAGTACTTAAATGGAAAATACTTAAAGTACTTTTGAAACTATTTTAAGTTTAAGAATACAATATTGTTAAACAGTTATTTATAAAGTATAACTGTATTTTACCGTCATCTGCCCCCATGGAACGATTATTTTCTTTCGCTAGAATAATTAATGCTCCTAGACGTCAGGCGTTAAGTGACACCAACTTTGAAAATTTGGTACTGCTCAAAAGTAACAAACACGTATTCTAGAAAACGTATTAGTTATTTATTTTGTTGTTTTTTTAAAGTATCCGATATCCTAATAATAATAATATGTATTTTGGTTAGGTACCTACTTTAAAATAATGTTATTCTTGAAAACCAATACCTATCTACTTGTGTTGTTATTCTCATACTCATATTCTCATGTTATGTGTTACGTTTATGACTTTGACTTCTTTATGTTACCCATTACAACGAATAAAAAAGATATTGAAACATGAATAGATGAGTATTTTATTTACTCGTATATGAGCAACAAACAATGATTCTTGTATGTCATGATCTCCATAATCATGATGATATGAAAACATCTGTCACGAGTTTATAGTCTAATACTATACTTTGTCCACGACCATTATGGTTTCTTTACTAATAAAAGTTAAGTGTAGAATGGAAAGTTTTTATTAAACATAGGTAACTAACTGTTGTTTTTTCCACTTTTAAATTTTTCGATTTTTCGACTTTTCCTATTTTGAGAGAGATCCATATTTGCTCAAGTTTTTCTTACAACAGAGCATTCGACAACAATACTTGCCTTTATGATTGATTTAATAAATATTCCTACACCTCCCCGTCTCTTATTATTACCCCTATTCAATTCTCGAAAATTCATAACCATTTACCTTAAGAGTCGGCTACCGCTTGGTTAATCGCCCTATCCTGCATAGGTGCCTGATTAATCTGTTTTCTCGAAAACTGTATAAGATATCATTGTCAATTAAAAACCTCCAATATGCAAAAGGTCAGGTCTTTCCTTGAGTAGTAATAAAAAATTAGATTAGAATTTTTTTAGTATCTTAAACGAGTCTGAAATTTTCCAATTAAATGGTTTTCTTTGTTAACATTTAAAAATTCATCCAGGACAAACTAAGACAAAATTAAAAAATCTATTATTACCCGAGGTAAAGTCTATTCTTTATCTTTTATTTGGTACAAAATTTGTCATAATTAGTCGAAATTTAAGAAAAATACTAGATTAATTGTCGACCTCTGCATAAAATTTAAATTTAACCGGCATCAATCATTCATTTCAGTTCTATTGTGTCCCTCCTTGTCTCTCTTGATACACGCTGGCGTTGCAGGACCGGAGTTCAGATTTATAAATAGTAAATAGTTATTCTAGTTTTTAATAAACAAATTGCCTTTTATACTATTTTGTGATGCTAAAACAAAATTGATTTTATGTAATTATTGTGGAATTCGTTCAAATTGTATTTTTGCCTATTGTTTTATCACAAAAATCGAGATATTTTTAGAATAGTTAACTAATAGCGTTTAGTTGAAATGCAGACTTGGCTCGCTACTTGAAATATACCATTTGAGTTCTCCCAATTAATACACATGAGAAAGAAGAAATAAGGCTGCGATTTTCCGTAAGTCATATGTACCCCCTCCCTAGATACACACGTGTCCCATTCAAGTATTGACTTGTTTTGAATGTACTCACAATGTACTCTCAGTTCGCTGTTGTTTAGTACATCTACGTACGGCATTTGAGACACAAGTGAAGGTAGTTTTTTATTGTTGTCACGGTGATTTTTGTAGTGTTAATTAGTGAAAAAGACAAGCAAAATATGGAAAGAGATCTCAGAATAAGTAAAAAAACAGGACTTTTTTTAAGTGCGAAGAGAAAGAAGCATAGAAATCTTGAAAAATATAATTTGTAAGTATCTGAGTACCAATTTATTTCCGCTTAGTTTGAATTAGTTTATTAAGAGTTATTTTGGTTTACAAACCTATATTGCGAAAAGAGAAAAAATTAAAAGTATTTTTGGCTTTACTCTGTGATTATAAAGAAACTAAATTTAAAAGCATTTTAATCCGACCAATTAATATCTGTATTCTAAGAGAAAATATTTAAAATTTAATGTAGAAATGTCACAGTTACTTTATGTGTATCTTTTTTCTTTAGAGTCAGACGTGCAGGTCTTCCGTATTTAACAAAAGATGTCGTCGTTAATTCGGTTGATAACCAGGTTCATATTTTGTAAGTAGACAAAACTTTTAGGTCATTTCTTTTTAAACTTATGGGTATTAAACATTTTGTGTATATATAGGGTGGATCGATATCTCAGAAACCAGATGTAGAAAAAATTTCATAAACCTAATGGTGTTTTTCACTGGCACCGGCAATGCACACTGATTATACATGTATCTTTGTCTATCAATACAGAGAAGAAGAAAGTGAGAAAACACTCAGTGCCAGTAAAAAACACCACGAGTCTAAGCGTTTTTGACACATTTAAATTTTTGTGTCAAAAATGACGTTTTATAACCCTAATATGTCAGAAACGCTTAGACCTAGGTATAAGACATAATTCAAATAATGTGCCTAAAATATTGAGTAATTCCAAAAATATTAGAGTGTCGTATTTAAAATAAGCCACTTAAGATCTATTTGCGGTACAACCGATGGTGCCCAATACATTCAAACATTTTAGCTAAATAGGACTCAAGACAACTAGCAAGTGTCCAAATTTTGACATTTTTCCTACATCTAGTTACTGAGATATCGATCGATGCAATTCCTGGGGGCCCACCCTATATATTACTTTTAATTAAATTTCCGTACAAACTTTTCGAAAATTAACATATTTGGTGTTTCGGTGTTTATCAGCACCCGTGATATGGTTATAATGATTTAAAAAAATGTCATGTCATTGCTAATAAATAAAGAGCGGAATATATGCAGAATGCATATATATGCATTTTTTGCATATTTTACCAAAGTTCAGAAAATATTGCATATTTCACTAAAGTTCAGAAAATTTGAGAAAATATTGCATATTTTCGAAAAAAAAAAATGTATTACTATGCTGTGCAAATTAGAAATTGTTTTAACAGAATATGGAGATATATTTGAAATAAAGACCTTTTAAATTTTTAGATTTGTTTTTAAGCGTCACTTCTTGTAAATTAGTTTTTACGGGTTGGCATACACCGGGTTTTTACCTTCGTAACATTTAATTCAAGAGAAGTGACAGCGGTACATTTTTAAATCTAACAAACGTTTCCTGAAGTAATTAAGCAAAAAATAAAAGTCTTTATTAAGCGTTTTAGGTTCTAAATATTATAAAGAATGATGAAAAGTCCATCATTTGTTTTACTTTGAATGCATATTTTTTTTAAAAAGGTATATTTTAGAATGATTTAAAAGTTATGGACTTTCCATCATTTTTTATAATATTTAAAGCCTAAAACACAAAATACAATCTTTTATTTTTGCCTAATTACTTCAGGAAACGTTTCTTAGATTCAAAAAATTTACCGCTGTCAGTGTCATTGGGTTAAGTCTTAAGATATTAAGCCCATTAACGTAATTGTTTTTGGATTGGTATAATTGTTATTGGATTGGTATAATTGTTATTGGATTGGTATTTCCACGCACAGATAAAGTATTACTTACAATGCAATAAAACGGTTTATTAAAAATTCCCAGTAATTTCTTGGAAACAATCTACCCGGATCGGTGTGTTTAATAGAAAATTTCAAAAAAATATTTAATTATAAATTCCTATTATAATATTATTAGTTGAAATTTTAATTTTAAAAATTAAAAATATCAATTAAAAAAAACATTACTTTGTTCTGGTATCGTTTTAGAGAAAATCCTGTATATTTTTAATTAATTTTATAATGTATTTTTATACATCCTATACTTAACTTCTTATATACAGGGTGTTTTCTAATCTCTGACAAAAGAAAGGAGGAGAATTGTCACCTAATTTTAAGACAAAAATGTACTATAACAATTTTTAGAATGTCGCTTTGTTTTCGAAATACAGGGTGTTAAGAAAATTAAAATTTGATGCGTTTTCTTTTTATTATTAATTAATGGCAAACGATAGTCCAGTGATATTTGGTTAATCTAATCACGTTCTATCAAGTTTTTGACATTTTATGAAATTAAGAAATAGGTATTGAAGTAAAATAAAAAAGTTTGTAAAATGCGTCAAACAACAGGCTGTAATTCAATAGTTCAAAATATATTGTATAAAAATATTTGTACAAAAGCGACTGCTTGGGGCAAAAATAACGAAGATAGAGCGAAAGGGGTCTTTGAAAGAAAATATCCCAATTTAAAGATTTTAGACCGGAATTTTTATCAATAGTCAGTGGCCATTTTTAGGAGCTTTTCCAGACGCAATTATATCCAATGATAGTCTTTTAGAAATTAAGTGCCCCTACTCAGCGAGAAATACAACCATTAAAGAAGCAGTAGAAAGTCGGTTAATTGTGTATTTAAAAAGTTCAGGAGATGGATTTGAACTTAACAAAAATCATAATTATTTTTATCAAGTTCAAGGGCAACTCAATATCTGGGAAAAAACGACCTGTTACTTTGTAGTATGGACGTTACACGATTTTGTGTGCCTGAAAGTACATAAAGATGAATCTTTTTTTAAAAATATAATGTTAAAAAAATTAGAAATGTTTTATTACAATTGCCTACTACCAGAAATTATTGATCCAAGACACCCCCGAAGTATGAAAATCAGAGATCCTCAGTACATATTAGATGCCCAGGAAAAATGCGCAGAAAGGAAAAACAGTCAAGAAGGAAAAAGAAAAATCCAAACCAGTAAACCAGATCACAAAATTAAGAAGCAGAAAGTCCTTGAAAATCCTAAAAAACAATAGCTTCCAGACGACTTATCCCATTAAAAAGTGTGATACATAATATGAAAGTACCTGTGGTGGTTAATATAGTAATGTTTAAACAAAAACTGGTTTTTGAAAATTATGTATTCTAAATTATTCATAGTGGTATTTTATTATTTTCTTCTTCATTTTTTGAAAATGAACTTAAATTTACATTTTTAGAAATGTAAGTCTTGCTAGGCCTTTGAAATTTGTATTATATATAGAATTAATAGTTAGTACTATTTACTATACTTTGTATGAGATCAGTGTTAATATTTGCTAGACTAATTTTTTATTTGTGTACTTATTAACAATATTGTAAAATGTTTCTCTGGTAAAAATGTAATCGACATGTACAATATTTATACATACTGCTGTATAGATATTTTAATTGTTAATAAAATTCTCCGAATATTTTTATCCATTTAATTGAAAACTATATTTTTGCAACATTTTTCATCATAGTACGTAATAATTACATGTTAATATACATGTCTAGTGTTATACTGTTCAAAATTATTTAATACAACTGAAACTGAAGATCCTGTTGACTCTACATTTTTCTATAATTTGTTTTAATTTTGTTTTGTTTGTTAAAAGTTTGATTTAATAATATAATAAAATTATGCCACAATTACCTAGCTATTATTTTTCTAAAGTACTAGAATTTTTTGGAAGAAAATTAATGACTTACGATTTATCTTCGCTCCAGTGCAAATAACTAACGAAAATTTTGATATAAAATATCACTGCGAGAGTGTTTGTGCAACAAGAGGAGCGTCGATCACAATGGAAAAAACCGCTATCAATTCAACGGCCGAGGCATTCGCCCCGACGTTTAAAAGCCGCTACAGGTGTTATTATTAAAAATAGACCATGTATTAATTGAGACAAAATGCAGCTCATTAAATTCCACAGTTTTGAAAAAAAAAAACATTTAAATAGCTCTTTGCATAAGAAAGTTATGGCAAGGTGAGTTAATTTTTTTTTGTCAATTTATCTTTTTTTAAATTATACTGTTTTTTCATATAGTTTACAACATTTTTGCAAAAAACAAATACACCAAAAAAAAGTAAATTGAATAAGGAATAAAACAAAAAAGTTGTTATTTTAACTATTTTAGCAAAAAAGTTAAGTGTTCAAAGTTAACAAAAAAAAGTTTTTTTTCTGTTTTTTTGCCTATATCTTTTGTTTTGTCCAATAAAGATGGTCATCAATTTCCATTTTCAATGTAATAAAACATATTTTTTCAAATAGTAAAGGTCAAATTTGGTTATACCTCAGTTTTTTTATGCATCCTAGACCGGGCTTTCCGTCCTACTATAGAAACGTTAAAATTATATTTGCAATCGCGCGAAGTACATTTTGGGCTGGATGCTTTTTACACCTTTCCGAATAAAGGAGCCACGCCTCCGAGACTGGTTTTAGAATTTCAGGTTATGTCAGCATCGGCAAAGTGTTTCTCGGTAGCGGACTCTTAATAATATAATTAGCCACTTCATCGTTCAACCACGTTTCTGTTATACCTAAAAACATCCAGGTCATATTTATGTAATAAACATTTGATATCATAAACAACATGGATCAAGGACCGTACATTAACATGATCAATATTAAAAGTTTTTAGAATAGCTATTTGAAATAAAAGATTATATCCCAGTATATATACCAATCAGTATTGGCACTCTGAGGCGGCACGTTTGATCTTTAAAAGTAGAAATTTTAGTTGACACTTGACGTTTTCGGGATATGAAAAGTTTTCTTTACACGGACTTGGTATACCTGGTTAGTTGAATTTTTATTCTGCTGCTTTTCAAATTCGTGTGTATGAGGGAGATGTGAGATACCTTTATAGACAACGGTTGAACTTAATTACTTTGAAGAAGAAAATAGATTAGATATCAGGGCAGTCTTCGCAAATGTAAGAAGGACAGAACCGTTTTAAATTTTTTTATATATGTGAAATATTACTTTTTGGTGAAAAGTTTAATTACTTTTAGTTCAAAATATAACGTTAGTTTGTCAAGGGAAAAATATAACACACAAGGTTACAGTAACAAAATAGAGGTTTGCTTTATTTCTTAAGAATTACTCTAATCTAAAACTTTTCTAGTATATTGTAAAAATTTATTCTATACGTTATTTAGGTACTGCAAAATCTATAGGAAAGTATGTAGTTTTAAATTTAAAAATTTGTAACGGAAACATATTTAGTGTAGTTTTTTTACAAATATATACTCAGTGACTTGTTTTTGTGAATGAGTTCAAGTATGGCAGACTAAAATCGTTATTTTTTATTATGAATTTGAATTTATTTAAAAGTGGGAACTATATGTAGGTATATGGTTTTCGTAGTTTTTACACTTGTGATAAAAATATCAAAGTTATGTATATTGGCCATTTACTACACACAGCAAATTCATAGACACAATACATATTTCTATTTGACATTCTTGTAAAACCACTAATTTAAAATTGACTTTAAACTAAGTGACCACACATAGAATTGTTTGAAAGCAGCCATAAGGTATAATTTATTTATTGGATACTATAAAAAAATTAATAGTAGTTACATGTAGAGTTAGGTAACAAGAAATTTAAGACCAAAAACAAAACAAACCTTTATATCTAGTGAACTTAATTTAGTACAGTCCTCAACTTTCTTAGGCTAACATTAAAGATATCTATTTGGATCTCGCTAAGAAACTCATTGGTAACAGCCATCATCTTGTTAAAAGGAGATATACTACTTGGATCTAAATAAAATAATTTTTTGTTACTTAGGTTTCTTAGATTAATCTTTGCCGCATTAACATTTATATAGTCAATCAATTCACAATCTTTGTACTTAAAATAGAGTACAAAATATATCACAGCCTGTTGCTTTCTTCTTTGTAAAAGAGATTTAAACTTAAAACTATTGAGCATAGTTTTATAAGAGATCTAAGGTATAAGGGTACAAGTATTTTTTATGACATAAAGGTACCGTAAAAATATTTTTTGTACTTTTTCAATATGATTAATTTGTGTGGCTTCCAAGGGCATCCATATTTGTGAAACATACTCAAGATGGAGTCTTACTAAGGCATTATATAATCTGATTTTGGTGGTAATCCTATTTTTTTTTGTATTTCTGATTTAAAAACCTAATGCTTTTATTGCTTTTTTAGTTATGTGTAAAAAATGGTTATTGAACTTCAAATTAGACTGACTCCCAAATCCTTTACCTCATATTCACTATTTAATGTGACATCGCAGGTCTTATTTCTAATGTAAAACATTAAGAGGCTATGTATCCTTACAACTTAAAATATGCATACGTTTGTAAGTGTTAAATAGACGAATAAAAAGTGTTGATTTTTATTTACAACTATAATAAGAACCCATTAAAAAGATTAAGAGCAATAGAACATTTCAACAAATTTCTATAGGTACACATATTTTTGATACCTGATAATCAATAAATATTTTTTGGAGTAGCAACAGGTTTATTAATACACAACTATTACAAATACTTATAATATTTATAATTAACATAATAGTTGATATAATTCCTTTAAAAATAATATATTTTGATTGAATTGTTGAATTTATACATGAGCAATTTTTCTTGTAGCGTTGTTTACATTTTGCAGAGAAATATTGTATTCTGCTTTTAGCTGATAAATCATGTACATGTAAATGGGTTGAATGTAGACAATGTTAATGTTTTTGCTACTACTGCTGGCTAGGAATGCTGGGCTGGGACACCAACAAAAAAAAAGGGAGCACAAAGCACTAGATGTTTTTATCACTTATACACGTACAATTTACAACCATTCAAGTAACTAGCATGTTGGAAATACTTCACGAAAACATATTAAACATAAATCAGTCGAAGGCAATGTATTTTCTTTTTATAACACACCTTTTTAGCTTGATTACTTTTAGTACTCTATTTATTCCAATGTCCTCAAATAAAACGAGCAAACACACACTGAAGTGTATTTGGGGTATTTTTGATCTAAATCCACTATCAAAATAACAAATTTTCCGTTTTTAAGCTGTGAATGTATTACAAAAACTACTTTGATAAAATGTAAACAAAAGTTTATATTTGTGCACTATTTGTGTACGAAATATGGGTTGCCTGCGCATGGTAGCGAGTTTTTAACCGGATTTATGACAAGTGATAGGTTATATCCCGAAAACATCAGCGCAGTAAAAGCTGCGCGTCTTTTTCCCGCCCAGGGAGTGTCATGGGCCTGATTATATTCTAACTTCTACGGAACAAATTAATGACAAAAATATAAAATATTAGGAGTCTATAATAGAATCGATTTGTCGGGAATTATTATAAATCTGTTCCCTTCATATTTCCTAGCATACACAGTCCCATTCTTATACCATACAAATCTATTTCCATGGTTTTTAAGAATTTTGGCTTTATTATACAACATCCGGACACTCTTTGGTAGATCTTCATTAATGTATATTATTTTGTTATCACCATCAATTGCGCATTCCAGTGTATCTAATTTTATCGTTTTCTTCAATTCCAATAATTTATCTCTGGTTGACTTCTTTCAATTTAACTAGTACTGGTTTTCTAGGTTCCTTACTTGACAATGTTTGTATTCTATATTCACTATTTTCAATTTCAAACTTCATTTTTTTTTTACTCATAAAGGTGTGAATTATAGAAAAAGCATTGTAATAATATTTGACTGATAAAAAAAGTGGAATACCTGATAGACAAATTAATTTATATTTTATAAAAGAATGTTATTATATATTTTGTTTCTTAGGGGGTAAACGTGACGAAGAATTAATATTACCAATAAATGACTCAATCAGTGGAACATTAAGCACAGATTTTGTGAGTTTTTAATATTCAATATTATAAAATTATACATTTTTAAATGTATATAATTTTAGATGTGTGCAAAAACTACAATTCAGGCAAGTCCTCAGTTTAAAGAAAATAAATTCTGGTTGAATGGTAAAGAGCAAAACTTTGATAGCCCACGACTCGATAGCTGTTTAAAAGAAGGTTAGTATTATATGTTATCACACATTCTGAATATGTTGTTACTGTTTTGACTTTTAAATAATCCTTTTCAGATGTTAAATACTTTGCATGGTACAGTTCCTTTCAAATTGACCTCTCTTTTCAATGCTTATTAATAGCATTAAGTATTTAAATTGTGAAAAATAATTACAGAAATATTTCAAATTAAAAAAAAGTGTTTTGTACTTAATTCAAGGTATTTAATATTAATCATAAATTCTATAACAGTTATTTATTACAGTAAAAAGAAGAGCAAGTCCTTCGTGTCCGATTTTAAATTGGAAAATTGCAATATGTTCGGAAAATAATTTCCCAACAGCTGCTGGTTTGGCATCGTCAGCTGCTGGCTATGCTTGCCTAGTAGCAGCTCTAGCTAAGCTTTATAAAATCGAAGGTGATATTTCCAGCATAGCAAGAAGGGGATCAGGAAGTGCTTGCAGGAGCATTTACGGTGGTTGGGTAAGACTAAAGCAAATATGACAATTTTTTTTTCTTTCTATTAGTAATTTCTGTTTTAACCAACTTCAAAAAAGCAAGAGGTTCTCAATTCGTTTGAATATTTTTTTTTATGTAAGTTCAGTGATCATTCTTTGCCACATTTTAGGATTTCTATGATTGTTTATTAGAAAGGGGGTATCTCAGGAGTGGTCCCATATACATTTGATCAAGATCTAATAATGGAGTCTATGAGAAAATAATCACTCTTCATTTTTTTATACAGTATGTCTCCCTAGGTAGGAATCATATGGAAAACTTTTTTATTATTAATTTTAGGAAAAAAAGTTATTCTTCATAAAAAGTTCTGCATTATCTAAAACCTAGAATACAGTCATCAAATATCAAATTTTTTCAGTGGTATACGAGGTTTGTCAAAAAATATGAATTTTGTCCAAGAGTAAAGTACGTTTATTTTTGACAAAATCGAAAATTTTCATTAGGAAAAGTTGATTAGAATTAAAAATTACATTCAAATATGCAATTACACCGATCTATCCGAACAAAGAGATTTTCTTATTTTTTATAAACTTTTCTACACATTGATTGTAAATATCTGAAATTACGTTAGCTTTTGAAACATTCTCTCTCTTCTCTACTATAAACATGATACGCTTTCCTTTTCTTGATGTTTGTGAAGAATTTAGCAATTTTCTTAAAAATTTTGTCAAAAATAAACGTACTTTACTCTTGAGCAAAATTCATATTTTTTGACAAACCTCGTATACAGCTTGAAAAATTTGATAATGACTAGACCTAGGAATATATGCACCCAAAAAGTAGTTAAATATGCGCATATATATGCCGCAAAATACTTCATATGCGTAAAAAATTGAAAAATATGCAGAGCATATGCAATAAGAGTAATTTGTTATTTGATCGAAATAGTTTATTAATATTTATTATTTGTTTTATTTTAAAATACCTAATATAATACTTAATAATTATTTAATTATTAACTAATTCTATTTACAAATCAACATTATTATAAAACGAATGAACAATTAGATGTTTTTCTAAATTCTTTATTAAATGATTGTCTCCTATCAGTAAGTATGTACTTGTACAAAGAAAAACTTCTTTCGACATCTACAGAAGTAATAGGTGCAAACTTAAATTTTCCTGAAATATCTGGATGAATAGTATTAATATCTTCAAAGTTACCAGAATAAATATTGGCAAGGTTTCTTAAAACAATAAATCCTTCATTTTTTAAAATTGCATTTGAAAATTTATGAAAAACCGTCTTTCCAATATCGCCCTGGACATTTTTACACTCTGATTCAAACGTCTTAATTTTTACGGAAATCACAAAAGGTAATTTTTTTGTTCTAAATCTAATATAATTTTGGGTACAAATGCATAATTTTTTAAAAACACTAATTGCTTTGGTAATATGTGATTTTGAAACAACTTCTTTGTATTAGATATTCCCTTAGATGAATCATCAAAATCAAATATGATTTCTTTAATTTTTTTCATAATTATCTGCGTAAAAAAAGACAGCTTTAAGCCAGGTACCCCACCGAGTAATCACAGGTTCCGGTGGCATCTGTAATTCAGGAAATTTTTCTTTGTACAATTGAGTTCTTAGAGGAGCTTTAAGAAATATTTTTTTTACATTACTAATTAAATCATTTATTAAAGGAAAGTTAGACCTAATTTCTTCTGCAACTCTGTTAAGGCCATGAGCCAAACATGTAACATGGATTAAGTTTTCATAAAACATTTTTAAATTTTGTGCGGTTTTTACCATGTACGGGGCAGCATCGGATAACAGCAATAAAAATTTTTCTGTTGGAACGGCTTCCGGAAGAAAAAAGGAAGACAATTCTGTCTGGATAAAACGAGTTATTGTCAAGTTATTTGTTTTATCTAATTGCTTTGAAGCGATTAGATATGGACCAATTTGCATTTCTTCGCGTAATGAACCTATCATTAAATGGGCTATATATCGACCACAAGAGTCTGTTGTTTCATCCACAATAATGTAGAAATTGGTAATCTCACGAATTTTTTCACGAGTCTCAATGTACAAACTGTCAACACCACGTTTGCGTAATATACTTTGCTCTGGAATATTAAATTTACAGTATTTTTGCAAAAATGATCGGAAATTTGGATTATTTAATCGTATTAAAGGGATATTCGAAATAACTAAAGCTTTGCATAAATCTTCATTAAAAATAGCTTGTTCACTTCTAGACGATCCAGATTATAAATATTGTTTCAAGGGAAGTTGACTTTGTCTGTGAGTGTATTTAGATTTCTGCTTTGCTATATGTGAGGGTGTTTTCGCGTGTTGGTCGATTTGAAACTTTTTTTTACATGGAATCTAAAACAAATAAATTCCTGTAGATGTTGAAGTTTTAATTAAATTAAATAAATGCGTACGTTGTAAAGTTGCCCTACTTTTTTTTAAACTGTGAGTTGAAATAATATTTTACCGTCGTTTGATTTACCATTGTGAAAGGTCAAAATAAAATATAAAATAAAAAAGTACTTACAATTTTAGAACATGTTTTACACGTGAATAAGATTTTACCCACGACTCAATTAATTTTGCCATTTTTCCCACTGGTTAACACAACGCAACAATAAAGACTGAAATGAAGTTGAAAGTAAACTGAGTCATTTAGAAATTTGAAGATATTAATACAACTACCTGAAAGGATATTTAGCAAAATTTGTTGGTTTAAGGAGGGTGTTTATAATTTAATCCTCTCAAGTACCTACACCATTAACCGTAATTTATTACAGGGAAAAGTTAATCCTTCAAAATTTTAGGAAATCGACCTTTAAAGGCATTTCATTAAATATTATCTTGGTCCAAAACTCATAATTTTAATATGTCCAGCCAATTAGTACGTCAGATATATGCCAAAAAATTAACAAAATGTCAATATATGCATTCAAAATCAAGAATTGTATATATATGCAACATATGCAAAATATGGCGTTTTGCATATATTCCTAGCTCTACTGATGACTGTACTTTAAGTTTTGGATCATGCAGAACTTTTTATGAAGAATAACTTTTTTTCCTAAAATTAATTATAAAAAAGTTTTCCATATGATTCCAACTTAGGGGGACATACTGTATATTTTCAGTAATAATTCTTTACCACGTTGTTCGATTTCCATGATTCTTTTTTTGTTAGAAAGGGTATACCTCAAGGGTGATCCCATTACAATTGGTCAGGATTTGAGGAAAGGAATCTATGAAAAAATAAAAAAAACCCAATTTTTAATGCCATCTGCCCAGTTTTTTAAAATTACTTTTATATTAATTTCTACTTTATGATTTTTTGAATAGTTCATATAAAAAAATTACTAGTTTATTTCATTTTCCTTCATTTACTTCTTTTTCCCGATTATTATTGGAAAATACTATTAGAATTATTAAATTTCATTCACTGCAGCTCAAGTTTGAGGTTTTCATGTTTTTAACGCCTCAGGCGCTCCACTAATAAGCGTATCTGTGACAAAAAGCTCACGTGTAATTCCGTGCGACAATTTATTGAATAATTAATAGAAAAAAACCATTAACAATTAACTTGAAATTAGGTTTATTTAATTAAAATTACAATTGTTATAGGTGCAATTATTTTATTTTTTGAAAAAACAAATCATGACATTTGTGTGACCTTCGTTGATATAAAAGGTCTTTGCGAAAACATACCACATATTCCTTAGACCAAAATAAGTCGATTTAAGTAAAATTACCTTAGTACAAAGTTGCTTCGTTTGGGCTCCAGAGGGCCTTGGAGTTACAATTTTTAAATCGTTTTTCCCATATAAATTTAAAACGGCATATATGGACTAATAATTCTTGTACTGGCTTCTTATGGTATGGATATAGCAATTGTTCTCTAAGCACTTTATGAACGACATCTTTACTTACTCCTAGTTCCCTTCCAATTCGTCTGGTGCTTAATTCTGGATCTTCTTCAACACGTTCTAAAATGTCTTCTTCAACTTCAGGAATCCTTACAAAACGTTCTCTTCCATTATCAACAGTGTTGGGAGCAAAGGAACCGGTCTCCCGAAGACGTCTCTCAACAGCAGCAAAAGTTGGGTGGCTAGGTACACGACGATTTGGAAACCTTTTAGAGTACACCCTGGCACTCTCTCGAGCATTTCCTTCACAAAATCCTAATGTCAGTAACATATCGGTATATTCTGCATTGGTATATTGTACAGCCATATTAATAAACCACGCATTTGTTTTTTTAATTATTTAGTCAGATAGAACACTTTCAATCGTTAACAAGAGATTAGGTGTTAAAACTTGACAATATTTTTATTTAGATGAAACTATGGAAACCAACAATAAATGTTTTTGTATACGTATTGCAGGCAAATAATTAATATTCCTCAAAAAATCGTACATGGCAAGAATCTATTATTTTTGTTAAAAGTCTCGATTAGAGGTGTTGAAGAAGATATGAAAAAAGTACATTTTTATGTTTTTCATCGTATAAAATTTTGTCCGATAATAATACATAGGCGTAGAACTTGATTTTTTAAATAATTGCACCTTTAAAAATTCTACGCCAATGGCAGAAAAGGGGTTTGAGTATGAAATTTGGATTGGGTACTCATTTACTACAAAAAAGTACCCTTGATAACACTCGATTTACTCTCATGGTTTTGACAAAGTTTGTATTTTAATAATTATTGTTTATGTTCTAAAATTACTAAAATGCAAATTTCGTCAAAACCATGAGAGTAATCGAGTCTTATCAAGAGTACCTTTTTTAAAGTAAATGAGTTGCGCAATCTAAATTTCATACTCAAACTCCTTTTCTTCTATTGGCGTAGAATTTTTAAAGGTGCAATTATTTAAAAAATCAAGTTCTACGCCTATGTATTATTATCGGACAAAATTTTAATACCATTTTTTGCCACATAAAACTCTACCAATATACCAAATTTTAGCAAAATCGCATATGCCGTTTTAAATTTATATGAGAAAAACGATTTAAAAATTGTAACTTCAAGGCCCTCTGGAGCCCAAACGAAGCAACTTTGTAATAAGGTAATTTTACTTAAATCGACTTATTTTGGTCTAAGGAATATGTGCCCAGCAAACATTTTCTATAACATTAGTTATAACTCGACTTTGTAAAGACGAATTTACTTATTGAGGTAATTATTACGTAAAATTGACTAGAAAAATTTACCTCTAATGTAAATTTACCAAACGGTTTTAATTTATATTTAAATTTACGTAAATTCTACCAAGAAATCTACCTTTTACACAAATCTGCTTAAAAGTAACTTTAACCATGTCAACAAGGGAAAAACTACTAAAAAAAAAATAACCAACAATTACTTCAAAGTTAAATTTCCTTTGTAGTAAAATTAGGTGCCATATTTAGGTAATATCTACCTGTTTAGTAACTAAAAATCGTCTTTATAGTAGAATATCCAACTAGGTAGATTTGGTTATAAATTCTATGTAATTTTATGCCTCCATAGTAACCTGTTTGGCCGCTTTTATTTACTCTCCTTTAAAGTAATATTAGGTCGAGATCGTAGCAAAATTCTACCTGTTTATCTACCTAATTTCAACCAAATAGTCGAATACTCATTTAGTTGATCTATAAGTCATCTTGAAGAAATATTTATTAACTTTGTTGTAGCAATTACCTGAAAAATCTACCACAAAGTAAATGCGACTAAAAATCACCAATTTAAAAAGAATCATACTTGACCTATTTGTAAAATTTATATTATTTAGGTTATTTTAACAATTAGGTTGTTCAGTTACTGTCTTCGTCATTATTCTTAAGAATTTCGGCCATTTTAAAAAAACCATTATAGTCGTAATCTTAATTTACGTATGGTGTAGATAGAGCTTTAAATGAGTGCGAAAAATAATTAATAAAATGAGTTCGAAAAATAATTAAATCATATCGTTATACTTCCGATTTTTATCGTAAAGTGAAACGTCTAAAATCTCAAGTGCAGAACAACGTGACTTAAATATGTTATATTTACCTATAGGTAAATTTTTTATAAAACCTATAAGTTATGATTTCTTTAAATAGGTAAAGTTAACTAATATGTCGTGAAATTGAAGTTAATTCAACTTAGTAAGAAGGTATTTGTAAAATACGTAGATTTCCTTAGTCATAATAACTTTTAGGTCGAATTCGCACAATACGCCATATTTTCTTAACGTAATTGAAGTACGATTCCAAATTTTAAATTTTTAAAATGACCATAACTAAAACATACGAATGAAAATACCGAAAAACGAAACATTATTGATTTTCTAAAGTGATACACAACAAACGTAACATAGTTTTAGCTCATAATATTATTATTATTTTTTTACACGATCATATTTTTTTCTCATATTTTTTAATTAGAGAGTATTTTGGAAGGGCATTGTTATTTTTCTAAGTAGAACTGTTAACATGCACGACAAAATTTTCTTCGCATTAATTTCAACAAGCGTGAACTGTATATTCACCGCAATTACATTACATATATTTTTGTCACCGACATTTATTTATTTTCAATCTTTCATGTGAATTAGGTATATGTTTTAGTTGTATTGGTGACTTCTTACAATATTTCTACTTATATATAGATAAAAATACCAAATAAGTATAAAATTTCTTTTCGTACACTTGGAGGCATACGTCATCTGCAAATATTTTGGTAGTTTCTACCTAAACTTGGTTAAATCAACGTCGAATTAACGTTATACTGACGTCAAATTTACCTAGAGAGGTATTACTAACCAAACGTATTGGGCTACTACAATGTGGATTTAGATGTAATTCTACCTATTTTGGTAAATAAAACCAAATTTCGACGTCGTCTTATTCTCCACTTATGTCGAATCCACGTCGAGCCAACGTAAATTTTACTTAATTATGGTTAAATCTAATTTTGCGACCAAATTTATTATATATAATTTAGGTAGTATCGACGTCAAATTACACCAAAATGTTTGCTGGGTGGTATGTTTTTGTAAAGACCGTTTACAGACACCCTGTATTTTTATACATTGACATGGAAAAGTAAAATAAAAAACTACCATGATTTGAGAGGTCAATGGCAATGATGGAATTGAAGTAAAATCGATATTATCTTTGTTTTGTGTAACACGATTGAAAATGATTTGCGAAAACATTGGCTAAATCTGAGAGGTCACTTAAGGTCTGTTCCAACAACGCGCAACGATCAGTAACCAGTCACTGACACCAGGAGTCTGCGCAGTAGATTATTGGAACCGTCAAGTTAGCTACTGCGCAGAATCCTGCTCGTTGTTGGAACCGACCTTTAGTTCAAGATTGTTGTATTTCATCAGGTTAGGTTGAAGAAGCACTTTACCCACAACAACACTAAACCCAAATGCACCTTTAAGGGTGAGATTACAGAAGCTCTGCAAATCGTACTTGCATCTGCAAATATCAGTTGCAGTTGCAAAAAAGAAACGGTATTACAGAATCGTGTTTTCACTTTTTGTACACAAATGACATCACAACTTCTTTGGCACCAAAAAAAATGGCGGCCGATCAATATTTGGTTGCAGACTTACGCGTCCCCTTTTTTTCCTAGTCTGTTTTAGAAGTAAAGCGTTATATTATGTATAGAATATTAATACAATTAGTTCAGTAACTGAAGACCTGAAAATATGCAAAGCTGTCATTAAGTCGGTCCAGATTTCCTTTGTGGCTCAATTCTTAGGTCTTGACGGTTGCTTTCAAGGGCGAAAACTTTTACCAACACTGCTGGGTCGGAAAGGGCTCAAAATGGCCCCTAAAGTCCGAAAAAATGGTTTCCCGCTAATATCTGCCTAAATATACAAATTAGACAATTGTTGTTTAGATAAAAAATGAAGATCGTATCATTATCTAAAAAAATGGTCCCTACCATTTTTTTCGCAAGACGAATATTTTTTGCAAAAACGGCCTTCGAAAAAGCCCGAATTTTTGCACTGAATAGAAATGTTAGTTTCTCATTGAATTTCCGCTCGAGGGAGTTGGGAATACATTGATTTTCATGTTTTGGACTTTGGAGACCAATTGTAGATGGCGCCAGCGGCATACCTTTGCTCATTAAATTATGGGGCCTATGAATGGAAATCCGGGCACCTATCGATCTTTCGACAATTATTGGCGGATTCTACGGGATTTTTTCTGTAAAGTAGCGCTTGGGGGGTCTCATCTATATTGCCAAATGGTCTGTGTAATTTGCGTTGCAAAATTTAATAGAAAAGTGCAAAAAAAAATTTTTTTCATGTGGCAGTCTCAAATCCCGGCGCTTTGCCTAATAGTGGGTTATTAGTTTTAGAGTGTGATGAATATTGACCCGAGAAGACCCTTTATATTTTCTGCATCTTTTGCAAAACTTTCGCCAACTTCTATCGGAACAATATAGGTCCAGGGTTTCAGAAAAATAAGAAAGTTTCTGAAAAATTTCTTTTATTATGAAAAACATGTTGAAAATACGAAATACATAGCAATGCTTATAATTTATCATACGTTAAACCATTCAATGTCATCAGAATCATACTCTTCATCGTCTTGCTCTATTCCTTCCCCTCCTCCACGCGTCCCTTCCCCCTGTTTTTCCATCCCCTGTGTTACTGTCTCGACAGCTATTTCATCCTCCTCCCCTTCAACCCCTTCTGGGTCTCGATCCATCTCTAATTCTTCCGGGAAAATACCTTCATTTTTGTTATAATTAAAACACTGTGTCGACTGACACGAACCACAGACAGGCGAGCATTTCAGTCCGGCTTTCAAACATGAACAATTCTTCTCGCAGCCTGTCTTGCACTGACAAAAAATCATCTTCAAGAGTTCCGGGGGGGGGGGGGGGGGGGGCGGATCCCTTTTACACTTCATTTCATTAATTTTTCTGGTAATTTACACTCACTTTGTAAAGCAAATCTTCTAGAAGTGCCGCTAAAAGCTCTGTATCTAAAGGGCTAAAGGTTAGGTTATGATGGAATATCATAGATCTCAGGCGGAGAGCGTAAAAATGGGAGAGATAATTCTAACAAACAGTTAAGAACCACGCTCACATACGGGAATCAATTGATAGAAATTGAAAGGTGAGAATATCAACTTCACTTCGGTCTGGGTATTAATGTTCAAAAAATTAACAGCGGGGAACAAGAAGTATTTAAAAAAAAAAGTCCGGTTTTCCCCGGTGTGATCAATTTTCCCGATTTCTGGAAAATGAAGCAACTTTATTAAAAAAAAAAAATACATTCAAAAAGTAGACACTCTAAGCTTTAAAATGGTGTGAGTTTTTAATTACTGCTTGTTTCAAAGATTTCTAGAACTCCGAAAACGTATGAAAAATGCAAATAAACAAATCAATTTCGTTTTAAAACGCCAGGAAGATACTGGAAAAAAATTTCTGAGATCATTCCAGACATCTCAAGATCCCATTTAAAACAAAAATGGGATAAAAAACTATTAAAAAAAAAAAAATATGAATTACTATAAAGTGGTCCAAAATAGTAGGAAAACGCAACTTTGACCCCTTTTTCAATGTTCTTGACAGAAAATAACAGGCTTTAAGGCACATGGATCGATACCTTTGGGTTTTCCTATTGTAATGAACTTTAAATCATCAAAAAATATCAATTTTTGACCGAGTTCTGAAACAATTTGTCCACCCGTTTACAAGCTAATCAGCATTTCTATAGAGATAAAGCAGGGGCTGAACGAGGGACTTTTGATTGCGGTTATCACGAAACCTGTCGAATTTCCGACAAAAATGATAGGGACCATTTTTGTAGATAATGATAAGATCTTTCTTTTTTATCTAAACAAACATTCTCTAATTTGCATATTGTGGAAGATATTGGCGGGAAGCCAGTTTTAGGGTCCATTTTGGGCTCTTTCCGACGCAGCAGAGTTGGTAAAAGTTTTCGACCTTGGAAGCGACCGCCGAGACCTAAGAGTTGAGCCACAACTGAAATCTGGACCGACTTAATGACAGGTTGTTCCCTTCAGTTACTGGACTAAATGACTAAAAGATCCACTGTGTTCCCTTCTATAATCTCGATGCCTATAACAAAGGAAATGTAGGATTTGGAGTGGCTCTATGTTTGGTATACTCATAAGTACAGCGTTTAGATGTAATTACCATTTACTAATAAAAATAATTATTTAGAGATACCTAAGTGACCACCTCGCCTAATTATACCCTATAAAAATTAATTAGCCAATGTAAAATTAAAACAATTTATTAAAAAGGTTCAATGGATCAAGGGAGATCGTCCAACTGGAGAAGATTCTATAGCAATTCAGTTAGCACCAGTAGCTCATTGGCCAGAAATGAGAGTTCTAATTCTTGTGGTGAACGATGAAAGAAAAAAATACAGTTCAACTTCTGGCATGAAAAAAAGTGTAGAAACATCAGACCTTCTTAAATATAGAGCCAGCGAATGCGTACCGAAAAGAGTAGAAGCTATGAAAGAGGCCATATTTCGAAAAGATTTTGAATCTTTCGCTAAGATTACAATGGAAGATTCGAATCAGTTTCATGCTATTTGTTTGGACACGTTTCCTCCGTGTGTTTACATGAACGATACCTCTCATTCTATTTCTGATGTTGTTCATACTTATAATGAATGCAAATCTTCTAATAGGGTAAGTTATACTTGTTTAAAAAAAATTTTTTATCTTTACTTACATTTTGGTATATATTTTATTTATACTATCCTTCTATAATTTTTGCACAAGAATAAATAATAACCAGAAGGATATCTCCCATCACGTGATCTTCGAGGGCTCGTGACCTTCAAGTAATATACAAAAATACCTTTTTTTAAGAATCAAAATCTTTCTTTTTTGACCTACAAAACTAAATTATCTCTAATATTATCTTGTTATGATACATTTTAGGTAATTTTCAGAATTTAAAACCAATGCCAGGTAGTAATGACCTATCAGAACTTAATTATCTCTAATAATTGCTTGTTATGATACACTTTGGGTAATTTTCGGCATTTCTATATTTAATCTCCAATATCTTTCTTGAATTACTCTAATTATACCCTTATTATTTATAAATACCTTAACACATTGCGTGCCACGTCTCTCATATATGCGAGACACAAACATTTCGCCGGGGGCTTCGTCGTTCATTTATGAGAGACACGCATCTCTCACTTTCTGGTGATGTATATCAAATGTGATACCCACTACCGTTTATTTCAAATGGAGAATCTCAAGCTTGGCTTCTGTGGAAAGTAATATTAGTTTTGGTTTGAGCAAATTTGGAAAAATAAATTTACCACGACAAAGTGAAAACATCTTTCAACTGTAAAAAGAAAAAAAAGACTGAAAAAATATTTATTTTGCTTAATAGAACAAAATTTATTCTGAAATAGCCTATTCCTAATAATGAAACAAAATTTATTCTGGGATTTCTTATTCTAATAACAAAATGAAAACGTCTTTCGACTGCAAAAAGAAAAAGAGAAACTGAAAAAATTTAAGAATTAATGTTTTTCATTGAAACATGAATCAATTGTATGTCAATTTAGCTTTGGTTTTTGCAACTATGCGTCCTGATTCTTTTTGAATTTTCGCATAGCACACCGAACACCTGCGACGGATTTTTTTTCCTTTTTGCTCATTCTGATAAGTAAATGGTGATATCTCTTAGGTTTTTTGCTTCAGGGCCATGTCGCTCATATATGAGACACAAAAAAAGTGAAAAAAAAAAATAGCTAAAAACTACAAAAAAAACAGAATTATCAAAAAAACACCTTTATTTTGAGTAAATACATACAAATATTGCAAATGTAGTTTGGCCCCTGGGACTATTTTCCCGATAACAGCGTGGCACGCAATGTGTTAATGTAATAATTGCTTGTTATGATACACTTTAGGTAATATTCGGCATTTCTATATTTAATCTCTTTCTGGAATTACTCTAATTGTACATTTATTATTCATACATACCTTAATGTTTATTTTATTAAATCAATAAAAATAATAATCTATTTTTTTATTAAACTTTATTGTAGTAAAACTCTTACAAGTCCAAAATTTTTAATTAATATACCAATTAGAAAAAAATTATAATTATCGCGCCCAAATGTCCGGTTTCGATCTCAAAGTGTAGTTAATTTAATGTCTAACTTTACTTATTAATTAAATTCACATTTAAATATAAAAATATATGTTTTAGTGCATATTTTGAGTGTTTTTTGTGCATATTTGCATCCATATTTTGTTTTTTAAGTGCTTATCTCCCGAGCTTTATTAGTTATCCCAAAATTTATACTCTATCCCAGACAATGGAAGTGTGAAGCTATCAAGTTAAATAAAATGAAAAATAAGTGTAAATCTTTTTTCAGAGCGAAATCTTGGCTCTTAGCGTGTTATAGACCAGATTTATTATACAAAGTAGACACTCTTCATAAGTGCTATAGAATTTATGATGTTCATTTTTCTCCACGGATGTTTCAAAAAGGAAAGAGACAAATACTGCGACAAGATGCTGTTCCACTCAAATTCGTTTCAAGTGGCATCATTGACGAGGCAGGTCCAAGTACATCGACTTCTAGCACTGAAACCTCTCAAGTGCCATATACGAGTATTTTATATCAGCTTTTGAAACCATCAGCTTCAACCATTCCGATAAGACAGAATCGATTCAGCGGTCTCCAATACGTTTTCCTTCACGGAGTGTCCAAACGTCAGAGGAACTAACTTCGAAGCCCAAGAAAGGAAAAACTAAGGAAGATCAACAATGCCCTGAAATTTGAGAACAAAGTGTTGAAAAGAGACAACCAGGTCCTTCTTAATAAATGTAACAATCTTGAAAAGAAGCTTCAAGAAAAATTGGAAGACACGATCACTCTCGAACAGTACAAAACTTGTACGTATTCACTGTGTCCATCCAAAGAACTCGCAGAATTTATTAATGTTCAGATTACCCAAAGCATGAAATCAGCTAAAGGTCAAAGGTATTCGGACGAATTTAAATTTAAGTGTTTATCACTATATTTATTTGGCCCAAAGGTTTATAAAACACTTCTAACTAAATTATTTTGCCTGCCTGGGCCGCAATCCCTTAGAATCTTATTAGGTTTGGAAGTCTCCAATGTGTTCAAAACACTTAAAATTAAAGATGACAATTTTAATGAAATGGACAAATATTGTTAGGGATAGAACGATACCGATATTGATATCGGTATATCGGCACTTGTTGCAGATTGTCGGTATCGTATCGGCAAAAAAAAAATTGCACTTTTCACGCTGTTTAGTGCATAAATGAAATGCTTTATTAAAGAAAATAAATTTTATTCTAAAGGTAAAATTTTTACTATAAAGGTAAAATAAATCCTAACACTACTAACAACAAATATACCTATTGTAGCAGGTACTAAATACAGTATATACTTAAAATTTAATTTATTGATATTATGATGCAAAAACACCAACATTTCAACCCTATCTGTATTTAGTCTATTTCTTTTAGGCTCGTAAATATTACCTAATTCACTAAAAAGTTGTTCACTTGACACACTGCCAGCGGGTGCTGAAAGGTAGACTGAAGCTGCGTTGTACAAACTGGGAAATTTATTTTTTTCTGCCTCCCACCACTCAAAAGAAGATTTATCTTTTAATAGAGTTGAAGATTCCAAATATAATATTATTTCATTTTCACTTCCTTGCTTCATGTATTTTGTAGTACTGGTCTCGGAAGCCGAAGTAGAAGCAATGCTGTAAAAAGTTTCCCAAAATGTATTTTGCTTATTTTGTAAATGGCTTAAGGGAATATTATCTTCATCTTCCAAAGATTCTGGATCCACTTCAGCTGCTGTATGTTGCCTTTTTATTATATTTTTAATATGAGATATTTGTTCTTTAGTATCTTTTGGAAAAAAATGCATTTTAAACCTAGGGTCTAAGAATGTGGCAACATACAGATTTTCTAGCTTATAATAATAGATCACCAAGTCGTCTCTCTAAACTTGTTAGAAGTTCGTTCTTTATTGTACCTACACCAGCAAAGTTTGGTCCCTCTTTCGATAAGTATTCTGTTAAGGTTACGACTAATAGAATAACTTCAGAAATGCAACGTTGGGTGCGTTCACCAGACAGCAACAGTTGAGTAGTTGAGTAAGCGATCGCGTTTGGCAGACACGATGACTTTACGCTGAATGTCATCTGCTGCAAATTTCACCCAGCGCGATGAATTTGCGCTGAGCCGACTCAACATATGCCTAGACATGCGCAATGAGATGACAGTTCATTGTTGCGCGTGCTTTCTTGATTTTTAAAACGTACATATTATGGAAACTAATACAGAAAATTTGTCAACCTACAGTTTGGTGTTTTCTGACGAGGATCAGCATCAGCCAATAATTGCAAACAATATAAGGTTGTGTTCAACAGTCTAATCTGACGGTTCTGTGACAGACAGAGACTCAACGGTCAACGGAGCGTTCAGCCAATTTCCATCTGCTGCCGGATGTTAATACCCAGCCATTTAGCGCTTAAAGTTAACTGCTGACATCTGGTGAACGTACCCATTGTTCTTTACTTGCCGTTTTTGTAATTTCTTCAAATGGCCTTAAAATATTGAGGATGCTTTTTACCAATTCCCATTCAGAGTAAATTAGGTGAGTGAGACCATCATTGTTGGCAATATACAGGGTGTTTCATAATATATGCGCAGGACTTTAGGATGTGATAGCTCGTCCAAAAATATGAAAAAACGTTTCTATTAACTTACCCTCTAAAATGCACCATTTTCGAGATACAGGGTGTTGAAATTGAAAAAAAAAAAATAAAAATTCTACGCCACTGGAAAAAGTACGGTTTTGAGATGCCCATTTGAACCGCCAATGTTTTCTACACAAAAAAGGTACTCTTGGTCATACGCTCTAAAGTCGACCGTTTTCGAGAAAAATCAAAGTTTGTTTCATTTCCAAAAATTGATCATGTATTTCAACATTAAAATTTGGTCGACTTTAGAGCGTATAACCAAGAGTACCTTTTTGTGTAGAAAACATTGGTGGTTGAAATGGGCATCTCAAAACCGTACTTTTTCCAGTGGCGTAGAATTGTTTTTTCAATTCAATTGGTATCTCGAAAATGGTGCATTTTAGAGGGTAAGTTAATAGAAACGTTTTTTCATATTTTTGGACGAGCTATCACGTCCTGAAGTCCTGCGCATATATTATGAAACACCCTGAATAAGCTTATTGCTTCTTTTTGTTCCAATATACACTCAAGCATATAGTAAGTAGAATTCCAACGCGTCTGAATATCCTGAATTAACTTCTGTTTTTTAAAGTTGATGCATGTTCGATAATTATTCAGGTGAATTATTTTTAGTAAAACAATACAAGGTAAGTAAAAAAAATACATGGTCCTGCAATAGTGCCTCAGGCACCCATAACTCCCTTATTTACAGAAATACAAAAAAGTATTACATACAAAAGTTGCAGTAGTGAAATTAGTTTTTACCTATATTTAACCGTTTTCCTGCTGTAATTGTTTAAAGGGGGAAAATACAATTGTTTCTAGCTCGAAAACAGTTGAATTTTTTTTCAGGATGCTGTTTTGGTATACCTTTTAATTAAAAACAATTTTTCTTCAGAATATTTTGCACCTAAAACTAATATCAAACATGCACCAACTTTCGGCAATATTTGTATTTTGATTGTGCAATTAATAAGACAAATTCCCATATGTTGGACATTCAAATAACTACACAATATTAAAATATTTAATGAATAAATAAAATCAACTTACCTTTTCTTGTAACATTGCGAAATTCTTCATCGTGATACTTTTCCAAATGTGATTTTAAGTTTGAAGTGTTCGCATGTCTTCCTCTTCCACCCAAAGAGGTTGTCCTTTTACATATATTATACGTCGCTTTTTCGTTTGCAGATTTATCTGTCTGCATCGTCTCAAAATGTATCCAAAAGATGCTCCTTTTACCTCTATCAATACTTTTATGTTTTTTATTTTCCGCTTCTTTACTACCACCCTGATCAAAATAATCAGCAACCGTTCTCTTTCTACTAGCGCCGTTTTAGCTTTCATTCTATTTGAACTCTCCATTTAAATAGAATATTTTTATTTATTTTATCTCCTCTAATTAACAGTTAAGTTTAAAACGCCGTAAAGCAGTACAGAATATAGGGGGCTTCCCCGAAATCCGAAACGTTTCCTCGCAATGAAATTATAAAACGGTACTTCCCCGGTTTTTGCTTCGGTCGTGTATAAATGGATGGCGCAATCGTAAATGTTTCCTCGCAACGGAATTATAAAATGGGACTTCCCCGGTTTTTGCTTCGGTACGTAAATGGGCGTTTTCACACTGGGCGACGCGGCAACGACACGATAACGAGACGAAAATGAGGAAGACACGATATCCGGTAGGTGATTTACACATTCAACGACACGGCACATGCAGTTGTTGTGTGTCGTTCATTATGGCGGGTAGCAACTAATTATATTTACTCTATTTATTATATTTGAGACGATACAAGCAAAGGCATTTATAAGTACATCCAAATATTAAAGTGAGATATTTAGAGGGTACCTATTATACTCTATTCGAGAAGTTGCCTAATGACCCAAATAAGTTTCTTAATCATTTTCTTTTTATCACAAAGAATTTTGTTTTTATTATGTTCATGCGTTTTCTCCCAAATACAAGACTAGATTCCACTAGTTCAATTAATGTGACGATGTCGAAACTGGCAATTTTTCCGCCCAAAATTTTACAACACCGATGATTTTTCAAATATACAACTATTACTATTTTGAACGAAAAATCGCCATGACACGACAGCTTGCTCCTCGACGACATGTCGTTTCTAGCAACGACACGACACCAACAAGCATGGAGGAAGGATTATTAAGAGTTGCCGTTTCTTTGTAGAAATTTGGCAACATGTTTGCTTGCAACGACCTGTGGGGTGGAGGAGTAGAACTAATCTTACTCTGTCGGTAATGTAGTTATCAGCAGTATTACCATCAACTCTTACTCTGTCGGTAATGCAGTTACCCGTAATTTTATATTTAATTTGAAAATTGGCGGGTTTTTTTAAAGGAGAATTTACTTTTGCAATTATTTTCTAACTAATACGAAATATAGCCATACAAAATTTTGATAGTAATTTTTTTAATTTTTTAGTGAAATAAAAAACATGTACGTGTAGCTAAAATATGTTCCTCTGGAGCCACTTTTACAAAATTTAATTAAATTTTGATGGCAATAAATCGCAAAATTTTGTTTTTATAAAGATTTCAAAAAGTGAGAAAATAATTAAATCAAATTTCGGAATAGTGGCTCCAGAAAAACAGACATTTCACTTTTACCTGAAGGTATATATTTTTCATTCACTAAAAAGTAAAATTAAACTATAGAAATATTTGTGGCTCTATTTCGTATTGTTTAGAAAAAGATAATTGCTTAAGTAAATTTTCCTCTTAATTATAATTAAAATTTTCCTTTATTAGCTGTTTGTAACAATTATGAAATGCCCAATAAAAATGTAAAATTCTATGACAAATAATTATGAGGGATAAAATAAATATCATACAAAGTTTTATATAATTATATTTACTAAAAATTCCCAAGAAAAATAAATAAAAAATATATCAAAGAGATGGCAATACAAAAAAATATTTTTCATGCACTTCACCCCCATACAAGCGAGCTTATGCGAAGCAAGAATGTCTATTATTATTATTATTATTTACTATGGCGCTCCCGGACGTCTTATAAATGATTGTTTAAGAAAGTTACTCTAATATCACAAACATTACATTACTATTTCAGTTCGTTAACTATCTTTGGCTAACTAAAATCAGAAATTGCATAACAAATAATTAATTTACTTGATATGAAAACTAATGCCTAAGTAAATAAATTTTTAAAATAAACAAAAAACAAAACAACAAATTCTTCTTGAATCTTAGGAAATCAGACAAAAGCAACCATCCATATAAACTGAAACAGAAAAAAATTAAATGCAGTAACTTCAAATCATTTTGTTTGTCTTTTAGACATTGCATCAGTCCTCATACTATCATTATAATACTTTCTTATTATTAATAGTAGACAAGTTTCAACTAAATGAGAAAAGACGTCTGTTTTATGTTCTTTATATGTAAACCAGAGACGGCTTGTGGCCTAGTCTGTGAGGAAGCTGGCTCATCCTATATACTTTATACAAATATATATTTCTATTAGAATACAATGTAATATTTCTGCTTTTTGAATTCTTATAGACATATATTTTTATTAAGTATATAGGGTGTGCCTAAAAAAGTAGTCTCCTCATAGACTAGGCCACGAGTCGCCTCTGATCTAAACCATTTAAAATCAACATGGTCTGGCAAAAAAGTTTAATTTTTTGAATTATGTTGTCAATATGACCCAAAAGTTGTGAAACTATTTCAAGAATTTTTGAAAGAAATTCAATAACATTTCTTTGTACATAAATAAAACGTCTTTTATCATAATTTTCTTTAAAATAAGTAAAAGTATCGATGGTCTTCTAACATGTCTGTAAATTAACTTTACACTCTTTGCAGTCAAAACTATTAAGTTTCTTAATAAACCCTGCAACATAACTAGTGGCCTGACTCAAATTCTGCTTCATTTTTTAATTTTGTATATATTATTAAAATGAACTTTATCCTCACAGGACTCTGTTTGGAGGTGTGATAACAATATTACTAAGTACTACTATATTTGGTGTATCTGGATTTGAGGATGCTAAAGCAAGGTAAAGCAATTCTTTTAGCAGTCTTGAACGATTTGTGTTTGTAAACAATTTTGTATCAAAATATGATTTTCACAATGTATAATGATTGGGGTTGTAAGTGGAATGTTTAAAATACGACACCATTCCGTTCTTTGATCAATATCAGAAGGAAATTTAAAAATGTTTGTTCTTAAAATTTACGTTTGGAATGGGCCTTATAAAATGTACTATAACAATTAGAAATTATGCGTTTATAATGAATTCTGCCTGGTAAAGACATGTTAAAGCATCAAAATACCTTTACTTGATTTTAAATAATCCTAAATAACTTATATCTAAAAAAATAAAAGTAGTTCCACTCACATGTTTTCGTCGACAACCAAATCATAACATAACCACACATTTGTTTGATTTTGATGTTATTTGTTGACAGCGCGCGCGGGGCCCGCTATAGCGGGCAGCCAGCAGTCATGCAGCGGACAGAAAGCCATCTTCACATAGTACAAATAACTAAGTGAAGGTATGTTTTTTTTAGTTTGTTGTAATATATGAATTAAAATTTTTGAAACAACACTTTTTGTGTGTTACTGAACGAGATGTTATTAAATTAATCAATGTGCTTTATATTTTAATACAATTTTGCTATTGTAAAACGGACTTTAGAGCACCCAAGCGCGGAGGAGTATGCGCAGAAACGTGTTTACGTATTGTGCATATGATATCAAACCCCCGTGCCAACAAGTCGTCAAGTGTGAAAGCATTCCTATTAATTACATGAGATAAGGCGTCCACCGACACCGTTGTCGTTGACGTGTCGCCCAGTATAAAAGCGCCCAATGAGCGTTTTCAGACCTAACGACACGATACCGACACGACAGCAACATCGACACGATATCGGCTATTGATCTTTCACACCAAAAAATTTATTCGACAATACAGTCCCGAGATATCGACGGATTTTTTTATGGTGGTTGATAAAAAAGAATAAACATACCTAAATAATAATATTCTATAAAGAAAAATAATAATGCCAGAGGTAACAATTTAGGTATATTTGCTATATTTATTGTACTTAAGGTGAAAAACAAAGAGAAACCGAAGACGGTTTTGGGTGCGTCCTATTATCAAAACTAGATATCTGGAGGGCACATTGTTTGAAAAGTTAATTGAGGCCCCGAACCCATGTACTAACCAGCAAGAACAGCCACCATCTGGTCAGGAGGATTTTCTCTAATTGGAAGCAACCTTTGAGTTATTTTTTTTTACAATAGTACATGCCCTGGTTTAGAGTTAAAATATGTAGTTTTTGAAGCTATTAAAAAGTTAAGGAATATTGGACTGAACGTTATTGTTACCGTAAGTGATATGGGCTCCAATAATATTCAATGTAAAAACTTTTTGCAAATAACCCCCGAGAGACCTTATTCTATTTTTGACGGTCAAAAAAGAAATATAATTTGGCGTTTAAGGATCTCGACTTTGAACTGACATTTTTAAATGAGATGTTATTGCTGTTTGACAACTTAAAAGTTTTTAATAACTTAGGCGAGGATGTAACTAAAAAAAATGAAGTTTATAACAGGTTTTAAAATAACAATTAGCTCCATTCTTCATTTATGGGATTTTCTTAAAACAAAAAACGTTAAGTTTCTTTTTACTAGACATTTAAACCAAGATCCTTAAGAAAATTTGTTTGGTCTTATAAGACAGCAAAATAGTAATTGTGCTAATATAACAGCCATTCAATTTCAAAGAACTTTTAGAAAGTTGTTCTGTGTAAAGCTACTCAATTCAGAAACTCAAAACTGAGAGAATGACATAGATAATATGCTTCTGCGAGTATCTGATGTCATTAAAGAGGATACAAATTCATTCGTAGCTCATACACATCCCCATACATCATATTTGCCAGAAATTGATAGCAGTTATCAAAAAGAATCCACGTTAGAAACGAATTTCGAAAGGTATTTTTCGGGTTACCTAATGAAAAAAATGCCTATCTATACATTTTTGTACGATTTGCGAGGAATATTCAAAAGCCTATCAAAATTTGGACGATACATCTTTGTTACTATAAAGCTTATAACAGCTCCAATTTAGATTTATTTGGTAACTTAAACATGCCACACAATGATTTTGTAAAATGTATCTCCTTTTTAGAGGTAATATTTCAAATAAATTTTGAAACTATTATTATACACAAAAATGTAATAGGTTTCAAAATATTTGTAGAAATGGAAGTTTTTCACATCCATGTAAAAAAATTTCACATAATTATTTAATAAAATTATTCGGTAGAATAAGATTATTTTATACTCTTAAATGTATTAATCTTAGATAAAAGAGAGCAGAGATATAACATACACCGGTTTTAAACCTGCGCAAATGTTGCCAATTTCTAAAGAAGGGTTAACGGAGTGGGGGAACTGGGCGGCGACCCGAACTCTGTGACAGGGACCGGACTTTGTTTATTAGCATCTTAATGAACTATTAGGTTTATTTAAAATGTGTTTAATCGAATTTTATATTATGAAATAAAATTAACGTGATTTTTTAATATCAAACAGATGCCACGACATTTTATGTAAAGAGAAGACCTTTTATAGAGTATTTCGTTAGCGTTTATTTACTACGGACTTTTCTGCAAGAGATTACAGTAAAATGTTGAAATAGAATATATTGTTAATAGAGCAAAAAATGTTACTCATTGTCTACGAGTATTATAAAAATAGCATGTGCGCAGGCTAATACTGCAAATCTACCCTTATGAGTTGAACATTATATTTTTTCTACGGCTATTATATATTATTAAAAATTAGTCAAAATGAGAAAATGCTGTTTTGTATTGTAACCTCAGAAAAAAGTATATTAAGGCTTCTTTCTTTAAGAATATTAATTATTATGAAGGATGAGTCACATAAAACTCTAGAAATGCATATGTCTGAAACCAGATAACATTTTAAAATTTAAACCTATTAAAAGTCATTTGGTCGCTAGGGATTAGTGATTATCGAAATAAATTATCGATCATTGAAAATAATCGATTCTTTTCGATCAATCGATTATTTTCAAACAATATATTTTTTGTCATTTCCTTTAAAATCGACTACTTGATTATCTTTGAAAAATCAAAAATAATCGATTAATTAAAAAGCCAATTAACCGAAAAAATAAGTGTTTACAAAATATAATCTAAATAGAATTATCGTTTATTTTAAATAATCGATTATTTTCAAATAAACCATTTTTTTTTTTTCGTCCATGGAAACAGATTATTCGATAATCTTTGAAAAATCGAAAATAATCGATTAATCAAAATAATCGATTAATTAAAAAGTCGATTAACTGATAAATCGACTTAAAAAAAACAGAATGATCGATTATTTTCGATCAATCGATTATTATCAATAATCTATTTTTATTGTATTTCCTTTAAAATCGTTAATTCGATTATCTTTGAAATACCGAAAATAATCGATAATTCCAAAATAATCGCCTAATCGAAAATAATCAATTAATTAAGAAGCCGATTCTATGATAAATCGATTATTACCAATAATCTATTTTATTGTATTTCAAAAATAATCGATTAATTAAAAAGTCGATTAACTGTCAAATCGATTTTCAAACAAAAACAGAATGATCGATTATTATCAATAATCTATTTTTATTGTATTTCCTTTAAAATCGATAATTCGATTATCTTTGAAATACCAAAAATAATCAATAATTCCAAAATAATCGCTTAATCGAAAATAACCAATTAATTAAGAAGCCGATTCTATGATAAATCGATTTTCCAAAAAATAAAACGAATTATCTATTATTTTCTAATAATCCTTTTTTCATATTTCCTTTGAAATTGATTATTCGATTATCGAAAATAATTGATTATTAAAAAGCTGATTATCCAATAAATCGGTAATTTTAAAAAAATAACAAAAATATCGAATTATGTAAAATAACCGTTTATATTCAATCGATTATTTTCATATAATATCTTTGAAAAATCGAAAATAATCAAATAATTAAAAAACCGATTAAACGATAAATCGATTATTTTAAATAAATCTACTTTTTTTGTATTTCCTTTAAAATCGATTAATACATTATCTTAAAAAAAACGAAAATAATTTATTAAAAACAGCGGATAAATCGATTTTCATTAAAAAATATCAGAATTATCGATAAATCAATTATTTTTGTAACCCCTATCGGTCGCTTACTTTTATCTGAGCATTTAGCTCCAAAATTTAGAGATTCGGATTTTTTGATCCAGTTATCTTTGAAATCGCATTCGATTTTATAATAAATAAATATTGCTAAATTTTGGATTTTTTTTAGTAAACGAAAATTATGTTCGAGTTGTTTAGGGGTTTGTAATGTAACATTTTATTAACGTGACTAAGGGTCGATTCCACCGTTGTGTTAAACGAAGTTTAAAATGACATTTTTACATTAACACTGTCATTTTAATCTCCGTTTAACACAACGGTGGAATCGGACCTAACTCCTGTAACTTTAGTATTTTTTTTGGGCTTATACTAGATTACTTTGTTTTAAGACTGAAAATTCAATGTCACTTTCGATTTGACCGCAAATAAGATGAACCTTGAAATTTTAAGTAGGTCATCCTGTATTTCATCTAATATTCTTATAAAAATACCTTATAAAAATAAAATTTAGCTAGCAACTATGATTCTTTACCTCTTATTTATTTACCAAAAAGGGCTAAAAACTACCTTTAGAAAACA
Organism: Psylliodes chrysocephalus; assembly: GCA_927349885.1. Taxonomy (NCBI): domain Eukaryota; kingdom Metazoa; phylum Arthropoda; class Insecta; order Coleoptera; family Chrysomelidae; genus Psylliodes; species Psylliodes chrysocephalus. Next base: position 6,259,519 of record OV651831.1, read on the forward strand.
TTCTTATAAAACTACTTTTTAAATACAAAATTTCGTTAGCAATAATGCCTATATATTATTTATTTAAATTAAATGTTCAAAATTTTACCCTTTTGTAAATTTATGTAAGTAATATGAAATCTGATTTCTGATGCTTAATATTTATTGAAACCCCTTAATGCGGATCTGAAGTATTCAGCCTAGAGAATCATGGCGCTTTATGTCAAAACGTTAATAAATATTTACCGCTGAAAACGAATATATTCATAACAATAGTACTTGTATTATAAGTACATACAATTTTTCAAGATACATCGTGACATTTTGAACTTGAAATTGAATAACTAGAACACTTTAAATTGCTAAAATACCAACAAATAAATCAAAAAACAGCTGTCAATGGTGATTAAACTCAGGTGGAGGTGATCGCTGAATGGAAATCGGAGCAATTCGGGTGGCGTCGTGCAACAATGATTTTCAAATGGTGGGTTACTTTGGCTTAAAATAGACAACATGCGCAGTGTGCAATGTTACATCTTCGGTCTCTTTAATCTAAGGTATTAACCGAAATTTTAAAACTATAAAAGACAAAAAGGTCGTCATTTGGAAAGATAAGTAAATATTTTTTATATATATATATATATAAATCTTTTACTTCCTATATTTGTAATGTATGAACTTAAAAAATAAATCAGCAGGTACCCAATATTTTTTTTATTTTCCCGACCTATTTTTCGGTGCACCCATGGAATACAAGTAATAACTAAAAGACGAGGTCATAGCTCGTCGGCATCAACTACAAAGGAATTAAATGAGAGATATCCTTCTGGTTATTATTTATTCTTGTGATATTACCGACAGAAACATTCAAGAAACTTTTTGCGAAAATGTATCTTTTAATCTTATTATTTATAAATTTTAGAGAATCTAATCATTTGATCTATCTTATACTATCCTTCTATAATTTTTGTTTGTTGTAGGTTGCTTATACATTTGATGCTGGTCCCAATGCATGTATATACTTACTAGAATCCGAGACAGAAGAATTTTTGTCTGTGATTAATTATGTATTTCCTCCCTCTTCAAATACAGGATATTTGAAAGGACTTCAAGTTAGGCAAAAACCAATAAACAAGGTAAAAGTATGCAAATACGTACAATTTCTTGTAAATATTTCTTTAAATATATTAAAGATTGGAGAATGTTCCTTGTTCGAATTTTATTATCTATGGGACATCAAACTTATTATATTATCAAAATTTAAGGATATGACTAATAATTCTAAATAATTGTCATTTTTGAGATTTTATAACCCACTTTTTGGATTTATGGTTACAACTTTTACCTTGCAGGAACTCGAGATGATGTTTCAAGAAAAGAAGCATAGACCTGGTGCTCTTAAATATATTATTCACACAAAAATCGGCGATGGTCCAAGAATGGTAGAAGATAGTTTATTGAACGACGCAGGTCTTCCAAAGAATTTATAGATAAATCGACCTTTAGGTTTTAATATATTTTATAATATTGGTTTTTATGGTTATATAATAAATATGTTACATTTTTACATTTATTTACTTTCCTCTTTTTTACTATTCACTCTTACATCAAAAGTAGAGGTAAGTTACATAATAAACTTTTGATACAGTTTTTCACAATAAAAAAAAAACATATTTAGTTATTAATGCTACTAGACAACAAATATTTGAGGCTTAACTTAATGGCTTAGTACGTCGATTCCTCTGAAAAAAATCAAGAAAAATTTACATTAGTATCAAAATAATTCCATTAACATTCATGAAAACAAGAGTTATTAAAAAAAAATTGTTAGAGGTTACTTAAAAAACATCACACTTCAAAATAAAATCAAGACTATTCAAACTTAAAACCAAAATAAGTGTTAATATTTTTATTTTCAAATATTTCACTCAAAACTTACTAGTATTTACTCTCTTGCATCTGTAATATTGCAAAATATGATAAATCAATATGGATGAAATTTGAAAATAGTATTTTTTATGCGACTAACTCTTTGACTAAATATGTCACCAATCGCCCATACTATATAAACATTTCTAGTAGTTTTATATTTATTTTTTAGTTTATACATGTTTATTAAGTTTAAATGCTTTTCTTTAATACCTAAACTTGAAAAAATTAAATAAAATAGGTGCAGGGCGTGATACTCATCGTACCCCCAAACGCAAAGCATAATTGCCATGAGAATGCATGTAGATGTAGCGACGATATATAACACAAAACAACTACTTCTATAATTATGTCTCTCAGGACATTCAATTATAAATATCATATAAGGTAAGTGCACCAATAATTGACAGTGATCCAGTTATTCTTCAAAAATAAGAACATTAAACTATATATGAGAAATTTATCTTAAACATCGGTATTTTTAGAATATTTGACAACCGTGTAGATCTCAAAACTTACTTATTGGTTTTCCTTCTTGCCATTTGGTGATTTTAATATGTGTACCACTCCTTTTATCAGCTTCTGCTCTTAAATCTGCTTTTAAGGCTTGCCTTAAAAGTTTGGCAGCAATGTTGGAAAAGTTGATGTAGCTAAAAAAATATTTTAAAATCTTTACTTTCAAATATCATAAAATATATAATAAGGTAGTAAGAATAAAGGTCTTAAAATTCCTAAATTTTTTCTCAGCGTCAAAGCTCACCATCAAAATATTGTCATTAAGACTCAAATAATTTGGGTAGATATTATAATGTCACATCTAGTTGTTATATTATTATTATTATTATTATTATTAGACCTTACTTATAAAATGAGACTCAAAAACTTCACACCATACATGGAAAATTTGTTAATGACTGATTTTGCAAAAAAAAAAGATGCTTCGCCTAAAACCAAATATTAACTTTAAAATAATAAACAATTCTTTTGATTTACAAAGGAAGTCAAAAAATAATAAAAATTCAAAAGTTTTAATCTAGTTTATTATGTTACATTTTTTAATTGGCTGAAAAAAATTGCAATATTATTAATTTTTTTATTTAGTTTTATGTGAAGCACCAATTTTTATCCAAAATAATTTTTCTTAGAAATCAATAATGAATTAACATTTTAAATAAACCAAATACAGACTAGACTGCTGAACAAGATGGTTATCTATAGAAATAGAAATATTTTATTCTCAGTAATACATATACTGGGTGTTCAAATTAAAGTGTTACAGCTTAATACTGCCTTTTATAAAAAAAAACGTTTCAGACGAAAGTTTTATAGTTTTGTAGGGAAAAATTTTTGGCTAAAATTGTTTTTTATAGCTAACCATAATATGACCAACTTTTTTTCATCGTTTCACTAGTAGTTTGGTTCAACCTGAAGACACATGTTTCAGTTTTATTGTGATTTAAAAATAATTCGTTGCTATCAAACCATTGTTTAGCTTCAGTCATAATCTTAGAGTTTTTGATAACTATGTCAGATGTGTTATATTGCAGTGATATGAGAAATTGGTATCATCTGCTTACATGGTAGTTAGTAATTCGGCATTATTTGAATTCATATATGATGGAAGATCATTGGTATATATTAAAAATAATAAAGGGCCTAGTACGGATCCTTGTGGAACACCTCTTTTCATTAATAAAGGTTTACTAAGTTTATTTCTATAATAAACACTTTGTTGTCTGTTTTGCAAATAAGAAGCAATCATCTTATTTGCAATGCCTCTAATGCCATATTTATCTAGTTTATTGATTAACAATGTGTGACTTACACATTCAAATGCTTTAGACAGATCAGTGAATATAGCTACGCATTGTGATTTGTTTTCTAAAGACACCTGAATGTTATTTATTAAAGCCAGCATGGCATCTGTAGTTGTTCTCCCATGTCTAAAACCATATTGTTCCACAAAAAACAGGTTGTTGTTTTCAAAGAAATGCACAATTAGTTTTACTATAATACTTTCAAGTATTTTAGAAAAACATGGTAAAATATGTATTTGGCGAAAATTTTGAGGTACTGAGTCATCTCCTTTTTTGTGGCATGGTAGAACTTTGGACGTTTTAAAAATATCTGGAAAGGTACCTTCAGCTAAACAACAGTTTATCAATTCAGTAACAGGAACAACAATATTTTGGGCGCAGTTTTTTAATAAATAGGTATTAATTTCATATATATCTTGAGTTCTTTTTGATTTAATGTTTTGTATTATATCTATGGTGTCAGATTCAGTAAAAGGAGCTAAGAAAAATGATTGATGTTTTCGGTTATAACAAGTTAAGTCAATTTTATTGTTATTGAGGATGCCTTTTACTATATCAAATGAATGATTTACAAAATATTTATTAAAGGTTTCTATATTGATTTCAGATTCTACTTTATTTTTGTTATTACATCCTGTTTCATTATTTATTATTTGCCATACAGTTTTAGATTTATTGTCTGAATTATTAATTTGTTGAAGTAAGTTATTTTGTTTTGCATTTTTTAGCAATACATTGTATTTAGTTTCCTCTTGTTTATATAATTTTTATTGTAGTCACTTGGTTTGTTTTTAATGACGTCCTGTAAAAATGAGATTAGTTTTTTTTGTCTTTTTATTTCATCTGTATTCATATAACTCAAATTTTTATTAAATTTTCTTTTAAGTTGGGATATATTTGGAATTGAGGCATTAAAATGTTTCATGAAGTGCTTCAGCTTTTTTATTTGCATTGGTTGCTTTTCTCATGTCATGCCAGGTTTCATTTTGCCGAAGATTATTTATATTATGACAACATTAAAACAAGTACAACAATTACTAATATGGGCTAAAAGACTCCAGTTGATTATGCTTTGGAAATACCTAATATACTTTTTATCCTCATCAATAATAAAGTTTTCCATTTGGAGTGTTATATTTGAAAGTAAAAGGTTAAAATATATTTTGTAATCTTCTTTCTTTATTTTTTAGCTTATATCCCTATTTTTTTAAGCTATTGCATTTAATATCCAATTAACAAACAGCGTTTATTGATTTAGAAGGTAGGTATAGTATATAGTTACTTTTCAGATACATACAAATCATGTGTTCTATGCAAAAAGTGTATACAGAAATATCATTTTTGCCTGTGTTGGAACAGACCTCATGTCTTATGTGAAAAGGCCTCTAAACAATTTTAGATTCCTTTTTTACATAAATTATCACTCACATGGTAAGTTACATATTGTTACAATATCCATTATGCAGCTTTGGTATCGAATGTGACCAATTTGTTTACAATGAAAAGGAGAACGAAAAAATTACAACATAAATAAATGAAACCTTAATTACAACAAAAATACGCTAATTAAGCTTACATTCATTTTAATTATTTAATTAAACAAGTAATTTTCCATCGAATATATAATTTTCTTGGAAATTTCAGAGCCAGAAATGTCCTTTATATTGAATTTTACTATAAGTGTTGCAGCTAGAGTATTAACATACAGAGATTAACAGATTAAAATATCGAAAAGGAGGACAAATAGGAGGGCACTTTTCGAGGAAGGACAGAACCTACAAAAAAAGGACTCTACTTTCTAAAGAAGAACGATTGGTCACCTTAACTTATATATACAGGTTTAGTTGTAACAGTAGCTCAAAAATGGTTATACAATATATTTTAATAGTATTAAATTACAAATCAATAGCTTAATCGCAAAAATAATATATTTGTAAACCTATTGATAGATCCTTTAAAATATAAAACGGGAACAAATTAAAATGTTATGCATAAATGGTCTGCATAACCTATTATTTAAATAACATATTTCGTATTATAATTGTTTGACTTACTCAATTTCTATGGCATTAGTTGTAACTTACTTTAAACCAGCTGCTCTCCAGGCACTCATTTTGATAAATATCTAATATTTTCAAAAATTTACAAATTGGGAAAAAGTAGACCTTAAAAGTGAAGGTGATTATGTAAAAAAGCGACGTTGCCGCAGTTACTTTCTGTGTCGACAAATGCAGTGCTGTGTTCGGATTCGGAACACGGTGTTACTTTGGTAAAAAATAATGAGTTAAAATTTAAGGCAAATTAAGCGTTGGCCTCGATGTTGATATAGTTTATTTAAAATTTATTCAAAATTATACCCAACGTTGCTTAATTTTGTTGTGTTTTCAAATGTATTTCCTTTTGAAACAAAACAAAAAGTCTCAGTATGATAAATAATTATTAAATGTGGCAACCACGTAACTAGAGTTACCTACAGTATTACCAACTAAAAAGAATTTAAAAATTTAGGCTATGGTATGGCCTTTAGTTTTATATTTGGCCAGTCGCGTGATCATAAGCAGGGCCGGCCCTAGAAAATTTGGCGCTCCGGGCAAAACCTTAATTTTGCCCCCCCCCGTTTTTGTAAAGTAAATCTCATGCGACCATATCAGGAAGTCAAGAAAACATTGAAAAAAAAAACGTTTTATTAAAAACTCAATCATAAGATAACAAGATAAGCACTTTAGCACTTAAGGCAAAATAACAAAAATTAAAATGTAGTAATGCTAACTGAACTAATATCCCATATTATAAATAAATTCTAACTAACCAAAGTAATTAAAATGCCCTTTTTCTAACTTTTCTTTCGACAAACTCACGAACCAGTGATTTCAAGTCTAATTTGTCACTAATTTGGTATTCTATAGCTATCATTGCCAATCCATTGAGACGATTTTGCGTGAGATAATTTTTTTTATTATTTTTAGACTGGCAATGTAAGTAGAATTCTTAATGCTATGCTGAGGTTTGGTGCGAATTTAAGTATAGCGATAAACTTGAGAACTTCAACAGGGGTTTCCTTTTTTGCTAATAATGACGAAACAATGCTTATTTCATCGGCTAGTTCCAGGGCGTTAAGATCGCTTGAATTTCCATCAGTTAAAACTACTTCCAAATCGTTGCAATGAGTCAGTAGCTCATTTCTTTTAGACCAAAAATATTATACAAAAAGCTGAAATTATTACTGTGAGTAGCAAATTATATCTGGTTTCCAAGGCATTTATTGCTTGATCTATAGTGTGAAAAAAAATATATTTTATATTTTTGTTTGAGGTCTTGAACGGGTTCATCCGGGCCCTCATACAAAAACGTTCTTGTTTTGCTTCTGACACGATGACGTGGTGTAGTGGTTTCGAAATTAGCTTCCCGCCAATCTCTGAAGCAAGCTCGATTGCTTCTAAAATGATACTTTCAAAAGCTTCATCTGATCTCAGGTTTTCAAAGAAGAGTTTGCAGTTGCTAAGCATATCAATAGCTTGTGACATTTAAATTTACAGTTTGCAAAAGTTTGCTGATGGGGTTATTATGACTCAAAATTTTGTACCAGATCAAAACAGAGCATATAAATTTGAACTGCTTCAAATTATTTAATAATTCGCTAGCCTCGTTCTGATCATATTATCGATTTCTGAATCTTCATATATGCTGTACAAAACATCGTGAATTGGACCAATTTGAAACCGCAGAGCTTTTAATGAGTCGACTCGACTTTCCCATCGCGTATTACTCAATGGTTTTAGGGTGTAAGTATCAATATATTTCAGTAATATTGCCCAACGAAAAGAAGAGGAAGAAAAAAATGTATATAACTTTTGAACAATATTGAAGAAGTTGGCTGCCTCAAACGAGGATTTTGTATCGTTTACAACCAAATTTAGCGAATGGCTGCTGCATGGAACATAAAATTTTGTTGGGTTTATATTTCTGATTCTAGTTTGTACTCCCGATTTTTCTCCTCTCATATTGGAACCATTGTCATGCCCTTGACCGCGCATGTTTTCTACTTTAAGCCTATTTTTCTCTAACTCTTTTAGTAAAACCAACAATTCCTTAGCTGTTGATCTCTCAATGGGTAGAAAACCCAAAAAATGTTCGTTGATATTAGCTAGAACTTCAGACTCTGATTCCTGTATGGAGACAAATCTTACCACAAATTTCATCTGTTCTACTTTACTTGCATCGGGAGTACAGTCAAGAATCACCGAATAATAATACTTGGCCTTTTGAACTTGCTCAATGATGTGGTGCTTTATGTTGTCATGCAATAATTCAATTATTTCATTTTGTATAGTTTTCCCTAGATATGTAGCTTTGATTTCTTTTTTATTGAGGAATCTGCGAACGTGTTCCTCCATTTTTGGATCAAACTCAGCCGATAACTGAATTAACTTCAAAAAGTTTCCATTATTGTGTTCATACAGTTTATCGCTTGTTCCTCGAAAAGCTAGAGAGCTCTTACCTATCATTTTAACGACTGATATAATGCGTAGAAGAGCTTCAGACCAGTGATTTATCTCAGAATCAATGAGTCTCTGAGAAACTGCATCTATTGTTTCACCTATTTTTAATCTTTGCTTCAATTCAAGCTATGATTTCAAACAATCTATATGAGTTTTAGCATTTTCATGATGTGCTAAAGAGTCCCCTAAATGCTTCCAGTCTTTAAATCCCCGATTGCCAAGAGCGCTCAGGCTAGATGATGCAACAAAAACACTTACCTTCACAGAAGCCAAACGCACTGGACAGTTTGCACAAGCACATTTTTAAAGCTTTTTTGTACTAACAATTTAAACATCAGCCGAAGTCTAGTGGCAAATAATGCATTGTTTTAAGTCTACTTCCTTTTTATATGCATTTAAAAAGGCCTGTTAGATCTTGTTTGCAATATTATGAAACATAATTTATTGATATGATATCAGAATGATAAAAAAATATTCTTTACTTTTTAGTGCAATTTATAAAAGCCTGTAACTTAATTTTTTTATCAGTTTATTTTCATTTTCCATGATTTTGGCGCCCCTAGATCATTGCGCTCCGGGCGGCCGCCCGGATCGCCCTACCCTGGGGCCGGCCCTGTCATAAGGTTCATGGAAGAAAAAATACTCAAATTAAAAAGTTTTTATTTTAAATTTGATTTATGTTTGAAAGCCAAAATGAACATTCCCATAGTTACAAATAGTTTAAAGCTCCTTAATATTACAAATGGTACGAACGAATACACATCCGAAAAGTAAAAGTATCATGTTTTAGAATTTTGTGTTTTTGAGTTGGTCACATTGAAAATTGACGTTTTCAATTTTTGACATTTATTTGTTTTTTATATTTCTTTTTTCATTTGTATTTGTAGTCTTGATACTTTCGATTTCTACAACTTTGTAGTTTTGTACAGTGAACCGTTGATACGTGTTTAAAAATAATTTTTAATCCTTTCACTAACCGCTAAATGAAATTCATTTAAAATGGTCAAAACTCCAACTCCTGTAGATATAGTAATATCACAAAGTGAAATTGAAGACCTACGAAAAGCCTTTTTAAGTGATTATTCTTCAAAAAATAGCGATAGTGAGTATACAGGACCTTTAAAAAACAGTTTTTTTCTTTTAATGATCAGTAAAATTGTGTGAGAATACTGATTCCTAATATTCAAATTAGTGAAACAAAGTTCAATTCTTATCATCTATTTTTTATTTCAATTGTGTTACAGTAATTTTACATTGTTTTATATTATCGTTATAACTCTAGTCTCACACTTTGTTACTGGTGTAAATAATAGATACGTAGCTATACATATGATTTGTTTTCTGTAAAATTTTGCAATTGTAATCTATACTGAAAATTCCCTATTAAAAAGTTGATTCTAAAAGCACAAAATTGTCACATATACCTATGGTTGTCTCCTATCTATTCAAAAATGAGTAAATTTTTTTAAATTAAATATGTATATAAATTTTATTGTCTTGAGTTCATTTGATACAAAATATAATTTCCTTTTTCAAAGTTCGAAAGTATTTTTTTAACATGGCTGTAAAAATATTAGGTGGTAGATATTAAGTTTTTAAGATTTCTGATTCTAAAGTTCCTTATTTCAGTGGATTAATAGGTTCATAACCATTTTCACTTCTCACCAAATGATGAGAAATACATTTAAATTGTAAAACATTATAAAACCTCTAAATCCAAGACATTGGGGTCCAAAAACCTAAAATTATAATGTGTAATATTACCTATAAATTTTAAACAGTTTATTGAAGTTAATTTAAGTAATTTATTGAAATTAAAATATTATTTAACCAAGGTTAACATTGCAATTAACCGTTTAAAAATATGTTCAGAAACTACTGTTATCAAAATACATGTTAGAACTTTAACAATGCAAAATAAAATGAATCCAACACCATATAGTTAAGGTTAACAAGGCCATCCTAAATTTAATAATATGTAAATATCCAATTTTAGGTACTTAGGCAGCCTATTATTTCAAAGAGCAAATTAACACTAAATTATACTGAATGAGGGCCAATATAATCTCAAACTGAATAAATGACTGGTTACCCTCCAAGCTATTAACAATATTTTAAAACAAATAACATATTATCAAAAGTTTTTGCACTTTCTACCTAATATTAATATAATAATAATCAGTACAGTGTAAAAGTGGTAGACCTTTGTCTATCTGATCACTATTCTCAATTTATTGATGTCCACACTAGGAATTTATCTGAAAGAAACAAAAAACCAACCTTTAAATATGTCTTGTGTTAATTTTCTGAAAATAACAGAACATTTTCATAATCTATTAGGGGCTGAAGATTGGACTAGTGTTTTGGATCAGACCTGTCCCAATTTAGCTTATGATCAATTTGTGAAAATTGTTTTATCCTATTTTGAAACTGCATTTCCAAAAAAGTTAATTACATGAAGACCGGAAACTAAAAATAAAAAGCCTAATAATAACTATAGGTGGAATGCAGATTTATTGGAATTAAAAAATAATGTGTCAGTATATAATACTCTTGTTAAGCAGGATCGACGATATGTTGAAATTAGTAAAATACTTATAAGTTTAGATTAGAACAGGCCTCTAAGCAATACTATGATAATATCATTTTAAGCTTTGAAAATAAGATTAAAGCTACCTGGGAAGTGATTGGGCAATTGCAAAAAGGGAACAACAAATCAAATAATCAACTTAAATTATATGATCAGGGTAACCAGATAAGTGATTCTGACTAAACCCCCCATAGATAGCTTAGTTTGTGACAGAATTTTTAAATAATATTGCAGATATTTTTCCAGATTCTTTAAAACTAGCTAAAGTAATTGCCTTTTACAAAATGGAAGATCTGAATGATATTAATAACTATGGACCAATAAGTATTTTGTCAACTTTTTCAAAAGTATATGAGTTGAATATCAAAAATCAATTATGTAATTTTTTCACTAAGTTTAAGCTGTTATTGCCATCACAACATGGTTATACTTCAAAAAAGAGTACAGAAACTGCATTGATACAGTTCCATACTAAAATCGTAAGATCTCTTGATAGTAAGAAGCATGTAATGGGTTTATTTATTGATTTTTCTAGAGCTTTTGACTGTGTAGACCATAAACTTTTACTGCTTAAGCTGTCTAAATATGGAGTAAGAGGTATACCACTCATTGGAATCATATTTATCAAGTTGTTTAAGTGAATAATGTTCCTAGTTTGGAGCTGGAAGTTTCACAAGGGGTTCCCCAAGTATCGATTTTGGGTCTATTTTTATTTTTAGTTTTTGCGAATGACCTAAACACTTCCTTGAATGATATTCCTGGAATATACCCAACTTGTTATGCTGATGAGACAGATATTTTAATTATCGAAAATAATGCAGATGCATTAAAAATAGCAACAGAGAGAACATAATTATAATCAAGCTTTATCGTGGTAGGAAAAAATAACATAAAATTAAACAAAACTAAAACTAATATAATGTTATTTAATAATAATGGACAATTTATACAAAACCAATTATTTGAAAACACTAATAATCCAATTATATCTGAAGAAAATATTAAAATATTCACATATTTATAACCTGTGTAATAAATTATGAAAAAGTTGCTATAGTCTTAGATTTCTTGTCAATCATTGTAGAAAATGTACCATCTTAACAGTGTATCATGCAAATTTTCACTCTCATTTGAAATATGGCATACTTAATTGGGGTACCTGTTCTACCAAGCAAAGAGTTTTTGTTCTTCAAAAATATGCCATAAGAATTATTGCGAAACTGAGAATAAGAGATTCATGTAGAAAATTTTTTAAAAATTTAAAATTCTGACACTGGCTGGGATATATATTAGAAGCATGTACTTTCATTCATAAGAACAGATCAATATATGTTGCCGAATGTGCTTCTCATGAGTATAACACAAAAAACAAAAGCCAATTACTAATACTTAGATACCGTATGGCACTTTTTGAAAATAATCTTGAGTATATCAATGAAAAAATACATTTTAGAGACGAATTTACTTAATCTGCAGCAAAAAATAAGTTCTGAAAATTTTGATTCTGTGTATGAATATTTTGATAACATAAATCTTGCAACATTCTTAAATATTCTAAATTACTATATATAAGTAAATTGTCCGGTTGTCACAAGAGCTGTAAAGACAAATAAAAAAATAACTGGATAACACCAGATATTTTGAGGATGGGAGCTGATATAAGGAATTTATTTTGGTTAGTAAAAAATTCTAATGATGTGAATATACATATTAGATATAAAGAAGCAAAGAGACAATATGTCAATAATATAAATGGAGCAAAAAGATCTCATTTTCAAAAGGGATTGCACAATAAAACTTTTCAGCAAAAACAAAAACATATATGGAAACAGGTAAATCACCAAGATGGTAAAACATCAAAAGGTTCTCAAATTAAACAAATTGAAGTAGGATGACTGTCAATTATTGAACCAAAACAAATAGCTAAAGTTTTTGCAGAGAATTTTGCCACCTCCACAAAAAAAGCACTACAGTCTCATTTCAATGATTTGAATTTTAAAAATTTTACTGAGTCATGTGTCTCTCAGACCTTTTATTTCTCTCCTGTTGATCATCGTGATGTAATTGAAGTTATTCACTCATTAAAAAATGTTAACTCTATAGGCATTGACTGCATTTCCACAAAGATAATAAAACATATTAGTCATCACATCTCTCAAATTCTAGCAGACTTAATCAATCAGTCTATTCAGCTAGGTATTTTCCCAGATTATCTGAAAGTAGGATATGTAACTCCTATCTTTAAAAAAGGTGATAATAAATTAATTGATAATTATAGACCTATTACAGTGCCTACAATCCTAAGCAAAATCTTTGAAAAGTGTGCCCACAAAAAAATGCTAATATTTCTTAAAAAATATGAAATAATATGCAAAAATCAAAATGGATTCCTTCCAGAAAAATCTACTGAAAGTGCACCAATGGATCTTTTTAATTTCATACATACTTCTATCGTGAGTGCGCTTTTCTTTGATATATCAAAAGCGTGTCATTCAATCAACTTAGATGTCGCTATTCAAAAATTGGAAGGGCTTGGTTTTAGAGATAACTTTTTGTCTTGGTTGTCATCTTATATAAATAACAGACAGATCTATGTCAACGTTGGAGATTGTAAATCTGAACTAGAAAGTGTTGATATGGGTGTGCCTCAGGGATCAATTTTAGGACCTCTAATTTTTCTATGCTACATAAATGATATGCTTAATCATATTAACTCAGAAAACATAATTTTATAAACAGATGACACAACAATTGCCACCAACTCACAATCAGTAGATGCATTAATTAGTAAATTAAATGTTTTATCTAATGAGTTTTCATCATGGTATTATAGAAATTCTTTAATTGTTAATTCAAACAAAACCTTCAGTTCTACTTCAGAAATTAAATTACCCAGAATTGTAAAATAAATGTCAGTAATGCAGAAATTATGCTCTCAGATGTTTTTTTTGGGCATACATATTGATAGCAATATGAGTTGGGATAGCCAAATATCTAATGTTTGTTAAAAATTAAACAGCGCATACTATGCAATACTAAAATTAAAATCAATATTTACCCAAGAGCAACGGCTCAATGCATCTAAAGTAGACTGTGCCAAAAAAATAAAACAATTTTTTTTTAGCGGAACTATGAAAATATTGTTCATGACGACAAAAAAAAATTCCTGAAAGTTTGAGCCCTTAATAATAATATTAAGAGGTGCATCATTGCAGTTATTGATTTTTCAACAGATGTCGCGTTTTTGCATAAATTTCGGACTTGGTCAATTTTAAAAAAATTTTTCATCTCTTATCCTTGTAGGAAATAAATTTCTCCACAAAAAAAGCTCTCTTAGTAAATTTTCGTAAGACGAGTCTATTATTTGTAATCTTAATATTTAAGTTCATTTTGGAAATCCCAAATACAAAGTGAAAAATTGAAAATATATACCAATGTTTAAGGCTCGATTACAAAGAATAGACTCGTCTTACGAAAATTTACTAAGAGAGCTTTTTTGTAGTATTTCAGACACATCTTCCCTTCAGATATTTAACGTTCACAATTGTACATTTAACATAAATATTCAAAAATAATGTATTTGGCCAATTTAGGCATTATCTAGTTTTGTTTAGTTGTATGTAGTATTTGTTGATTATTACTTAATTATAACTATAAAATAAAATAAATAAAATTAGTTTACATTAAAAAGTCGGTCTTAAAAAAAATATTGTACGTCACACGACCGGAAATTAGTGTTTTACAGGTCTCACCAAGCTTCCAGGACTCGCCTACGGCTGGCCCTGGAATCTGCTTGTCTCGACCTGTAAAACACTACTTTCCGGTCTTTTAACGTAAATTACTATTCTAATTGTATATTTTTAATGTGCATGTCTTAGATATATATATTTTTTTGTATACTGTACCTATATTTGTATTTTAATATTTTTTATTCATATATATTATGACTTATCCTATATCATGTAACATGATCCTAAAGGACAAATAAACTATTATTGGTTCATAAACCATTGTTTAGCTTCAGTCATAATCTTAGAGTTTTTGATAACTATGTCAGATGTGTTATTGCAGTGATATGAGAAATTGGTACCATCTGCATACATGGTAGTTAGTAATTGGGCATTATTTGAATTCATATATGATGGAAGATCATTGGTATACATTAAAAATAATAGAGGGCCTATTACGGATCCTTGTGGAACATCACTTTTCATTAATAAAGGTTTACTAAGTTTATTTCGGTAATATACACTTTGTTGTCAGTTTTGCAAATAAGAAACAATCATCTTATTTGTAATAATGCCTCTAATGCCATATTTATCTAGTTTGTTGATTAACAATGTGACTTACACAGTCAAATGCTTTAGACAGATCAGTGAATATAGCTACGCATTGTGAATTGGTTTCTAAAGATTCCTGAATGTTATTCATTAAAGCCAGCATGTAGTTGTTCTCCCATGTCTAAAACCATATTGTTCCACAGAAAACAGGTTGTTTCTTTCAAGTATTTTAAAAAAACATGGTAAAATATGTATTTGGCGAAAATGTTCAGGTACTGAGTCATCTCCTTTTTTTTAGACGTTTTAAAAATATCTGGAAAAGTACCTTCAGCTAAACAACAGTATCAATTTAGTAATAGGAACAACAATATTTTGGGCGCAGTTTTTTTAATAAATAGGTATTAATTTCATATATATCTTGAGTTCTTTTTGATTTAATGTTTTGTATTATATCTATGGTGATAGATTCAGTAAAAGGAGCTAAGAAAAGTGATTGATATTTTCGGTTATAACAAGTTAAGTCAATTTTATTTTTATTGTTATTGAGGATGACTTCTGCTATATCAGATGAATGATTTAACAAAATATTTATTAAAGCTTTCTATATCGATTTCAGATTCTACTTTATTTTTATTATTACGTCCCGTTTCATTATTTATTATTTGCCATACAGTTTTAGATTTATTGTCTGAATTATTAATTTGTTGAAGTAAGTTATTTTGTTTTGTATTTTTTAGCAACACATTGTATTTAGTTTTCTCTTGTTTATATAATTTTTTATTGTAGTCGGTTGGTTTGTATTTATTGATGTCCTGTAAAAATGTGATTAGTTGTTTTTGTCTCTTTATTTCATCTATATTCATATAATTCAAGTTTTTATTACATTTTCTTTTAGGTTGGGATAAATTTGGATATAATTGATAGGTCTGTAAAGAGATGGTAGATTCATGTCCCCTTTTTTGAAAACAGGGTTAACTCGTGATACTTTAAATGTATCTGGAAGCAAATAAAGCAACGATTTTTTATCTTACTTAGTAATAAGTCCAGTATTGATTTTTGATCATTATATATTATTTATACATCCTGGTTGGAAAAAATCCGAGGGGCAAATCACTCTTTGTAAAAATGTACATGTATTGCCGAATTCATATGATTTCCGCAATCATATGGCGATTTCTGGATGACTGCGGCGATTTCTAGATGACAGCGGCGATTTCTGGATGACTGCGGTGATTTCCACATGACTTCCGACTGATTTCCCGTGACTGCGGTGATTTATGTAGTGACTGCAACGATTTCTCTATTGATTGCGGCAATTTCCCTATTGATTGCGGCGATTTACTCGT
Source organism: Psylliodes chrysocephalus (assembly GCA_927349885.1). Taxonomy (NCBI): domain Eukaryota; kingdom Metazoa; phylum Arthropoda; class Insecta; order Coleoptera; family Chrysomelidae; genus Psylliodes; species Psylliodes chrysocephalus. Next base: position 6,275,959 of record OV651831.1, read on the forward strand.
ACGTATGGATTGTCAGTATTATTGCAAAATTGCACGCATTCCCGAAGGATTTCTACGATATTGTATGGCTTACCAGTTGGTTTCCAGTAAAAAAAGCATTAGCTAGGTGTTTCATCAGAAAAACTAAATTTTGTATAGCGCATGTATAGGTGCTAAATACAATGCATTGATTTAAAACTAAGTGTGTACGACAAATTTATCAATAAATCAACTTTTTGTACGTTTTTTATTAATTTAAAAGATCAGTTTTAATTGATGTGATACCCGAAATATAAACTTCTATGTAGGTACTTACATGCCTCCATTATTAGATATCTTTGATATGCCTAAATGAACAAATAGGTACAGGTAAATAAAACAAGTTAAGTAATTAAGTAATTGGAGGTTTTTTATTTAAAAATTTCATAAAAGTGTTTTTTTTAGACGTTTACAAATTTTATTGATGTTTGTTTCTAGTTTAAATGGACCAGATCCAATTGAATTGATGGGTCCGTAAAATATTAATTTATTTTTAACAATTTGAATGTCGTCTTTTTTTTGGCCATAAATATTCTTCAAGTTCAGATTTTAAAATTTTTATTTTACTAGTGGTTTCATCAATTATTTGAACAATCCGACCTATGTACCACGACTCGTAAAGAATTGCGTAATATTGTTCGTTCCTAATTAAAATGCTATTGATATTTTTCTGGAGCAAAGTGTTTTCACCGGTAGTTTTTTCACTTTCTGTTACATCTTTGTCATTGTAGTTATTTGGTATTTTAGCTGTGTTTTTTCTGGACTTTTTTTTATTTAGTACTGCTGAGGATGTTCCTTTTACACGAGATAATCTGTCAGTTGACAAGGGCCCGTCTTCAGTGGAAAATAACCAACAAAGAGCTGATTTTTTTACCTTATTTTTTTTGTTGTTCACAATTATGTTTAAAAATGAGGTATCAGAATCACTTTTTGTCTAGTAATTTCGAAAATCCTTTATATTAAGATCTTCCAATCCATAAAAAATGCTCTTTTCATTATCTACATCATATATGGAAACTTAAGTTTAAAATTTAATGTTTTTTACTTTATCCGTTTTTGATTTTTCTTTAAAATTCGAAATTTACACATTTTCTTAAATATCTCGAATACGGTCCATTTTAGAGAAATTATGTATAGGGCAAAAATTATAGAGAATTATATTACAAACAACTTTTATTTGAACAATTTTTATAAAAAAATATTTTTTTTTACATTTTGTCAAATTTCTCGAATACGGACCAAATTTTGTATAGAACAAATTATAGATAATAATATTGTAAGTAACTTTTATTTGAAAAAATTTCTTCTCCAAACGTAAATAACAGATATATTCCATAAAATATAAAAATGATGACTATAAAGTACCCTCCAAATGTTCCGACTCTGCCCAAAATCTAATCAGCTAATTGGACGCCGGAATAAAGCTTAAGTTTAAAATTTGGTGTTTTTCTTTGTATCCGTTCATGAGTTATCGAGGATACAGACACACACACAGACATCATCGCGAAAATAGTCAAAACAGATTCAGGATACCCCAAAACATAAAAAACCGTCGAAAATTCGAGGTCGAAAAAAATCATGATTCCTATACTTTCCTTATCTGTAAACAGATAGGAAAGTAACAATACATTTAAAATCCTAATTAAAACGTGTATCACCCCAACCCCCATAAAATACCAACAATTTTGTTATACATTAAAAAAAAAATAGATGAAAAGGGACAATTTTCGACCACCTTGTAAAATCTTGTATACAAGTAGATTTAGTGTCTAAATTTATCCTAAAAAAACCTTCAAATTCCAAAATGTAAATTTAACTTAATAGTTCTTGCCTCAAAATGCACGGAAGGACCCTTTCGATAAATGTAAACTGCAATTTCTTTACACAAAATGGTTTAGATGGCTTAATCAAAGCACCCTTCATCAACAATGGCTAATTGGTTAATGTCACCTTACTGCGCGCGATTTTTAACGATTGCTAGTGATTGCTCAGTGACTGCTAGAGAATTCGGGGGACTGCAAGCATAGAAATAGTATTATTTCTATGACTGCAAGGGAATTCGGAACGACTGCGAGCGAATTCGGAACGACTGCGGCGATTTTCAATGGGATTGCGGACATTTTGTACACGTATTGCGGGAGTGATTTGCCCCTCGAAAAAATCAAATGTTTAAACAGTTATTGTAAATAAGAAACTTAATAAAAAATGAGTTATTTACTTTTTATTGATTTTAATGTTCATATTCTTTAAAAATTGTATGATATAATGATTGTTTTGGCTATCAGTTTTATTTTTCAAGGTTAAATATTATTAATAAATTATTAGTTATTCTACGGACTGTAATTAGTTATTACCTTTTACTTTTGTTAATATTTTTATAGAATAAATTGAAATTCCGCTTACAATAAAAAAATTAATTGCTGATAAATTTAATCAGTTATAGAGATATAGTTGAATTGATAAAAAATATTTAGATTAGATATTAATTATACTTACATTTTAATGAACTTTTTAAATTTAAAACATATTGATTTTAATATTTATTTCATCTTGCCAAGGCTCGCCCGAACTTATATTTTTTTAATAAAAATCAATTTGATTTTTTTGAAAAAATCATTTTTTTCGAACCCTGAATCCAAAACGCTCCATATACATATAACAATTTTTTCTATCATCAATCATCATCATTCATTAGCTAACTAATAGTCAGGTATTGGGAGGATCGTTTTCGACGTGAAATTCGGATTCAGCGCACCAAAAAACCCCCCATAATGATTTTGAGTTTGTCTTTTTCGATTGTGTGAGGAAACCCTTCGTAGACGATGTTTAGGGCCAGATTCCGGTGCACTAGGTGTTCGGGGATCGGTTTCGACGTGAAATTTGGATAAAGCGCCCCAAAAAACGCCCCTACAATGATTTTTGGGTTTTTTTTGGCGATCTTGTCAGGAAAATTCTCAGGGATGACGTCCAAGTTCAGGTTTGGGCGCACCAGGTGTCCGGGGGGTGTTCGCAAATGCCACATTTGAATTCAGCGCCCCCAAAAAACCCCCCATGACGATTTTCGGTTCATCTTTTTCGATTGTGTGAGGAAACTCACGGAGATGAGGTCCGCGTCCAGGTTCCAGTGCACCAGATGTTCAGGGGGTCGTTTTTGACGTGAAATTTGGACTCAACGCCCCAAAAAACGCCCCCCTCCTCCAATGATTTTCGGGTTGTTTTTGGCGATCTTGTCAGGAAAATTATCGGGGATGACGTCCACATGCAGGTTCCGGCACACCAGGTGTCCGGGGGGTTTTCGCCGATGTCACATTTGAATTCAGCACCCCAAACCCCCCCATATAGATTTTCGGTTCATCTTTTTCGATTGTGTAAGGAAAACTCACGGAGATGAGGTCCACGTCCAGGTTCCAGTGCAGCAGATGTTTATGGGGTCGTTTTTGACGTGAAATTTGGATTCAACGCCCCAAAAAACGCCCCCATTCACCAATGATTTTCGGGTTTTTTTTGGCGATCTTGTCAGGAAAATTATCGGGGATGACGTCCACATGCAGGTTCCGGCACACCAGGTGTCCGGGGGGTTTTCGCCGATGTCACATTTGAATTCAGCACCACAAACCCCCCCATATAGATTTTCGGTTCATCTTTTTCGATTGTGTGAGGAAAACTCACGGAGATGAGGTCCGCGTCCAGGTTCCAGTGCCACCAGGTGTTCAGGGGGTCGTTTTTGACGTGAAATTTGGATTAAGCGCCTCAAAAATTTAATGTTATAACAATCTTGGTACCAATTCGCATTTTAGCCTTCTTTTTTGGGCACAAACATTGTAGCTCCAACATGGCTCCAACACCCACCAAACTACAATAAATTCAAATTAAAACTGAGAATTAAGGCATTTAATTACATTTTCTAGAAGTTTAAATTTGCGATTGTCCAAAAATGCGTTTTTGGATATACAATAAGTGTGCTTTAGACCGACGATATATCAAAATATTTTAATTTAAATAACTCTTTGGAAATATTTTTAAAATCGATATTTTAACTGTAGGTAAAACAACAACTAATGTCAAATACACATAACTATTAAACAATAATACAGTATAAAAAAATTAGAAGATAGGACACACTTTGCCACTGTATTGTCTTAACAGAGAAACTATTCAGATTTCAATGTATTTTTAATTATCCCTAAATATTTACCGATGGATTAATAGATAATACAAATTATTTTAAAGGTGTTCATCCAAAAGACTTAGAAAAAATTAAAACTAATGATGAATGGCTAAGAAGATTTCTATTGCACCAAGAAGGTAATAAGGAAAATGCTCTTAATATGATGTGGACGGCAGTCACGTGGAGAAAAGAGCAAAATGTTAATGGTAAAGGTTTCATATATATTTTAAAATTAATAGTTTTTAAACATTATAAAGACATCTTATCACATACTATCAACTTAATATAGGGTAGACCAATTATCTCATCACGGTGTGTACCTAGTGCCAAAACTAATTATTGAAATGAGTGTTCTAAGTTTAAGTGGCGACATTTTTATTTTTTTTTATTGCTACTTTACTGGCCTTTACCTAATTTTTTTGTTTTGGTAAATCGGATGCTATATTGCCAAGATATTCAAATTTTTAGATATTTTACTCATAAAAATCAAATTTTAATGATCATTATATTTCTCTTAATACAAATTTTCAAAGAATATCTAATATGTACTTGGAAACTATTTTAAGTAATGGAACAATTATTCAAAAATAGTATTTTTTTGCGAATTAATTTATACCTATTTTTAGAAATCAATGAGAATACCGTTAAAATGGACGTTCTCTGTTCGGGTGGATTTTTTATTCATGGCGCTGATATTGATGACTGTAAATTGTTGGTATTTAAATGTAACAAGCACACAAAGGGCGCTGTCGATATGGATATATTAAAAAGAGGAATTATTTATTGGTTTGAAAGATTAGAAAGGTGAGTAGATAATTGAACGAAAATTTATAATAACTACTCCTTTGGCTAATACCATAACAAGCATTTTATTATATCCAAAGAAATATAGGAGATATAGAACGTTATTATGAATTAACTGAAAGTCGTCCTGGGACACGTGGTCTAATTTCAAAGCTTCACTCGTAAGTGAGTGAATTATAGGCATTTTTTTAGGGGATTTCATCTGCCCTTCTTTCCAGCCTGTGACTACATAATATTTAGATTCTTATTTTTATTAAATTTTCTTGTATTTTAGATTAACAAAAGGAGAAAAGATAACTATATTTTTCGACATGGAGGGATGTGGTCTTAGTAATATGGATATGGAAGTGACAAAGTACCTTATAGAGCTGTTCAAAGAATATTATCCCTATTTTTTGAACTATATATTAATTTATGAAATGCCTTGGATTCTATCTGGTACGTTTATATATATTTTTTTGAAACTTAATGTAATAATAATAATTTTTAAATAAGTTTAAGTAATATGAACGTCTAATTTTGTATCATATTATAATAACGTATAAACAGTACAATACCAAAAATACACAGGCTCTTAGAATTTGACACTCATGGTGTTTTTTCTTGTTTCATAATAGGTGGATTAAGGATAAATATATTTATACAGGGTGTCTGTAAAAGGTCTTTACAAAAACATACCACATATTCCTTAGACCAAAATAAGTCGATTTAAGTAAAATTACCTTAGTACAAAGTTGCTTCGTTTGGGCTCCAGAGGGCCTTGAAGTTACAATTTTTAAATCGTTTTTCCCATATAAAACGGCATATGCGATTTTGCTGAAATTTGGTATATTGGTAGAGTTTTATGTGGCAAAAAAATGGTATTAAAATTTTGTCCGATAATACATAGGCGTAGAACTTGATTTTTTAAATAATTGCACCTTTAAAAATTCTACGCCAATGGAAGAAAATGAGTTTGAGTATGAAATTTAGATTGCGCAACTCATTTACTTTAAAAAAGGTACTCTTGATAAGACTCGATTACTCTCATGGTTTTCGCTAAATTTCTGTTTTAATAATTTAGAGTGTATAGGTTTCACAAAATTATTTACAACATAATCAAAATAGAGATTTTACAAAAATTGTTCAAAATGTTCACCATTTTCACGCATGCAAAGATTTATACGTCGAAGAAAATTAAAATGTATCCTTTCCATAACTTCTTCATCACCTCTAAGATTGTTTATTGCATCTTGAATACGTTGCCAGAGTTGTTCCTCATTTTCTACAGGTTCCCTGTAAACTGTGGATTTCAGATGTCCCCATAAAAATTAATCCATCGGTGTTAGGTCTGGGGAACGTGGTGGCCAGTTTACAGGTGCGTCATTACCTCTGCCTATCCATTTGTGTGGATATTGTTCATTCAAGTGATTTCTAACGTTTAAAGAAAAATGTGGTGGAGCTCCATCTTGCATAAACCACATATTTCTCCGAAGTTGGAGAGGTAAATCTTCTAACAATTCTGACAACGTATTTTGTAGAAAATCCAAATAATTTTCTCCAGTTAATCTTCGTGGAAGTATGACAGGACCAACAATGAAATTACCAATTATTCCAGCCCACACATTAATTTTGAATTCGTGCTGAAAATGGTTTACCTTTATTGCATGCGGATTTTCAACGGCATAAACATGTTCATTATGGGTATTAGTTATACCTTTTCTTGTAAAACCCGCTTCATCGGTAAAGAGAACCTTCTTGACAAAGTTTAGATCTCTTTCTCTTTGCATATTAACAAATCGACAAAAACCCAAACGAATTTGAGGATCATGGACTAATAATTCTTGTACTGGCTTCTTATGGTATGGATATAGCAATTGTTCTCTAAGCACTTTATGAACGACATCTTTACTTACTCCTAGTTCCCTTCCAATTCTTCTGGTGCTTAATTCTGGATCTTCTTCAACACGTTGTTACCTTTTTTCTAGATTTCTATGTTGTTAATTATTTAATAAGTAATTTAGCTCAAATTGTTGACATGTGTGGATTCAAAAATTGACCAGGACAAATAAAATTAGAGTAGCTTGACCTGTTCGCGGGCCAAGATCTACTTTAAGATAAAATGAAAGATATTAAAGTAAAGCAATGACAAAAAAAAGTTGAGCGCCACCAAGTTTTTCAGTAACTTGGAAAACTTCTGATTTTAAATGTCCTGTTTAATTGAGTCTGTCTCTGATACTTAAAGTTATCTGTAAGAGTTGTGGCAAATAAAAGAAACTGAGAAAATTTAATACATTTATTAAAAAGTGAAAGATTAATTTTACAAATTAGATAGTGAATGAGTTGAATGAATGAGTGATAAAATTTACTGACGATACTGATAGATGGTGGTATTTTGGTACGTAAATACGGTACTTTCCTTTTTATAGCTAGAGGCAACTAGCTAGGAGCTTCCTGGAGGACTTTGGAGCTTCTTAATACGTTTTAGAGACGGTCCTTGGAGACAGTACTTCTTCTTTGAGACAGTGAAGATAGTACTTAGCCTCTTCTTGTTGGAGACAGTATTTGAAGGTATAGAGTATTCTTCTTGGATACTTGGAGGAGTACTTCTTGGATACTGGGAGGAGTACTTCTTGGATACTGCGAGGGGTACTTCTTCTCGGATACTGGGAGGAGTACTTCTTCTTGGATACTGGGAGGAGTACTTCTTCTTGGATACTGGGAGGAGTACTTCTTCTTGGATACTGGGACGAGTATTTCTTCTTGGATACTGGGAGGAGCCACTACAGGTTAAGAAATAAAAGGACCTGAGTACCGTGTGTAAAAGTACATATACATGCCAGTTTGGAAATCTAACGGATTTGTGCATAAACGGAATGGATATAAAATATCACGACAAATATTAAAGTTACGTCATCTGAACAAAATATAAAATATCACGACAAATATTAAAGTTACATTATCTGAACAGAATATAAAATATTTATAAGGCAAAAATAAGTTAGGAGCCATAAATTTCCGTTTTAACTGTATTTCCAAAATGACTTGTAATTCAATTATTTAGTTGCCTCTCCGCGTATATATCAAAGTAATTCAATGATAACACATTTATATTAATAGATATAAGATAGCTTAAAAAAATATTATTAATTAGGGTAGCTATAATCTATATAAAATGAAATAAAATATAAAAACCGGCTTTTTCCAGCATGGCGGTAATAAAAAAAATCTGATGTGTCCAACACATGACTTTCCTATCTAGTTATATAAATGTTTAGAGGATAAACTAAATATATACATTGTCCACATACATCTACCTCGAAACATTTTTCTATAGATATTCATGGAAAACGAAAATACTGAAAAATTTTAATTTCCTACAATTTTTTCATTACGGTCCATTTTAGAAAAATCATGTATAAACAAAAATTATAGAGATCGATATTGCAAACAATTTTCTTAAAAATCAGAATTTTGCACATTTTTTCAAATTTCTCGAATACGGACCATTTCAGGAAATTTTTACATAAAACAAAAATTACAGATAATAATATTAGAAGTAACTTTTATTTGAACAATTTTCCTCTCCAAACATAAATAACAGA
>OV651831.1:6287032-6394532 GCA_927349885.1 Psylliodes chrysocephalus
AATCCAGTAAAATGGGAATAAAAGAAAAACATTTACCTGACAATTATCCCAACGTTCACACTTAATAAACACAAATTAAAGAATAAAGGAAAACTATTCATAGTAGGCACATTTATCGGTACATCTGACACATTGAACTCGAGACATCAGAAAGAGCGATTGATTCCAAGCGAATCGGTTTTGTGACCACTAGATTTCGCGCGCAAACGGTGCTTTGTGTAAAAATCGATAATGGTATTAATGCTAGGGCCAGAGTCATAGATTGTGTTACGAGGGGTTATGGAGAAGTTGTTGTTAAAAATAAATTTGAAATTGATTAAAAATTAATTTCACGTAACAACGTTCTAAAATGTCTTCTTTAACTTCAGGAATCCTTACAAAACGTTCTCTTCCATTAGCAACAATGTTGGGAGCAAAGGAACCGGTCTCCCGAAGACGTCTCTCAACAGCAGCAAAAGTTGGGTGGCTAGGTACACGACGATTTGGAAACCTTTCAGAGTACACCCTGACACTCTCTCGAGAATTTCCTTCACAAAATCCTAATGTCAGTAACATATCGGTATATTCTGCATTGGTATATTGTACAGCCATATTAATAAACCACGCATTTGTTTTTTTAATTATTGAGTCAGAACACTTTCAATCGTTAACAAGAGATTAGGTGTTAAAACTTGACAATGTTTTTATTTAGATGAAACTATGGAAACCAACAATAAATGTTTTTTTATACGTATTGCAGGCAAATAATTAATATTCCTCAAAAAATCGTACATGGCAAGAATCGAGTATTTTTGTTAAAAGTCTCGATTAGAGGTGTTGAAGAAGATATGAAAAAAGTACATTTTTATCTTTTTCATCGTATAAAATTTTGTCCGATAATAATACATAGGCGTAGAACTTGATTTTTTAAATAATTGCACCTTTAAAAATTCTACGACAATGGCAGAATAGGGGTTTAAGTATGAAATTTGGATTGAATACTCATTTACTACAAAAAAGTACCCTTGATAACACTCGATTTACTCTCATGGTTTTGACAAAGTTTGTATTTTAATAATTATTGTTTATGTTCTAAAATTACTAAAATGCAAATTTCGTCAAAACCATGAGAGTAATCGAGTCTTATCAAGAGTACCTTTTTTAAAGTAAATGAGTTGCGCAATCTAAATTTCATACTCAAACTCCTTTTCTTCCATTGGCGTAGAATTTTTAAAGGTGCAATTATTTAAAAAATCAAGTTCTACGCCTATGTATTATTATCGGACAAAATTTTAATACCATTTTTTTTGCCACATAAAACTCATTTACTAAGGAATATGTGGTATGTTTTTGTAAAGACCTTTTACAGACACCCTGTATATTAAAGGACTTTCATTTTTTATCATCAGAAAATTGTATTCTTCTTTTGAGACATAATATAGAAAATATATGCTAATTTCGTTTAACCCTTTCCCTGCGAATCCAAATTAAAGCCCTTTTGGCCGGTGTCGAATATTCTGGCGTTTGAAAACACAAATGATCGGATGCCGCACATGTGCGTCATTAGCACATAGTAAGGAGCTTCATATGACGCACATGTGCGTCGTTAGCACATAGTGAGGGTTTCCTATGACGCACATGTGCGTCATCAGCAGGGAAAGGGTTAAGAGACCGAAAAAAAAAAAATTGTACCCAATCATTGCGTTTTTTATAATATGGTATCCATTTTTATTATTTAAATTTTTAGCTGCCTTTAAGATAATAAAAAGTTGGTTGCCTGAAAAAGCCGTAGAAAAAATTAAATTCGTCTCTAAGAAAGATTTAACAAATTATGTACCTACTGAACATATTTTAAAAAGTTGGGGTGGCCCGAATACGTATGTATTCAGTTTTATCCCGGAAACGTTCCCAGAAAAAGAGAAAGAAAAGGTTCCGATGAACAATAATGTAAACAACAAGAAGGTATGTTGAATTTCCTTTGATAATTATTATTTTGTGTCATAAACAATCGGAAATTGATAATATTATCAAGATTGACTAATTTATAGCATTTTGAATGAATAACACATTGAAAAATATTCATTAGTCATTATCCAAAATTTCTTATTAAAACATTCAAATAATGAGATAATAATAAATATTTTTATTTTTAGAACAATAATTAAATAGATTATTATTTCTCGTTGCGAATTTTTCCAATAGTTTCCTTATTTATACATTAAGTTTTTATGTTTTTATTTCATTATCTTCTCAGTAATGCATTTTTATAAAAATAAACTTTTTTTATCCCGAAATGTCTACTTGTAGCAAATTTTTTTAAAATTTTTATTCTTTTGGTAAATTTCTAATCTCGATAATAATTCAGTATTACATAATTTGAGTGTTTCTCGATAACTTGCGAACTGTTAAGGACGGAGAGTCCTACTGATTTCTGAACGAATTTACGTCAAATTTGATTTTATCCAGGAGGTGCTGTTATCTCTTAGCTAGAGATAGAATTAGTGCAATTTATATAAAAATACTTCTAATATAGTCCAATTAAATAACGAAAAAAAAGCCCCTTCGAGCTTACATTAATTTGTAATTGGATGAAACAAAAAGGACCTTGTGTATTTTGATGTGATCTTTCCGAAAAAAAGAAAAAAAAGATGTAGCAGTTTTTCAATTTTTTTTAAATTAGGAAAAACCGCGGAACGAAGAATACACCTGCAGAAGCAAAGGGAGTACAATCATCGTTATTTTACTGCCGATTCACCTAGGAAAAATTTTTAATTAATACGACGTGTCCTGGGGAACTAGAATCCCCAACTAGTCTTACTGGCTATGCCGACAGTAAATTAAGAATGGTTCTAATTAATATTCGATCAATACGGAATAAGACTGATGAATTGTATTTGTTTTTGGAAGAGTTAGGGTTTCCCCAAATAGTTGCTATTACAGAACACTGGTTACAAGTTGGTGAACCAGTTTTTGTCGAAAAATATACTATCGTCAGCAGATATGATAGAAGTAATACAGACCATGGTGGAACTCTAATTTTATTCTTAGACAAGGACTTTTCTGCTGTATCTAAATACGACTTTCTACAAGCTGAAAATTTCTTCGAATTTTCCATTGTAAACAACAAAAACATTGATTTGTTTATTATTTGTATTTATAGAACACCTAAATCAAATGTTCACCTCTTTCTAGAGAATCTTCTTAATCTACTTGACGCATTGCCTATAAAAAGTAAGAAAATTTTATGCGGCGATTTTAATATTGACTTTGCTAATGTATGTGCTACTCAAAAGTCTTTGATCAATATTTTTGAATCATTCAGTCTCACTATGCACGTAAATTCTCCAACTAGAATCACAGGAACAACATCTACAATTATAGATTACGTAGTCTCTGATTTTAAACCCGTTGATGTAGAGCACCAAGTAATTAGCTCAGGTCTCTCAGACCACGAAGCAGTATTTGCCAAATTTTTGATACCCCGTACAGCTCCAAAAAAAGTCCGTCAGCTAGGTAGAATTTTCTCTAAGCATAATTTCAAAAATTTCTATAATTTATGTCTAACTACTGATTGGAATGGTCTTTCTGAAGATATTGACTCTAAATTTTTAGACTTCTTAAATAAAATAATTATGTGTTTCAATACAGCTTTCCCCCTTCGCCCCATTAAAACTAAATGTCATAAATCTTGGACAACTAAAGGAATAAGAACATCATCTAAAAATATGAGGTCACTCATGTATATTAAAAAGTACACAGATAATCCCCTAATATTAAACTATATCAACAACTACAGAATATTGAATCGGAAAATCACCAAATCTGCTAAGAAAAACTATTACAAAAATCGCATCGCAAGAGCTAAAAACTCCTCCAAAGAAACCTGGTCTATAATAAATGACTTAAGGAATAAAACCCGTTCTTCAAACAGTGTAAATCCTAGCCCAGATGAACTAAACAATTATTTCGTAAATGTAAGTAAAAATATCAAATCTAACATAGCTCCGAGACAGGATGCTCTCTCCTTCCTCCTACCTACTAAAAGGACCTCTGAAAGTTTCTTCCTAAGACCAGTAGACAAGCATGAACTAGTGCAAACCATAAACAACATCCAAAATAAATTTTCCTGTGGAATTGATGGCCTGTCCACCAAAATATTTCTAAATATACCGGATGTAGTAATCAACATTTTAACTTCACTGATTAATGAATCCTTTGAAATTGGTCTCTTTCCTAACTGTCTAAAAACAGCTATAATAATCCCACTTTATAAAGGTGGCGACAAAACCAAAACCTGTAACTATAGACCTATCGCGTTATTGCCTACCTTATCGAAGATAGTAGAACGGCTAATGAAAAACCGTCTTTTGCCCTTTCTTTTCAAGCATAACATCCTCACAGCTCATCAGTATGGCTTTCTATCTAAAAAATGCACTAGCGACGCAATGTTTTCCGTTCTTAATGAAATATACACATCACTTAATGATAAACTTTTCACCGCTTCAGTATTTTGTGACTTCGCAAAGGCCTTCGATTGTGTAAATCATGATATTTTAATTAATAAGTTACAAATTTATGGCATACGGGGTTCTCCTTTACAATGGTTTAAAACTTACCTAGAAAATAGAAATCAACAGGTGCGGGTGAATGGTGAGGATTCTACAAATCTAGCAATAAGCAGTGGAGTACCTCAAGGATCAGTATTAGGTCCAATTTTGTTTTTATTATTCATCAACGACATCACAGACTTAAGAATAAGTGGTAGAATTACTTTATTTGCTGATGACACCAGTGTAACCTGGAATAATTCTAACATGCAGACATTACAATCTATCATAAGTGAAGATCTAGTGACTATATACCTTAGCAAAAAAATTATCCTCCGCATGTTTTGCCATTAAATCGGTTTCTAAAGAGCTGACTCCTTGTACTGCATTAATAACCTACTTTTCCTTATTCGAATCTCACCTTCGCTATGGTTTACCTTTCTGGGGTTCTTGTAGCTTATACCTTTTCGAATCTATTTTTAAACTGCAAAAAAGAGCAATCCGCTATGTATTTGGTTTAAGTAGTAGGACACATTGCGAAAATTACTTCAAAAATTTCAAAATTCTAACCCTTCCTGCTCTATTTATGTTCGAATCCGTCTGCTTAGTTCGCAAGCACATTCAAAATTTATCCGAAAGACCGACTCGTAGATATCCTACAAGAAATTTAGAGACTGATGTTTATTTAACAATGCCCACTTCTGACCTATTAAAACATTCCATTACCTACAATGCCAAAAAATTGTATAATAACCTTCCGATGCAATTAAAATCTATAAATACATACGATAAGTTCCGAAGACTGGCTAAAGCTTTTCTTCTAGAAAGACCATATTACACAGTAGCAGAATTTTATAACGTACCTTAGACATTTGAGTTCCACATACAATGGCATTAATTAAATAATTAAATATTAAAGTTTAAATTTAAATTTAAAAATTAAATTAGAATAATTATAATGACGGATATTGCATATCCATTGCAATTGTTATTCCTATTTTGTCTGTTTGTTTCTGTTTGTTTTTTCTGCTGTTTAGTTAATTTTATAATATGTTTAGTATTTAAGTTACACGCTTTGTCTATAAAATTTTTGTAAATTTTTTTACGACAATAAAGCATATCTCTCTCTCTCTCCCATGTGATTTTTTCCGGGTTTTCCGAAAACATCTAACAAAATAAATATATTTGAAAAAACTAACTTCGCCATCGAAAAGAGCACAAAAAAATACACAAAAAGGTATACTTTAAAAATGTTAGGAAATTAATCCTAAGCCTGAGTGTAAGTTCCAACTTGCTTTTTGTTCGCTAATATCTGGTAATTCTATATTTTGCACAAAACTCAAGAAACGTCTTATAACAAGTCAGTAAAATACAATTTAATAAATTTTAAGCCTAATAAATTTAGATATGCAAGAAATTTAAAACTGGAAATTGCAAAAAAATCAAATTACAGTAATGTAGTGTATACATGAGTTTTGGATCCCGCGGAGCGCGTGTAATGGGACTTTTGTCGGGAGAATTCTACAACTTAGAAGAAACATACGCACTTTAAACATTGTATACACATTTAGAAGAAATGAAATTTGGGTTTGCTTAATTTTCAGACCAAAAAAACTAAAAATTGTCAATTTTAGGCAACTTTTCTCAAAAACCGTCAAAAAAATAGATAAAATATATTTGCAGAATTTTTCGTAATGTAATCGTATTCTAGACACAATAGAGTACTCAAAATAAAAGTTTTAAGCCATTGGGTGCTTATTTGGCATTTTTGTGCCACTTCAAACTTTCGAAAAAAAAAAATTATTATTATTATTTTTTTTTTTTTTTTTTTAATTATTTAATTGTTTGATATCTTAGCCAATTAAGGTCCGATGTCGGTGAAATTCACACACACATAAGATTTCACATTTAAGAGTAAGCTTTGTAAGTGGCATTAAAAAAATTCAAGTAGTTTGGCCGTTATAGGCAAACAATGCAATTAGGACCGTTTTTTAATGAATTCTAATGAGTTTATATTGAGAAGGTACATTTTATATTATTCGGGGAGACTATTGAATACTTTACTCATTTGGTGTATGTCCGGATACTAACATTTCTTCTTAAAAATTGTGTCTGTATGTAAGTTTCTTCTTGAATATTATTTTTAAAAACCGTTTCTGAAGTACATCTAACTTTTTTATGTAAGAAAAGGCAGCTCCTTCCCAATTAAGAATCGAATATCTTAATCTAGATTCGATCAGAGCAAAATAAATAGTTTTGAGATGACAAGGATCTATAATATTTTTTTTTATTGGTACCCTATTTTACTTATTTAAAGTACGCCTCAGTGTGTTTAAAACGAACTTTAAAAAACGCGTGTTTTAAAGTTACCATGGCAACATCAACAACCCGAGAAACGTGATGTCTAAATGCCAACTTTTTAAATATTGATCTGTCAAATAAAATATTTCTGAGACATTTTTCAAAAAATGTATTTATCAGCTAAGTGTAAATCGCACAATTCACATTTTCTACAAGAGCCAAAGATGCCACAAATAGCAACCACCTTCAAAAATAAATACGTAATGTCCGGTGCATCTGTAAAAAACTTCCGCAAATCGTCTTCCTCGAATACATATGTCTTCTTAACTACCTCATTTTTGCTAATTGCCTTCATGAATGCATGCACTTTTACGAACGATTTTATATCGACCCCTTTGTTTATCCTCACTCAACATACTTTGTAATTTTGAATGAATAGTCCACATAGTCGATACTTTATACTGTTCCGACATTTTCTGGAGATAAGCGAGAACAACTCGTTCATCTATAGGTGTAACCATTTGCTCTTCCATCCACGTGTTGAATTTATCGTATTCTTTTTTATAAACCCCTTCGGATTTTTGTGGTATTTATCCCGATTCTGCTTTAATATTTAAATACTCAATATTTGAACTCATTTTAAACAATAACAACTGTTGCGACAATTAATCCTACGTGACAGATTGAAAATACATTTTTGTTTGTCTCATTTTCATGACAACGAGGTATACTGATGTTAAATCACAAATTCAATCATTTTCAGTTATTAGTTCTTATTTCCATTTTTTTGTAGAAATAATACCAATATTTAGGATTTCAATAAAAAAATAGCGTAAAGTATTCGTGGATAACTGGTCTTTAAAACGCCGTCGTGCTCGAAAAATCGCGCGTGTTTTAAAGACCGTTATATCCACTTATACTTTAATATACTATTAAAATACCTAACACAGTAATGTCCTCAGAACTTTAACTACATTTTCAATATGAATGTCAAATCTAAGATGACAATCTATATGCAGTCCAAGATACTTAACATTTTTTTTAGCGGTAATGTCCATTTGATCTTTCTACTGTTAATATATCATAACATTGTTAGAAAAAGGCACAAAGTAAGTTTTTTCGAAATTAACGGTGAGTAATTTATGAATAAATAAATCGAGTATATTTTCTAAATCAATTTCATTTTTTTTTTTAAATTTGTCTAGGTATTATCGGAGTAAACAATTGCCGTACCATCTGCAAAGCTTATCAATCTACCCGCACTTGAATCACAAAGTGTGACACTTCATTTGAAAGCTAATTTAATAACTAATTCAATGCACCACATAACATTAATATGAATATTTCCATATTGCACTTGTTTAAAATAATGCATGACCAATTTTCAAACTATTGCAAGTGCAATATGGAGGATATTTATATTAATGTTATGTGGTGCATTTAATAAGTAATTAAATTTGCTTTCAAATAAGGTGTCACACTTTATAGTTCGTACAGTCATATTTCTAAATTCCCCATAAAATTACCTTTTAAATGATGTACTACACATTGTAGTGTCACACTCTATAATACGTAATAGTTTTTTATTCCGCTAGAGGGCGATATAATTTAAGTAACGCAATATACAGAAATATTTCTGAATCCCCCATTAAATTAGCATGGTACATTACCTATTTACAACTAAGGTGTTGGAGAAGTGCAAGCGAGGAGGAGGTTGACACATGTCAAATGTCTGTATTGTAAATTGTAAAAATGTTTTTAATTTGGAATAAAAATCGACTTGTTTTAGTATTTTCTTAAAATCTAATGATTATTGCTGAAAAAACAGGACGACCCACTCTGTATATCAAAAATGGCTAGATTTATTATAAGAAAGATCCTCTCATCGAAAAAAATATTGAGCGCCGCGCCATCTACAAATTGAACTATTTAAAATCAATTTATATCTAATACTGAAGCTCTCTTAGTATTCTATGAACTGGCTTTTACAGAATTAAAATATCTCTATTACTTACCGAAATATCCGGCATGGGAGTTTATGCCACAGTCAACTATATAAAAAAATACAATTTTATGCTATAACCCAAATTTGAAATATTTAAAAAAAAAATTGACTACGCCACTGGATTTTTATCAAAAAAGTGCCTGAAGAAGGTATAAATTATTTTCTTCCACTTTCATAAATAAGTGAAATAATCCCACATAATGAAAATTTGAAAAAAAAATTACTTTTATAAATAACTCTAAAACAAAAAACAATAGCCAATTTTTGAAGTTTTTTCCAAAAAAAGAGATTGAGGATGGCAGGTTCATTTTTCCATATCATTTATAATTAACGAGATTCTCTATTAAAACATTAAAATTTGCGCACCCTGTACAGTAGTACGATGTATTTTTTAATAACTGTTATTAACTTTTTATATTGAATTTTGAACACCCTCTATAAAACATTGCATTTCCTAAATGCGTCCACCCTATATAAAATGCAAGGGAAGGAGAGTTATACTACACTGCAGAACATCACTAATCAATAATCTTGTGGCAGGTTCACTTTGTTGATGGCTCAATGTCAGAAGTAACTGCAAGCAGTAGTGGCGATAAAGAAACTGGTAAGTTTTTAATTAAAATTAAATATAAATTAACAAATTTTTAATTTATCAATTATAATAAACATTGGTTTATTAGAAAAAAAAAATAATTTCAATTTCTTACAGGAATTTAAGTGAACAGATGTTTACTATAATTGTTTAAATATTTTTATTTTTTTTTTTAAGTTTTCAACAATATTTTTGAAAGAAAATCAAATTTCTAAAAGTTGTATGCAGTAATTTTAATTGACGTCTTCCTTGACCTTTTCTTAAGTATCTATTGATTTTTTTTTAATACTGATGAATCTATAAAGATGTTCCAAGTTATTTTTTAATTCAGTTTTGGATTTTTATGGCACAATAGTTTGTAAAAATGTTTAGCTATATTTCTAGAGGTTATAGAATTTAAAAAAAATTGTTATTTAATATATTTAGCCCTACAATAGTAGCAGAGGGTCTGCCAGACCTGAATAATTACCTGATTCTTAGGTAGATTTTAAAATTTTTGTCTTTTTGTATTGTTTTTGACTGAATTGATAGTATTGTCTTAACACTGAAAAAAGTATCTACAATTTTTTTAATTTATCAATTTTTTTTTTTAATTTTTTCTATAAAAAATCTTTTGGCAATCATTCTATTTATATTATATGACAGTAACATACATTTATTATTATAATTATTAATAATTCACGTTATTTTAATTAATTTTTCACTGATCTCATAGTCCAGTCCAATCAAATTAAACATTGAGAAAAAAATGTTAACTGTACTTTGATAAGTATAAGATAGAGGGGCTTATAATAAATAAAAAAATAATGTCACTTGGGGGGGGGGGGGGAATTTAAGTACAGTTTTAGGGGGGTTGAAGTACAGTTTTAAGGGGTTGAAGTAAAGTTTTAGGGGGTTGAAAAGGAGTGAAAAATGGTATTGCGATTTCCTGCGAAAGTTGACGTCAAAAACAAAAATTTATAATGCAAAAGTTGTAGATCAAGCAACAATCTACAGCTTTTGTAGAGGTAACTTTTTAATGTAACCTCAAAATTTTCGATAAAAATGCAAAAATTCGTTCAAATTATTTTTTTCGTTTTTTATTTTTCATCCATCCAAAAATAATTCAATTTTGATGAAATTTGGTGAAATTATACCTCTGTATATCTTAAATAAATACAATTTTTTTTTTAAATAAAAATTCAAAAAATTTCGAGATATTTATTTTTGTCGGTCCAAAACACTTTTTATTTTTTAAAAAAATTCCATTGTAAAAAATTATCGTACAAAGTTCTTCAGGTACTCATTTTTTTCGCTTAGACATGCAGTTTTTGATAAAATAAAAAAAAATATGGTCACGATTAAAAAACACGCTCAAAAATGGATAAAAACCAAAAATGACAATTCGTCGGTCTAAAGCACACTTATTGTATATCCAAAAACGCATTTTTGGACAATCGCAAATTTAAACTTCTAGAAAGTGTAATTAAATACCTTAATTCTCAGTTAATTGGTACCAAGATTGTTATAACATTAAATTTGGAGTTACAATATGTGTGCATTAGATCGACGAATTATACTTTTCAACACATACAATTTTAAAATATAGAGAAAAGTAGAGACATGCTACAACTGAGTTTAAAATAAAGTACAAATTAAAAATAGTATACAATAGGGCAAAAACATTAGACAATAATTATAATCAAGAGATATCATTACGGATCATAAATTCTGCATAGGAATAATATGTTTTTGACGAAAGATATGCATAAATAAATAAATACATTAAAGATTTTTTCATTACCATTGACTTGAGTATATCTACTGAAACATGCAACACCTCTGTAAATTTCGGAATTCTGTCCAACTGAGAGTCTAGAGAAAGACTGCTGTAGATATTTGTGATTGCGTGTGTTATAATTGTGTGAGTGTCTATAGAAATATAAATATTTTATTCTCAGTAATATATAAACATGTTTACATAGTCGTCAGTACACATAAATAGTAAAATACACCACATCTGAAACGCATTCATTAAAAATAAATCCAAGTAAATCAAAAGCTGTGATATTCTGTAATGAATTAATTAGACAAGAAGTTACATCTGCATCATCAATCAAAATAAATAATATGAATATTCCTATCGTTAGCGAATGTAAAAATTTGGGTCTCATTTTAGATTCTAAGTTAAAATTTCAAAAACACATTACTGTTAAATTAAAGACATCTTACGCAAGTTTGAAACTAATATATGGACAAAGATATTTTTTGTCTCAAGAGGTGAAAAAGCTGTTGTGCGATTCATTGGTATTATCAAATTTCAATCACTGCGATATTGTGTACGGCCCTTGTTTAAATAGTTTTGAGTCTAGAAGAATTCAAAAATTACAAAACTGTTGTATAAGATTAATATATGGAATTCGGAAATATGATCATATTTCAATTAGTTTTAAGTAATCAAATTGGTTAAATATGTATAATAGAAGACTTCTACATCTTGCCTGTGTATGTCATAAGCTTTTCAATACAAATATGCCTGCATATCTGCACGATAAACTAACTTACAGAACAGATATACATAATCTTAATATTCGACTCAAAAGTATCCTTAGGTTACCAAGATTTTATAAAGCTGGTTTCAAAAAGTCATTTACCTATAACGCAACAATCTGCATCAATGATTTATACAGAAATAATCAGTTATTATTACGACTTAAAGCAAACACTTTTAAAAAACAATACAAAACTATTCTGTTACACCAACAATAATAAATTCTTGCTTCCAAACTGTTCCTTCCTCCTTCCTTTTTCCTCTTTTCTTTTCTTCCTTTTTCTTTCTCCTGTTCTGTCGGTCATCTTAATGTAAATTATTTTTATCATTCTGGCACTGGTGGAAGATCAGGAGTGAAGCGATTCACAACTGAACCGGTTGTAGCCATTTGTCCTCTTAGGTGTACTAAATATTGTAAATATTTTACAAATTATGTAACTGCTCTCTTTGTGTAAACTTTAAAGTTGGACAATAAATGTATTATTATTATTATTATTATTATTATTATTAATTATTATTATTATGTTACATACATTAACATACAGCATACTCGTATAAAATTTAAAATAAAATAGGATTTTAAAAGATCATGGTTGGTAATAGTAATAAAAAATATATAAAAAAAATACAATATTAAAAATATTAGGTGACATGTTTCACTCTTACAAAATAATCGTTAGGGTTATATAGACACATGTCCAGTAATATCTTTTTAATTTGATGTTTAAACTTTTTTCCTGGTAGATTACGGATGTGGGGGGTGAAAGTGAATTATAGAATGAAATGCCTATTGTTATTGTTGGGAACTTGTTTATTCTAGTTCTCGTTTGGATTAGCTGATTTTTCCCTCTGGTATCGTATGTATGATTGTCTGAGTGACATGTGAAGTTTCCCAAATTATTTTTTATTGCTTTCAAGTTTTCAAATAATATTTGCGAAAACAAGGTCATTATGCTTAGTTGCTTAAATAGTAGTCGGCATGGTTCATAATAGTTTACCCGCAGAATAGAGCGAACTGCTGATTTTTGCAAGATAAAGTCTTTGTAGTGAAGTGAGGCATTTCCCCAAGTTAGAATCCCATATGTTAAATTGGAATGGAATAAGCCATAATACGTAGTTATTGCTTCTTCTGTATTAACTATATTTGATATTCTACGTAGATCAAACGTGAATTTTGCCAACTTGTTACATAAGTTATTTATTTGATAGTTCCATGTAAGTTGTGTGTTCACTGTTTCACTAGTAGTTTGGTTCAACCTAAAGACACATGTTTCAGTTTTATTGTGTTTTAAAAATAATTCGTTGCTATCAAACCATTGTTTAGCTTCAGTCATAATCTTAGAGTTTTTGATAACTATGTCAGATGTGTTATTGCAGTGTTATGAGAAATTGGTATCATCTGCATATATGGTAGTTAGTAATTCAGCAGTATTTGAATTCAAATATGATGGAAGATCATTTGTATATATTAAAAATTATAGAGGACCTAGTACGGATCCTTGTGGAACACCTCTTTTCATTAATAAAGGTTTACTAAGTTTATTTCTGTAATATACACTTTGTTGTCTGTTTTGCAAATAAGAAGCAATCATCTTATTTGCAATGCCTCTAATGCCATATTTATCTAGTTTGATGATTAACAATGTGTGACTTACACAGTCAAATGCTTTAAACCGATCAGTGAATATATCTAAGCATTGTGATTTGTTTTCTAAAGACTCCTGAATGTTATTCATTAAAGCCAGCATGGCATCTGTAGTTGTTCTCCCATGTAGTTATTCCGCAGAAAACAGGTTGTTGTTTTCAAAGAAATGCACAATTTGTTTTACTATAACACTTTCAAGTATTTTAGAAAAACATGGTAAAATATGTATTTGGCGAAAATTTTCAGGTACTGAGTCATATCCTTTTTTGTGGCATGGTAGAACTTTGGACGTTTTAAAAATATCTGGAAAGGTACCTTCAGCTAAACAACAGTTTATCAATTCAGTAATAGGAACAACAATATTTTGGGCACAATTTTTTAATAAATAGGTATTAATTTCATATATATCTTGAGTTCTCTTTGATTTAATGTTTTGTATTATATCTATGGTGTCAGATTCAGTAAAAGGAGCTAAGAAAAGTGATTGAAGTTTTCGGTTATAACAAGTCAATTTTATTTTTATTGTTATTGAGGATGCCTTGTACTATATCAGAGGAATGATTTACAAAATATTTATTAAAGGTTTCTATATCGATTTCAGATTCTACTTTATTTTTATTATTACGTCCTGTTTCATTATTTATTATTTGCCATACAGTTTTAGATTTATTGTCTGAATTATTAATTTGTTGAAGTAAGTTATTTTGTTTTGCATTGTTTAGCAATACATTGTATTTAGTTTTTTCTTGTTTATATAGTTTTTTTATTGTAGTTGGTTGGTTTGTTTTTAATGACGTTCTATCATAGAAATAATATAGAAGACCAATATAAACATAACATTTAAGCAGAAATTGAAACCTACTGTGCATAAAAACGCGTCTCTGCGCCTGACATCGCAAAATAGTGTGTCTAGAAGCTTGCGCAATATGCATGATTTGTCCCTGTAGTGTTGCCAAATATATTAAACATACCTAACAGAAAAGAATTTTAAATGAATTAATTTTTAAATTATATGATTTAAACAGTTTATATCTACGAAATATCGCCACAAAATAACTTATACACATTTAAATAATCAACTAATAATATTTATGTGTAATTACATTCCCAAAAATATATACAAATACCGTATTAATGTCATTAATACCGTATTTTTAATGTTCAATAAGCGATTCACCTACAAATTCAATATTGACCTGGCAATAGCACTAAAAATCCGGTGTTTCAAGGCTATATGACGCTGCCCTTACAGGACCGTTTGTAGTTTATTATTTATGCCGCGTTTGAGAATCCACATCGGATGCATCTGAGATGTAGTAAGTAGTAAATCTTTGATCACGTGATTCAGTATACGTAAATGTAATGGGACAGATGTGTCCGATGTGGATAAAAAACGCTCGAGATGTAAAAAATGCATCCTATGTGGATTCTCAAACGCGGCATTAATTACACGATGAAAGTGGCATTTTATTTTTAGTATTGTGTAGTGTTTAGTCAAATCCTAGGTACAATAAAAGACATTTTTACATTGGCTAATGAAAATGTAATCAATGTATTAGGCAGCTATTATATTTATTACAAGATTTATGTCTGCAAATCTAAACCTACCTAAGAATTAAAATTATGTAAATAGAGAGCTGTATATTTATATACAGGCTGCCCAGCGACGGGAAGACATTATCGATATCGGTTTTAAGGCATTTTAAAACATAAACCCGATCTCAACAATCTTAGGAACTCTTCTGTCACTCGATATTTTAATCGGTACTTCCTCTTCGCTTTTTGGCTGGCACAACAATTATTTACATTTCTTCATTCCTTACCGCGTTCGAACCAGTAAGGTTTAAAGAAATTTAAAAAAAAAACCTACTTTAAAAATAAAGATGTTAATGATTTTCTTATGGATCCCATCTTCAGATCTTGACTTAATGTATATAAAACTGTTTCCTTTTCTAACAAAAATAATCCTAGAAATCGGGCAACGTGGTAAAGAATTATCGCTCAACATACATAAAAAAATATTTCAACGAATTGAGAATATCCTACCATTTTGAAGTATGTTAAAAAAAAATTGTTAATAAAGTGAAAAGTAGGGCATGAACATATATTATAAAGTATATAAAATGATAGATAAATCCAGTTTAGAAGGTATTATAAATAAACTGTGGAAATATCGAGAATCTCGATTTTGAATCGGAAAAATATTCTACGCAATTTAGTATGAAAGCTGATCAAAATGAAACACATGAACGACAAACTGTTATTGACAACTTTCTTCAAACGTTTTCTATTTTTCCGAAAACTAACTAGATAGTTCGAAAATCATTTCCTTCGTTAAAACGCCTCTTGTTCCGAAAAAGGTACACGCCTGCCAACATTCATCGTTCATTAAAAAAGTGGTAGATACAAAACGCTTCGTATTGTAAGGCCAAAATATGTTTAGAAATCGAAATAGTCATATAAACAAAAAAATCATATGAGTGAGACAACTACCAAATTAATGATTTACAAGTTTATTCCTATTTTTTTTTTATTTTTTTTTTTTTTTTTTATTTTGGTGTCATCGGCGTCGACTACTACGGCCATTAGCCTCGTGTTCTGTGTAGGCTTTGTTACTGTTTCCCAGCGCCACTTTAGGAACAGCACTGTTAATTAGAACCCAACAGTGAATGGTCGAGTGGGGAATCCTACCAAGGCATCAGAATTAATTTTAAATAATTAAATTAAATGAAAAAATCCCGGCCAACGGTGGGATTCGAACCTGAGACCTTCCGATCTCAAAGTCATGACTCTAACCACTGAGCCAACCCACCCCCCGTTTATTCCTATTATTTATAAAATAGGTTTGCAATGTGCTGGTATGGAATGTTATCATCGACTAAAAACTTTAAATCTTTGTATTAAATTGATCGAAAACAAACTATAAATTGGTTTAGACTATATAGAATGTTTCTAGTAAGCAGCAACTAATTTTTATTATGGAACCGAAAGACCCTTTTAAAAAGGTTCAAAATTAAAATAAAATATGTACCAAGTAAATGTAGTAGTATTTTTTAATTTTTTAATTTATATTGAAAATGGAAACATGAAAGGTTTTCTGTCTAACGACTCATAGTCTCGGCTGACAAAATGTAAAAAAATATCGAACATAATATTCCTGGGCCCTATTTTGCACTCCCCAGATTAAATTTAGTTGTAGTAAATGATATTATCAAATAAGATGTCAAATCACAAGCAAAATCTCGTGACTACAGTACTAATGATTGCCTGTTTGGAAAAGTATCTTTGTTTGTAAATATTTATATGCATAGTTATATTTAAATGCGCGAGTGTAATGTTAAGTATAAACAAAATCCGCCCATTATGTATATACGTTTAGTTACCGACCCTAGTAGATAGGCAATTTGTTATTGTTTTAAGTTTTACAGTAGGGAGAGAGAAAATCAATATTAGGATAAATGGTCCAGCTCCTTTCTGGTTACGTAGGTACCTAAAAAGTATTTTAGTTTTTGGTTAAGTAATTAATTATTGTAACAGTGATTTTCTTGTGATAGTACCTAATTTAGATTGTGGATTAAAGTGTTTGTATATAATTTCGCTGTTTAATAATAAACGTAGTCAAAACCGGAGCACGTGGTTTTTCTGGAAAGTATTTTTAAAATCACAAGCAAAATCTCATGACTACTGTACTAATGATTGCCGAAAATTAACTAATTCATATTTTATGCCATATCTTTCTTAATAAGGACTGTCAGAACCATATTTACCTTAACTTGAATTTTTTTTTAATCGTTTTTTGTATAGAATCATCTCTAAAAATGTATGATTGAAATATCGTGCGAACTATTTGTTCGAGATCAATAAAAAACTTGCACCGGTCCTGTTCGCGCCAGCACCGTTATACGCATGAGCTCCGACACACTATTTTCTCCTTATGGTTTCATTTTTGATATATGGAATCGGCTTTCTATACTATTTCTATGCGTTCTATAAATATGAGATTAGTTCTTTTTTGTCTTTTTATTTCATCTGTATTCATATAACTCAAGTTTTTATTACATTTTCTTTTAGGTTGGAATATATTTGGAATTGAGGCATTAAAATGTATCATGAAGTGCTTCAGCTTTTTTATTTGCATTGGTTGCTTTTCTCATGTCATGCCAGGTTTTATTTTGCAAAAGATTATTAAGATTATTTATATTATTTTGAGAGAAGGATATAAAATGGGTTATATCTCCTAATATAGAGCGCTCGTGATTTAGGAAAGTTAATAATTGAGGGTCATGGTCTGACTCTGTAGTCCTTAACACGCGTGTCTGAGCAAAAGGAAAGCAAATATGTTGTCTGGAAATGTTTGAGAGCTCTCTGTAATACGAATAAATGTAAATATTGTTTGTTCAAAATTAAACTAAAGTAACAAGTCGGTGAGTTGTCTTGTTCTGCTATTAGGTTCTAAAAATTTTACATTAAAATCCCCACATATAATGATTCTACTATTTTTGTGTTTAGCTTCTAATAATAATAAGACATTTGTTAAAATTGTAAGAAATATTTCAAAATTAGAACATTGTGAATTGGACCTAAATACCAGGTGTTCTAAATTAAAGCGTTACAGCTATATACCGCTTTTTATAAAAAAAAAAAACGTTTCAGACGAAAGTTTTATAGTTTTGTAGGGAAAAACTTTTGGCTAAAATCGTTTTTTATAGCTAACCATAATATGGCCAACTTTTTTTTCGCTCAGCAACATTTTCAAGTAGCTGTTACTCAAAAAGTAAAAGTCCAATAAAAAAAATATTTCCCTCAAAAGTTTCTTATTTTTTTATGTACTTTAAGAGTATGTAAGAAAAAAAATGGGATTCCCATTTAAAAAAACAAAGTTCACCTCGATATGGCCATAATATGGTCAGCTATATAAAAATGAATTTAGCCAAAATGTTTCCCCCAAAAAACTATAAAACTTTTGTCTGAAACTTTTTTTTCTAAAATGCATATTTTCGGCGATATTTAAACGGTAACACTTTAATTTGAACACCCGGTATAACAATGAGTACCAGATTAAGCTTTTTAATAAAGGCCTCAGTTATTTCACAGTGGATTTCTTTTGACATATTCTTAATTTCTGGAATCTCAGCGCTTTGCAAAGTGTTGTGAATATATATATTTACCCCGCCATGGATGTGTTACGTTATTAAAATTTGTAAGATTGAAACATGTCGCCTGTTTAGAAAATAGACAATGTTCTGAAAAGCAAACAATTTTTTACGTTTGTCATGTTATTAATAGGTTGTCTAATTGAAGTATTTTGTTTCTAATACATTGTACGTTTTGATGGAGAATGGAAATTTCTGTTTCGTCGATATTGGTATTGGTAACTTCTAAATTTTGATTCATTTGTTCCTTGTCTCTCAGAGATTCCTCGAAAAAAGTGATTATTGTTGTTTATTCCATGATGATGTGTTTTGGAGTTGAAAGGCATTACCGTGATCCCCTTTGGCCAAATGTTTTCTTGTCATAAACCGTTTTCTGCTTCTTGGTTTGCAGTGATCTTAAAAGATTTGTAAGTTTTTGTTTTTGAATCTGGATTTAGTTCTTCACAGGTAATGTTGGTGCATTCAAGTGTATCTCTAAGGTATTTTTGTATTTCTAAAGCATTAATATCTAAAGAGAATGGTTTCATAAACAAATTGGCTTTAGAAATCAAGTCTTTTGAGTATGCTTTTATTGTATCAGGTAATTTATCATTTTTCCCTCTGATTGATTTAGTTTTATCTTGATGTTTTAAGTTGTTATTATTGGCACACGGATTGGTGCCATCTTCTTTCGTTTGGGCTTGGGAGATTAGAGAGTTTGTGTTTTTGTCTAGGTTTGTTTTAATAATTTTATTATGAGTTTCTTTTGAATGAACTATTGGTACATTTTGTCTTTTTTCGGCATGTTTTTCTTGTACCGAGATTGTTGTTGAAACATTTTTTGGAGCTTCGTAAGTTTACCATTTCATTTTTAAGTTGTTTTATTTCCTTTTCCAATTTTATAATTATTTCCAATTTATTCTTATTTTGATCTTTTTCTTCTTCTAACTTTTTACATATATAAAACAGCTGCAGTTGCACATTCTTTGATGTAATCTTTAAGTTCTGTTGATTCCAAGATGGAATTAGATTCATTATTAATAGATGATCGTCTAGATGTTTCTTTTCCTGCGCATATATGACATACATATTTTTTTTCCATCTTGTAATTTATGTTCTTTTGCGTAATTATTTATCTCTTCACAATATAAATTTACGCCATCTCTGTGTAGCCACTTTGAACATTTCTTACAGTGTATGTTATATTGTGACTTTGTAATGTTGTTTAAACATTTATTGCAATTTACAGTCATTTTATTAGATTAAAATAAAATATACTTATTGTAAGAACAGTAGCCACTACCATGAAACACTAATTACTGTGTTTATCACCTTAAACTTTTTATTGACGAAACGAAAAAAAACTAGCTTAAAACATATTGATTAAACTGCACTTTTAGTACAAAAATATTGATTTTTAGACTTCAATAGCAATGAAATTAAATTGCTTTTATCATTAGCTTTCCAATGGTGTTATTGTCGGAATTTTTAGTTAACTGCTTCCATACTAAAACTTAAAAAGCAAAATACAACGTGTTGACTTAACTATTTACTTGTTAAGGAATGAAACTGCCAGCATTAACATGTACATTTTTCAATATGTCATGAATAGCTCTCTGTTGCAAATTTCTTTTTTGACTCTCGGGGGCTTTATAAACAATAATATTACCGCGATCAGTTGACACTTGACAGTGGTTACTTATTTGGATAAAGACGTAAAGACCAAATAAATACTTGTACTCACTATCATAACTTTGTCTTTAAACATTACACATAGTCATAAACAATGTAAAAATTGTATTTGATACTGTTCTTTAAGAGTTATTGCTCTGGACGCTTGAATTTCGTTTCAGGGGAAATTTGCAGTAGGTATCTCCTCCAATACTCCCACCTCAAAAGAAAGAAACCCTTGTTAGAGACATTCATTCAATTGCATCCGTAACTACCGTATAGGACACGGATAGACAAATATTGTTTTGGGATGGACTCAGTATAATTTGAAAGATTCGATACGCGGTGTATTGTGTTAGTGTTATTAAAAATTAAATTAAAATTAAAAATAAGTTTTGTTCGATTTGTTTAGCCAATAAACAAATTGAACATAAATGCTATAAAAACTATACTGGAACTTCTACAGGAATGGAATCCACCATTTTGTTAGAGGGTTTAAACATAGCGAAAAATTGCACGGCATTAAATATGCAAAGCTAATTTCTGATGGTGATATAAAAAAATTTTAGAGAATAGACTCTATGATAATTTAACTGTTGAAAAAATCGAGTGTAGAAATCACTTACTCAGAAATTTTTCAAATAAATTAAAAAACTCCCTGGATACGCGCTTCCCAATAAAATTGAGAAAGTTATTGTCCCAAAATATTCTTCGATTTAGAACATCGATTACAAAGGCAATAGCATATAGAAAAAACAATACCATAAATATAGGCAGTTCTAAAAATATTTTATTGCTAAAAAAGGATATAGATAATTCTGTTCTACATATATTTGGGCAACATTCGAATTGAGATGAATATTTTTGTAAGAAAAATTCAGATGACACTCTCAATGTTGTACCTAATTTGAAATCTAGTCCCGAATTTTTTATAAGACTTCAGCAAATATTACATTCTTTGTCAGACCAAAGTAGAAGTCTGTTATATGATGTTTACAGCAATATTGTTGAAAAATTTCACTCTATTGTCGCCAAATTTGTAGGGGGTAAAAGAGTTAATTATTCAAAAGGACGATTGTACCAAAGTAGGTGTTTTGTTGCAGTTGTTTCATTCAATTCAAAATGTGGTAATTCTGAACTAAAGAAAACTTTGAGAAGTAACTATCGCTAGTAGCAAATAAATTGGAAAGACAACGATGCTTACGGGCTATAAAAGCTAAATCTAGTATAAGAAACAAAAAAAGGGTTCGGGCGACCAATACCGATTTCGACGATTTTCTAAAAGGATTACCATCATCTGATTCTGAAAAAAGTTCAATTCAAGAAAAAACTCTTTCCCAGGCAAATAGTAGCTTATGGCTTGAAGTCCGAAGGAAAATGATTACAGCGTCACATTTTAAGGCAGTATGTACTAGAAGAAGCGCTACTTTGAGTGGACCATTAGTAAAAAGAATAGTTTATAAGTCATCTCCAAAAGCAGCTTCCATTTCTCATGGAAAAAAATATGAGAAAGTGGCATTACTCCAACTACAAGAACAAGAAAACATTTTAATTGAAGAATGTGGAATTTTTATCGACCAAGAATATCCATATTTAGGTTGGTAAATAATATGTAATATTTTTCTTATTTAAAAATAAGCCGACTCTGGTACCGTTTATTTTATATTAAAAATAAAAAATATAAAATAATTGTATATACTAAAAACATTAGAAAAAAAAAATATAAAAAATTATTATTTTTGAGGTGCAACACCAAATGGAATCGTTGGCGATGATCTTGTGGTTGAGGTAAAATGTCCATATTCAGCGTATAAAATGGAAGTGGACGACGCAATAGAAAAAAAGAAAATTCCGTTTTGGATTACTGATAAAAAAACTGGAGAACATGTAGTAAATACAGAACACCAATGGTATTACCAAATACAAGGCCAGTTAGATATTACTGGCCGGAAAGGATGTATCTTTGGTGTTTGGACAGACCATAAATAAATATCCATTCAAAGTAGAGTACATACTAAAGAGAAATGATTTTTGGCGAAACAAAATGGAACAAAAATTTAAAAGTTTTTTTATGAATTGTATATTACCAGAACTGGTAGATCCAAGACACGTTAGAGGGATGCCATTAAGGGAACCAGTTTATATTTTAGAAGCAATCGAAAACAAAAAACAAACAAAAATGATTCAAAAATAAAACAAAACTAGTTTGTTTTTAATTTATTATCGTCGGTTTAAAATGTGGTGTACCTAACTCTTTTTCTTCCTTATATCATTTCCAAAAGTATTTTAAGTTTGGACAAGCCCTTGATAGATTTCTTATTAAAATTTGATAAAGATTTCTTCAGTTTTTTTAAATAAACATTAATGAAGTACCCTTTAGCTTTTTATTAAAAACGTTTACATGATGGTTCCATCGTTTTAAAAAAAAAGTTAATAAAATATATTTATTTTTGTGACTTCTAGAATTAAAAGAATTTGCTCGAAATTCACACATTTCGATTGTAATGGAAAACAGTGAACAGCTCTTAACTAATTAACAATATTTCCTTTTAACAAACTGTGTAGGTATTTAGGAATGTACCTAATAATTATTATTTTTACCTAAACGAATGTAAAGAACCATTAATGGCATTGTTAATGATGGGTGAGTCCAGTAAAAATTGAAATACGCCAAACAACCTTCGGGCAGTGCTTTGCACTAGTCGATTGAGAACGAGTCACGCCGAGCGATGCGTCGATGAAAATGCAATCGTGGAGAGAAGGGAGTTAAAATATTGAGTTTTATAGGTATTTCTGGGAATAACAACTTTCCGTATTTATATGATTACATCTTTATTTCAAATCCAATTTTAATTATTATTTTTTTATTCTCTTAAGAAAAGATGAAACTACATTTACATCGTTGTATTTGAAAAACAATGTATTTTTAATATAATAATTTGTCTGGTAAAGTTAGGTTCTTTTTAACAATTTTATTGAACTAATAGATTTTTTCTGGTTGAACCGTTTATATTTTAATCAAAAGCGTCTGTAGGATGATAGTCCAAGTCTTTATCTTTTTGCAAAAAAAAAATTAATAAAATATATTCATTATTGTGCCGTCTAGAATAAAAACCAAATACTCGAAATTCACACATTTTGATTGCATTTGTGAGCAGTGCAATAGTTCTTAAAGAATGTACAGATGTTTGTAGGAAAATTTTCTTTTTGTAGATGGCGGTTACCTTAAAGTTACCCCATCAGGAATTATTACATTCGTTAGAGATGGAGCTGAACTTATTAGTACCTTGGAGCTACAAAACACAGACGACAGCATCCATGTTTCATATAAGGTAAATAAAACAAGTTTTTATTTGTAATTATTTAAACATTTTTCTTCACGAATACTACTGAATGCAGTTCTTCCAAAACCACTTATAATTTATTATTATTTATTTATTTATTTTTTACAATGCTCTACAGGCAATCCCAATTACAGAGCAGGAATAAAAGAATAATAACGGAAATATAGAACATTCTCTCTATTGAGATTGAAAGAAAATTCTGAAACACTTGCCTTTTATGTATTTTACACATATTTCATTCTAATTCCAGAAACAGGACGTTAATTATGTAATAACTACCGACTAATGACTGTGAATACCACGCCCGCGCCATAGATAGTCATGAATTTCATAGTTTCAATATATTTGTAGCTTAAAACAACATCGCCAGAAAAATTCCGAGTGAAACCCAGTACAGGATGTTTGGCTCCTGGAGAGAGCGCTAATGTTAATGTAACACTTCTGCCAGGATTTCAGCTAGGCGGACTATCCAGAGATAAATTTCTCGTGATGAGCACCCCCATGGAATCGAACGAATTACAAGGTCTAGATTTACCGGAATTGTGGAAAGTAAGAAACATTTATTTTTATTTAGGTTGTAAGAATTGGATTTTAAATGGTATATAAATAATACTTTTAGAAATGATTTTAAATTGATAATCTTACAAAAATATTAAAAATAGGTTTGTCTTCGGAGTATTTATATTTAGTGGTCCAACAAAATATCTGAAAGTGTATAAATTACAAATTTAGAGTTTGATAACTTTTGAAACGTTTTGCTGATCAGATTTAATAAATTTTTGAAAAAAACTGGATTGAAAAATAATTCAAATAATCTAAAATCTTAAATTCTAGAAAGCGCAGCTTTGTGGGAATTTAGAATAATTGTTTTTTTTTTTTTATTGTTTTACTTTCATAATCCGGTATGTGCAATCATCAGTGGCGTACCTAACCATTATTCATGGGAGGGGTTCCATCAAGAAAAAGAATAATAACAAACAGTCAATATCGATCAGTGTCAATACTACTGGGTGGGCCATTAGTGCGTGGGTGGAAGATTGCGAGTTTATTAAGGTACATTTTTAAAATTAATTTTTGGGGCATGATGTAGGACCTCTAAGGCTACAATCTAAAAATATTTTCGATGAAATTCCAATTGTTCTACAGGGTGTTTTTTTAATAGGAATTATTGCATAATTAGATTCCTCGGTCAATTTTAGTGTGACTTTATGCATCACACATGGTATCTAAGATGAGTCGTTTAGCAGCTATTCATTATTTTTTCAAAAAATAGATGTCTAGTAAAAATTGAATATCGCAGCTATTATAAAACTAAGAAGGCCGTGACTCTACAGTGTTACTAAGCATGAAATGTACTAACATTTGCCAGACGATCAAAGTCAAACCTTTATTGTGTTTAAAATAATCGCTACGCCAATTTGCAAAATTTCAATCTAAGATAACTTGATTATTTTAAGTGGGACTACAATTTTTTTTTCATTTCATTACATGCAGAATTTGATTACCTTTCTAATAATATAAAAATAAGTTGATATTTATCTTTTACAGATTTCTTTTTATTTAAAAAATTCTATTAATTCACAGAATTTTTCAATTAAAAAACATTTAATAAGTTAAAAAAAAAACTTTGGCACTCGGGGACTGCCGCGGTAAAGCTATTGCATAACATTTTTTATCAACTTATGCAATTATAATTATTTATTTATTTTATTTATGCAGTATTTTTTTTCTTTGATATTAATTCAAGTTTTTCTTTGATGCTAATTCAAGTTACACTTTTTGAGCGTGGTGACCAATAAGAAAACAATTTTTTTTCTTTTATTGAATAAATGAGAAACTAGTACTGTTTAAAATATTTTTATTATCTTACAATAATTTTAGGTTATTCAGGAATTTTTATCATTGAAACTATAAGTTTATGGTAACTGAAATAGGAAACGTAAGTTTGAGACTTGATATCCTCTAAATATCTGGAAAATACCGCGTCAATGGTGGTCCCATATTTTATTGCGGATTCTTGTGGATCATTATTCATTTTCAAATTCAATTTTTCCGAAATTGTGTCTAAAAGAGTAGAATCAGTTAGCAGCTAGTCTACACGCATACGTCTAGTCACACGCACACAAACACCGTGCCGAAGTCTGCCGAACTGAAACGACGTTAGACGATGCACGGCTTTTAACGCCGCACCGCTGTGCCGGTCGTAGTGGGGGTGTTAGGTTTATTTTCGTTACGGAATTTCTGTTTCGATTTTTTTGATTTTACGATTTTTTTATTTTTCGACTTTTTGATTTTTCAAATTTTTTATTTTTGTATTTTTCGATTTGTCGATTTTAAAATTTTTTGACTTTTCGTTTTTTTGATTTTTCGATTTTTGTATTTTTCGATTTTTCAATTTTTTGATTTTTCGTTTTTTCGATTTTTCGATTTTTTAATTTTTCGATTTTTTTATTTTTCGATTTTTCGATTTTTCGATTTTTTTTTTTTTTTTCGATTTTTTTTTTTTCGATTTTTTTATTTTTTGATTTTTCGTTTTTACGATTTTTTTATTTTACGATTTTTCGATTTTCAATTTTGCGATTTTTTTATTTTTCAATTTTTCATTTTTTCGATTTTTTATTTTTTGATTTTCCGATTTTTTGATTTTTTGTTTTTTAGATTTTACGATTTTTCGATTTTTTGATTTTTTTATTTTTCGATTTTTAAAATTTTCGATTTTTTGATTTTTCAAATTTTCGATTTTTTGAATATTTTATTTTTCGATTTTTTGGTTTTCCGATTTTTTGATTTTTCGAATTTTCTTTTTTTTTTGATTTTTCGATTTTTTGATTATTTTATTTTTCGATTTTTTTATTTTTAAAATTTTCGATTTTTCGATTTTTTTTTTCGATTTTTCGATGATTTTACGATTTTTAGATTTTCAATTTTTCGATGATTTTACGATTTTTAGATTTTTTTATTTTTCGATTTTTCAAATTTTCGATTTTTTGATTTTTCAATTTTTTAAATTTTCGATTTTTCGATTTTTTAAATATTTTATTTTTCGATTTTTTTATTTTTAAAATTTTCGATTTTTTGATTTTTCGAGTTATCGAGTTTTCGATTTTTTGATTTTTTTATTTTGCGATTTTTCGATTTTTTTGGTTTTCCGATTTTTGTTTTTTCGATTTTTTTATTTTTTGAGTTTCCGATTTTTTGATTTTTCGTTTTTTTGATTTTTCGATTTTTTTATTTTTTTATTTTTCGATTTTTCAAATTTTCGATTTTTTTGATTTTTCGATTTTTTGAATATTTTATTTTGCGATTTTTCGATTTTTTGGTTTTCCGATTTTTCAATTTTTTGATTTTTCGATTTTTTGATTTTTTATTTTTCGATTTTTCTTTTTTTTTTTTTTTTTTCTTTTTTTCTTTTTTTCAAATTTTCGATTTTGTATTTTTTGATTTTTTTATTTTTTGATTTTCCGATTTTTTTCATTTTTGGTTTTTTCGATTTTATTTTATTGAATATTGTTTAACGCCGCACCGCTGTGCCGGTCGGAGTGGGGGAGTGTTTTTTTTTTTCGTTACAGTCGTTACGGAATTTCTGGATTCGGTCGCCGCACTGAAAGCCTGCGATAAAAGCTATGCAATAGCTTAAAAAAAACAAAAAAAAAACAGAAAACAAAAAATAAATAACACCACAATCAAAATAAAAAAAAGCAATTATTTTAATAAATAAATACGAAAATAAATCAAACTCAAATGTAAAATAAAATGAATTAAACTCAAAGCCAATATCACATAAAATACCAACGACCTTTTCCCCTTCAGAAAACAACTACTCCTTTGGCTAATACCGCAACAGGCATTGAATTACATCCAAAGGAAAGACAGCAGAGATAGAAACTAATTTTCAACACTCTCTACCTTTGAGAACCTATCTATTTCTTGCTGAGGAGTCCTAATAAGGACGAAACCGGTCCAAGAATGATGTTCTCCTTAGTGAACAAAATCAAAGGTAGAGAGTGTAGAAAATTAATTTCTATCTCTGCTGTCTTTCCTTCGGATGTATTTCAATGCCTGTTGCGGTATTAGCCAAAGGAGTAGTTGTTTTCTGAAGGGGAAACGGTTGTTGGTATTTTATGTGATATTGGCTTTGAGTTTAATTAATTTTATTTTAATAAATGTTCAAAATGTCTACCACCCTGTTCTAAACAAACTTGGATTCTTCGACGAAAAGAAATTCTAATCCTGTTTTTCATATTTTCAGATGTGGTTGGTTATTATATATTTTTTCTTTGATATAACCCCATAAAAAAAAGTCGATTGTAGTAATATCTGGAGATCTAGCTGGCCATCGCAATGGTCCATCCCTTGCAATCCACCTTCCATTACGGGCATAATGTGGAGGTGTTCCATCTTTTTGAAAGTACATATCTCTAATTTGAGCAAGTGGTACATCTTCAAAGAGACCAAATAAATGGTTATTTAAAAAATTTAAATAAGTTTCTGAATTTAAAACACCATCAAAAAAGAAAGGACCAATAACATAAGTGTCTATTATGTCTGCCCAAACATTAACCGACCATTTCTCCTGACTATTGACTCTCAAATAGTGAGGGTTTTCATCTTCACCATTTTGGGGAAAGGTACACTCATCTGTAAACATAACTTTGATATGAATCACCCTGTAGAACAATTGGAATTTCATCGAAAACATTTTTAGGTTGTAGCCTTAGAGGTCCTACACCATGCTCCAAAAAATGAATTTTAAAAATGTACCCTAATAAACCCGTACTCTTCCACCCACGCACTAATGGCCCACCCTGTATAGAGGATTCTCCATGGGGGGGTTCTGATCCAAAAAAAAAAAACCAAAAAACTAGCAATCAACAATTTACAAATTGGCAAACACTTATCGTTTTTGCCTTATAAGAACGGACCAAATTTTAAAAACCAAAATTTGTAAAACTATTAAGGGATATATTCCGAAGAAAATAAAACTTCATTCGTTGATTTTCCCTACTTTAAATTAGTTATTAAGGCCCATTCGCACCGCTAGTAGTTAAGAACTAAGCGAAGCTTAAAATGACATTGTCAATGGAGAAACGTCATTTTAAGCTTGGTTTATTTCTTAACGACTAGTGGTGCAAATGGACTTAAGTTATTATAAATTTAAATAATGGTCCCATGTATTTATGCATCTATTTTTTGTCTCTATGGTTTTATTAAAAGGTACTGCTTGCAATAAATATTCGGTTACTAAGTAATAAACTTATCAATGCATTTTTAGATAACATAATTGTACTATTAGAATGTGCATTGTGTTTAGTATGAGTATGCAAATTATTATCTTCAATTTTATTAAATACCAATTTGTTCTTTTGTTTATTCAATACATACCCTCTTTAATAAACTATTAAACATAT
This sequence comes from Psylliodes chrysocephalus, assembly GCA_927349885.1. Taxonomy (NCBI): domain Eukaryota; kingdom Metazoa; phylum Arthropoda; class Insecta; order Coleoptera; family Chrysomelidae; genus Psylliodes; species Psylliodes chrysocephalus. The sequence continues at coordinate 6,316,187 of OV651831.1, forward strand.
ATAAAAGTTGTAGATCAAACAAAAATCTACAGCTTTTGTAAAGGTTGCTTTTTAAAAACTCAAAATTTTCGATAATAATGTAAAAGTTCGTTTTTTAAATAAAAAAATCCAAAACAAAGAAATTATACTGTGAAAAATTATCGTTCTTTGGATATTAAGTTTAACTACAAAAAACTAAATAAGAACTGGTATCCTAAAACACGAGGATTCCCTTGACCAACCTCCTGTGGACCTTATAATATCTAAGTTCAGTCATTTATTTAACGCTGCTGATGTCGCAGCATGTCTCGTACTGTGAGCATGAAAGATGTTCGTATCAACCCCGCACTTTTTTTAGTGTTCGCTTTACCCGACGACTTAAGGTCTGAGCGGAGACTGAATTAAAAGGTTTTCTATAGGATATAAATAGGTCTATGAGTCTAATGTTCTCCCAGGGCAAATATTAGGATCCTGATCAAAGAAGGGAAGAGTTAAACATGGTTGGAGTCTGTTTCTACCTGATGACTTAATCTTATCAGGAATCTTTATTGAGAATCTATCTGGAGTTCTACAAATATTTTTTTTTTTTTTTTTTTTTTTTTTTTTTTTTTTTTTTTTTTTTTTTTTTTTTTTTTTTTTTTTTTTTCGATTTATGGCCTAGGTGTATATACCTAATATGCCAGTCTCAAATTTGTGTTTAAATTCTCAATCATGTGTGTTCTGTGTAGGCTTTGTTACTGTTTCCCAGCGCCACTTTAGGAACAGCACTGTTAATTAGAACCCAATAGTGAATGGTCGAGTGGGGAATCCTATCAAGGCATCAGAATTCTACAAATATTCTCCAATCTAATAAGACTAAAGTTTTGCATTCTATGTGCAGTAACTAAAGCCAATAGTGTTACTAATTTTCCTGATAATTCCATTAGAGGAAGTTCATGATTGGGACACCAATCTCTGAAGGTATTCAGGACCATTAATGGGTTCCAAGTTGAGTCGTACCTTGGCAGAGAAGGTCTTAGGTTACTAACGCCCTTAAAAAATCTTTTGACCCTAAAGGCCACAGCAATGTCCGGTGTCAAAATTAAAGAAAGTGCTGATCTGTAGTTATTTAATGACCCGTATGTTGATCCCTCTTGTAAAAATTTTAAAACCTTAAAAATATCACCCGTGAAAGGGTCTGTTCCCTCTGACATACAAAACTTCCACCACAGTTTCAACCCCACCGTATATAGTTTCAAGGTAGAAGTTGAAATGGATGACAGCATACTCTCAATAATACTGGATTTCAGGCTCTTTAGGGTGAACGCATGTTGGATAAAAATCCTACCACCAGGGAAAGGTTTCTTGCCAAGGAGTGTGGAGACCTGTCAACAGATAGTAAAAGTAAGGGATCAGGGTCGAATTTAAACAGTTCTGAACTTAAAATACTCATAAACAAGGGCCACCAAGGTTAGGTAGTCCAAAAGTTCACCACTACTAACCCTGAGGCATTATCATTTATGATTTTCTGTATTAGCGGTAGGACCAAAGAAAAAGGCGAAAAACTGTAAAAGTTATTATAATTTGCATCAATGGCTAAGGCATAAGGGTCTTTCTTCCATGAGACATACCTCGTACATTTAGCATTTGTGCGGCTTGCAAAAAAATCGATTGAAGGTTGTTGTAACTTTCTAACTATTATTTGAAACGCCTCATTATTTAGTTCCCACTCAGTCTCTGGAGACCTAGATTCAAAGTCTGCTTCACTGCTCATCTTACTACGAAACCCAAACTGTGTTTCGGATAATACATTATTTTCTTCTAGATGGTTGTTGTCTTAGTTTTATACATTTTTTTAGCAGCTTATTTATTGTGCTGGTTATTGCAATTGGTCGATAATTTTCTTTATTTTGCATGTATCCAGCTTTGTATACTGGTGTTATTATAGAGTTTTTTAGAATACTAGGATAGGTACCTGTCGTAAATACAAAATTTATGATATGTAAGAGGGGTTTAATTAGGGTCAGATGATTATCTTTTATAATTAATGTTGATATATTATCTGAGTAGCATGATATTTTATTTTTTAATGTACCAATCTGTAATATTAAGTCGTTTTTTGTAAATTTTTGAAATTTAGCTGTTTTTTGTAAACTGGGCCCTGAAATTCATAATTATTTTTTAAAATCTTTTTACTAAGGTTGATGCCCATGTCACAGTAATAATTTAAGATGTTTGAAATTTCTCTGTTATCGGTTATTTCTTGTTTATTTTCTATTAAAGAGTTAATATCGTTTTTTTGTGTTATATCGTTTGTGGCCTCCCGTACTACGTCCCATACCTTTTTTAAGTTATTTATGTTTTTGTTAAGTTTATTTTTATAATAGGAATATTTTGAAATCTTTATTAATTTTGTTAAATGGTTTCTATAAGTTCTAAATCTATTTAAAGCAAGTTCATTTAGGGGATCTTGAAGGGTATCCTTTTTTAGTTTATCACGTCTTTTTATAGAGTTAATAATACCTTGAGTGATCCAGGGCTTTTTCTTCTTTATTAGGGGAATAGATTTATAACTAGTAGCATTTTCAATAATTGATATTAGTATTTGAATAAAGTTATTACTGCACAACTCTACATCATTACAGTTTAAAATGTCATCCCAGTTATAGTTTTCTAGGGAGTTTGAGACTTTAGTTTGATCAATTGACTTCTTTTTTAATGGCTGATTTGATAGTTGTATGCATGCGTTTTCAAATTGTAAACTTAACACTATTGGGAAATGATCAGTTAACCCACTCTTTATAACATAAGATTTTGGCATTATGCTTTTGATATTTTTTAGAAAAAAGTGATCAATACAGCTTTTTGTTTCTCCTGAAATTCTAGTAGGTGTATTTATTTGACTTATATATCCGTGATGATTTAAACAATTTAGATATTCACTCGAAGAGTTTGTTATTTTGTTATATAAATCCTATTGTAGATTTGTCTTTGCATGGATACTTGTCATCGTCAGAAAACCATTTTCAATTGCGAAACTACCTACTGGACTATCAGAAACAAACTTTGTGTTTAATCATAAATTACTTTAGGCGAGGCAAGAGTTGTATAACATTGCAACATAGTATATTCCTATATAAATTACATTTATATACCCTAAAAGGAAATAGCTGTAGATATGTTTGACAAATTTGACATTATGTGGTTAAACGCAGTAGACTCAATCATAAATAATAAATTTACTGTCAATGGCACAATGTTGTCATTGGCACAATGTTGTCATTGGCACACTATTGTCATTGACACACTATCACTGTCTTTAGTACACAAAATACGTCATTACTAAAATCGAAAGATTTTAGAATTATTTGAACTTTGACTATAATTTATTTGAATATTTTTTAGGTACAGGTCTGGTAGACAGGTACTATTTTACATGATATATGGTTAAACAGCCACTGCCATATTTAAAATGGAGGATTTCCTCATTGTGTTCTATCTGAACCTAAAAACGGACATTAGCTTATAAAACTAATAAAGCAAAAAAATACTTTTTAGGACTTTCCAGTTTTAAAAAGCTCCTGCTACACTTTTAAAGCGTTTCATAAAACAATAGTAAAAACGATTTTAATATTGTTTGGTTAAACAATTAAGCGAGAAAAAAAGCTTATTTAAACTTTAAACTTCAAGATTATGACTCGAAGCAAATGTGGCGGATGTTAAAACAAAATAAGGTTATTCCTGGAAAAAATTATAATATTCCAGAGAACTTGGGCGATGTTAATCAATTAAACAATTTCTTAATTCTATACCTGCTAGTTTACCACCTCAACTTTTACTAGACCAGTATAAAAATGCTTGAAAAACTTCAGTTTATGAAACTATTTCTAAAATTAAATCAAATGCTATAGGATGTAATAATTTAAGTATAAAACTTATTAAAATGTGTTGTCCTCATATTACTGAATATGTTACTCATATTGTTAATCATTGTTTAACAAATAAAGCTTTTCCAACCTCATGAGGTAATGCCGTTGTGAAAGTGTTGCCAAAAAAGTCAAATCCAGTTGAGTATGAAGATCTACGTCCTATAAGTATTTTACCAGTTTTATCCAAGATTTTTGAGCGGGCTGTAAAAGTGTAGCTGACAGAATATATTGAAAAGTTAAAAATATTACCTGATATTCAATATGGATTTAGGAAGGGGTATAGTTGTACAACGGCATTACTTCATGTGGTGGATGATATAATTGGAGCTACTGATTTGGGTCAGTGTACAGCTTTAGTTTTGTTAGATTTTAGTAGGGCCTTTGATACTATAAATCATGAACTTTTACTAAGTATTTTGCATCAAATTGGCTTATCACCTTCATCAGTTACGTTATTTCGTAAATATTTTTCGAATCGTAACCAGAAAGTTTCTATTAAAGGTAAATTTCAGGCTTTCTCTCTATAAAATGCGGCGAACCTCAAGGATCAATTTTGGGTACCACACTATTTGCTATATTATATATATATTAGTAAAAAAAATTAAAAAATTGTAAGGCTCATTTTTATGCTGATGATACCCAAGTATATTATAGTTTTCATCCAAATGAGGTGCAAAATGCTTCTAACATCATCAATAATGATCTAAACTGTTTTATAAATGGTGCAAGTGATTATGTCTTCTTATTAATTCATCTAAGTCAAATGTACTGATTTTTGGTCCTAAACTAAAGAGAGATACAGTTGCTGAAGATATTAGTATCGTAGTGAATGATCAACTTATTCAAATAAACGAAGAAGCTAAAAGCTTGGGAGTAATATTAGATCCGAATCTAAGATTTGAAAAACATGTGAATAACCTAATTTGAAAATGTTCTATTAAATTACTTCTTTGTGAGACACTTCTGTTATCTACATTTAATTATTCAGAAACAGTTTATGGTCCAAATTTAACAAACTACTATCAATCCAAAATTCATGTTTAAGATTAATTTATGGAATAAGAAGACGTCAAAGAATATCCTATAAATTGAGAGAAGTAGGATGGCTTAATATGAAAAATAGAAGGTTCTCTCACTCTGCAAATCTTTATTTTCAAATCATCTCAAGCAAAAGACCATCTTATCTGCACAGAAAAATAATATTTCGAACGGATGTGCATAATATTAATATTAGGTATAGGGGAACACTTACTCACCTATGTTTCGTACAGAATATTTTAGAAGATGTTTTTATAATGTCATCCCTCAAATGTGTAAAATTATTATTTAATTCCTTTTTGTGCTGAACACTCGCCAATAATTTTTTTTAATGATTTGCTGCTTTTTATTAGTTTTATTAGTTTTGTTGATTTATTTTCTCTTCTGAAGAACCTTTTGCAATAATTTTCATCATAGAATTTATTTAAAAAAAGTTTTTGTACCGAAAAAAATTAGTATCTCGAAATCTTTTGTATTTTCTTTTTAAAAAAAATGTGCTTATTTAAGACATACAAAGGTATAATTTCACAAAAATTTCATCAAAATTAAATTATTTTTGGAGAAATGAAAAATAGAAAACGAAAAAATAAAAAAAAAAAGAAATTCTAAAGAACTTTTACATTTTTATCGAAAATTATGAGGTAACGTTAAAAAACGACATCTACAAAAGCTGTAGATTTTTGTTGATCTACAACTTTTGCATTATAAATGTTTGTTTTTGACGTCAACTTTCGCTGGAAATCGTGTTATTGCCATTTTTCACTCCTTTTGTCGATGAAAAAATCTTACCTCCATTTTTTGAAACTTTTCTCCACGTTTCCAATCTTCCTAAATCCGAAAATTCAAAACAAATTCGTCTGTACGTATGTACACCGACACGATTATTCTAGAACTAAAGCTGTGATCGACTGGCGGTTTTGATTTTTTTAGACTTCGATTATCAGAGTTTTTTGTTTAAAACTTTAGTGCCTTAAATATCAATATTTTTTAAAATGCAATACTTTTCTTATGCACCTTATTTTATTCACTGAATCAAGGATACTGATTTCTCTATATGCCTGATAATTTTTCTATACAGATAATTTTTTCTATATTGCTGCCACTCTTAAATGTCAAATACATTATTTCAAAATTTTGGAACGTCCAATAAAAGATTTTTTAGAGTAAGTATTCATTTTAAATGATAAGTGAAAATAATAAAAAAATGGAAAATAATTCCAACTCCAATATGACTAACACGTAATATAAAATAAATTTAAAAAGCCATGTCAAACAAAATACGAGCGACCGTTTACCTTCGGTAAACAATTATTCCTATGGCTAATACCACAACAGGCATTGAATTCCCAAGTAACATTTTTAGGAGAAACAAGGTTTTATTTATATTTTATTAAGATTTTGTAAACGCATAAAAATTAATAATTATTTTATAACAGGTTTTTTTGCCAATAGGAATGCAGGATAAATTGATCTTATTACTTGGTTAAATAGATTCCCTTAAACCTGTTTAAAAAAACTAGTTTATCCTAAAGTAAACTATGCTTTATCGCTGTCCTGTAAGGGTTAATTAATAAGTAATTTTAGAACTATTTAGTTTTAAGATACTCCTAAGGTATGTTTGGTGTTAGAGAGGCATACTTTTTAGTATTCATCTTAAGTAGGTTTTAAAACTTAGTTTTAAAAAGTGTTTTAGGATTATACTTTAAATTAAATTGATCCCAGAACCTTTTAGGTACTTTTTCTACAATTTTACAACATAACTCTTATAATTTATTTAATCTAGTAAACTACATAATTTTAATAAGAACTAAAGTTTGTTTTAGAGCATAACCTAGCTTTTCAACCCAATCACATTATGTTGACGTTGAAAGATAAATTGTTCAAAATAAAGAAAAGTGGTAATTTCCAATAGAGAATGAAAAAAAAATGTATATGTTTCTCCTTTTCCTCAGTGTTTAATAAGTTCATTGTGTTCCATTGTTTAACAAATATCAAAACATTCCTAGGCTCCTAATATTCTGGAAATGATCAATGAAAGAGAAAAATGATTAATATATTATTAATAATTTTTATATTTTGAATGACTTGTTTGTAGAATAAATAAGAAGCTCAAGAATGAGGTTAGGTTATGCCCGTCTGATTGAACTTATGAATGTTTTATTGAGGTTTTCGTTTTTACTATTGTTTTATGAAAAGCTTTAAAAAGTGTAGCAGGAGCTTTTAAAAACGGGAAAGTTCTAAAAAGTATTTTTTTTGCTTTATTAGTTTTATAAGCTAATGTCCGTTTTTAGGTACAGATAGAACACAATGAGGAAATTCTCCATTTTAAATATGGCAGTGGCTGTTTAACCACATATCATTAAAATAGTACCTGTCTACCAGACCTGTACCTAAAGGATATTCAAATAAATTATGGTCAAAGTTCAAATAATTCTAAAATCTTTCGATTTTAGTAATGACGTATTTTATGTACCAAAGACAGTGATAGTGTGTAAATGACAACATTGTGCCAATGACAGTAGATTTATTATTTATGATTTCGTTTACTGCGTTTAACCACATAATATCAAATTTGTCAAATATATCTACACCTAATTGCTTTTAAGGTATATAAATGTAATTTATATTGGAATATGCTATGATATAATGTTATACAACTCTTGCCTCGCCTAAAGTAATTTATGATTAAACACAAAGGTTGTTTCTGATAGTCCAGCAGGTAGTATGTGCAATTGAAAATGGTTTTCTGACGATGACAAGTATTCATGCAAAGACAAATCTACAATAGGATTTATATTGGCGGTTAAATATAGTCACTTCTATGAAATTATTTTAAAGTTTAAATGTTATGGTTAATAATGAAAAATGATATCCTGCATGTGACCCCTCTGAAAACTCTCAATAACTTTAACAACTAAATTTCTTCCAAAATTTATACATCTTCTGGTAGTTTCAGCAAAACATTTCCCATTTTGGTAATAAGTTTTCACAATATAAACGGGGTTTGTTCCATGTTGACCAAAAAACAAGTAACCGCAAAGTTTTTACTTGACATATGTCACAACAGAAATACTGTCAATGAAGATTGCCAAAAATTGTGCTCAATTTAAATCGGAATGTCAAATTTGGACACCCTTTATATTATGTACTTATTTTTTAATATTTTCATTTTTTTTTGTATAGTTACCATTTGTTCATATTTGTATTTTTATAATCTGTAAGTTTTCCTACCCTGTAATTGGATTTATCTGTTGGGTAGTGTAAAAAAAATCTAAAAATGTTACTTGGGTTATATCCAAAGGAAAGACGGCAGATATAGAAATTTTATTTCACACTCTACCTTTGATTTTGCTTACTAAGGAAACCGACCTTATTAGGACTCATCAGCAAGACATAGAAAGGTTCTCAATTCCAGTCTCTAATGGAATCAGCAAATATGTGTCAAAATAACTAGTATAACATAATGGTGGTTACGATAGAATACGTAGTAAAATAGTGAAAATGGAAACGACATTCCGTCCCAATGAAAAGTAGCCCATTTCCAGAGCTTATAACTTTAAAACAAATCGTAGACACGTGAGGTTTTTGCTGATATGTGTTATTTTGCTATAAGTTTTGCTTCAGTGACCCAAAAATTATGTATTACCTATACAGGGTGTTTTTTAAAAATCTCCTCTTTTATATTCACCGTAACCAAATTTTATCAAATGGAAACGGGCTACTTTTCATTGGGACACCCTGTATGGTGTTAAATTAAATCTCAAATGTTTCAAGATTAATTTTTATTAAGTAATTACCAAAAAATAATTTTTTCCAGCTCTTGAAAAACTTTAAATTACTTACTAACTTTTTTCTTACAGAATACAAGTGGCAGAAAAGTATATCAGCACCGCCTTAAGTGTATTCAAAGTGGAGAGATTACGAAAAACGGAAACGTTACAGTATCCAATGCAAATGCAAGCGAACATGACCAAAATGTATTTAATAAATTGTCTTCGTCTATATCCGAAATTAAAAATGCACAAAGCGACCTTAGAAATGCTGTAAAAGTAACTCAGTATATTCAACTAGTGACCTTATTTTTAGTTTTACTAATCGGTTTTATACTAGGTTATATGATGCAAAACAATGTCAGGGAAATATCTTCCGATCATTCCTACTGCAGGGAAATGAACAATCCATAACAATAACTGTTGCCGGCAGGGCCTCCTGAAAAAATTCCCCTAATTTACAAAGTATTACATAAAATGTCTTTAAGAATTTTATATTTATTTTGTATTTTACAAGACTATCTATAGGGCCTCTGCATTAGATAAAAAAAAAAGAAAAACAGTATGTACTTCAAGCTTTAGATTCCATTGTTGATTTTTTTAAATGTTTATTTTTTAGTAAATGTTTTTATACCTTTTTTTGTATTTATGAAAAAGTGTAAGGAGATGAGGTAGTTAATTTGTTGAAGTATTTTTCTATTTTCGGCTATACAGGATTTGAGCCACTAATTTTTGATTTACGTATATTTTTACGACCGTTATCACTATTTGATATATTACTGCAGGGTGAAAAGGGTATAAATCGAAACCAAAATTTTTAAGAACAAGCTGTTGTAACGTTGGTTATTTCTACGCATCATGTCAGTTGGTATTCTTCAGCTTATTAAATGTCGATGTATTATACCGTTTTCTGCACACATACAAATTGAATGTGTTATTTTAGGAAAGTCATTTGTCACAAAACACTAGTTTTGGTAAACTCAAAAAAACAGTATCATTTCCAAAAAAGCTTAAAGAAAAATTTCAAAACAAATCAGATGCATACATATATGTATTAGAAATGTTTTAGTAAGCTTGGAATAGAAAAACATTTTTATATGACTACAGGGTTGCCCATAATTTTTTTTGGACAAATGACGTTTCTACAATAAACATGAAGGATTTCAAAAATAAAATGTGCAAATTACTTTAAACATGTATTTTATATGTTGAACTCAAGTGTATAATCATTAACCTTCATCTTCTTCAGTGGTAGTAGGTCAGCTGCGTAGATCCTCGTAAAAATCTAGGTATTGGGAAGGTATATACTTGATCAATTTCTCGATGTCCCGTTTTTTTTCCACATTAAGTGGCACCTTGCCATTATAAGCTGGCTCATTCGGCAATTCAACAGCTCCATGCTTCCCTAGACTGAAAGTGTGATTGTCAAGACCATCGATAAAGCCCCAACATTTTATTACTCCTGGGGCACCAGCAGACATACGAAAATGGTGATACTTCGAGATTAAAAATGAAACTTTGTTTTCCTTAGGAACATGTCTCCCTTTTGTTTCATCTGATAGTGTTTTCTTCCTGTAATGCAGTGGCCACCATTGTTTATAATCTTTAATATCCTCTGTGGAAACCATTGTTACCATAGCCTTTTTTGGTGTCTTGGTTGCATTTGCGATTTGTTTAACGTATTGCTTGGGAACGTATACGTTTTATTCGTCTCTTCAGGGCGCCAAAATTTCTGTCATTTGGCATGAAAGAATGACCACGGATGGGCGTGTAGTAGTTGATAGTCTCAAACCTTTTTGTTTGAACCAATGCACACAAGAATCTCAGTAAAGTGTGGTTCCGATTCTGGCCACCACATGCATCGGAGAAAAGATGAAGGTGTCGCACTTGGGGAGGTAGCTCGTTTTGAACAAGCATTGTACATACTTTGTCTGGACCTTTTTTGGCTTGGCCTTCATGATAAACGTAATACATTGAGTTACCAGCGCTGATATTATGAATATTAAAGACGTTAACCCAGAGTTGCCGATAATAGAACACCTCTTGTACGGGGATGTGAGGAAGGGGAAGATTTTGCATAAAATCCATAGATATCCCTACCCAGAGATTCCATAGATTTCATTTTGGAGTAAAACTTTCTTGATCTCCTTTTATGTACCTCTAATTCAGCCTCAGCCACCCTCTTGGCATGTGGGTTGAGTTCGTTACTGTTCTTTTTTGTTATCAGCTCTTCACATTTTGAACAGGTGTCTTTTTGAGGCCTTCCAAACCTCAAGTCAAAGTGCTGTCTGAAAAACTTTTGGTAATAAAAGTAGGAAGTCTGGGTGCTCTTCTTTAAACAGCTCATACATTGCTTTTATAGTGAGCTCTGCACTTAGATACTTGACCTCCGAGTTTGAGTAGCGTGCAGTTTTTGTGGGGAATTTATTTATATGCGCCCTGATTTCTTGGCAGTCTGATTCGGGCATCTTATATCGATTGTCTTGTTGACCTCTCATATCTTTTGGGATATTCCCCTGCTGCAGCAGTGAAGTCAGACGTCGGAGTCTTTTCTCTGTTATGCCGAATAAACTGATAAAAGCTTTTTTGCAAACCTTTTTTTCGTTTACATAATAGAGGAATACAGCTGATCTCTGGCGCTTCACAGGCTCCAATTTGACTCTGCTTTGCAGGTAGACATCCTGAGCATCTTTACTCGATAGTTTGGAGAAATTTTCGATGAGAGATGTCTTTTGATCATCTGTGAATTTTTCAGTGCATTTCCAACGACATCTGGAACAAATAGAAAAAACTAATAAGTGATTAGATTCCACAGGTTCATATTAAAATTTAACAAGATTATTAGTTTTTTCTATTATAACTAGAGAACAAAATAAATCGTATATTACCTGCAATCACCTCCATAATGGCGAGCTGGAACTTCGTTACCAACACTGTTTACATACGAAGCACCTTCCAGTCTAGCTTTCTTGATTCTTACCCATTTGTAACTGTTCGCATTTCTCACTCCTTTTTTTTTGTTGATTTTCTGGATCATTCATTTTTTCTTAAATACACCGAATGAATATTATTTAAAGCACGTTTACAACTCAACAACCTGTTGTCTACTAAGAAATCAACGAAATAGATAAAAAAACAAACTATCAACATTGTCCCATCTCCTTCTACCGTTGCCACCTTCTAACCGTTTGTTCTTATCAAAGTGGGGGCACTTTTGACGCGTTTATTATAGTAAGGTCATATGTCCCGGACAACCGACGTTTCTTAAATAAAACTATCGAAGGCCACATCTTTCAGCGTGAATAAAAACGTCGTAGATGCCTGAATATGTGCCGTTTCTACTATCAACATGTAAAGATAATGACATTTGATGGATTTTTCAACAAAAATATTTTTCGCTATATTGGACAACTGACCATGTCGACCATGAAGCGGATTTTGACGCGCTTGTTTGATTTAAGCGTAAACTAGGAAATGGAGACTTTCATTTAAGGAGGAAGCGGACGGTTTTCGGTTAATGAAGTAGGAGAACTATTGATCTAACATATTTGCCCCATTTTTACAATTACCCTAACTTACCTTACCCTTTTCACCCTGCAGTAGCCAATTAAAAGAGCACATTTTTTTGCATAGAGTTGCCAAATTTCGTGATATGTTACATAAAAATATTTTAGAGATAAATTTTCTTTTAATTGGGACTATCAAAAAAGAATGTTGCCAAAAATATAAGTACATCAAAAAATTGTGCATCTAAAAAATTAAATCGACTTATAGCAATTTTTGTAAGCCAGTAATTTGGAATTCCGCCAATTTTATCCAAAACTGTATATGACGTATAGAATATTGCACGTTTTATGGAAACATTCTATAAAAACCAATTGAAACAGGTCTATCCCGTACATATAACTTAGGTCCATTTACACCGCTGGTCGATAACATTGATGACATTTTCCCATCAATGTCCATTTAAGCTGCGCTTATTTTTTAACGACTAGCTGTGTAAATGGCCCTTAAAGAGGTGTTTGTTAAATTTTATATATTGGAAATCTGTGATAAAATTAATAATGATTATATGTACCTACACATTATTTTAAATTAACTTTACTACCAATATCTTTTAATAAAGTTTCAAATTGTTTATATACGAATGTACAGGAGTAATACTTTAATAAATTGATGTAGTGTACACTGTATAAAGTTCAGTTAAAAAAATGGTTTTAATATTTATATGTATGAGTTTAATTGGACAATTTCAGACGTTCTATTAATTATATTATAATACAGAATTTGAAAAATTCAATACTCGTATTACACTAAAGTGTCTAAATAATCAACATGCGAATGATATATTCAACCGAAATATTAACCGGGCAGGTTTTTCAAAAAAATACACTAGTGGAAAAAATTAAGGGATCAAAAAAAATCTCGATTTTTGCGATTTTTCGAGTGGCTGTATCTTTGGAAAAAATGGTCGTACGGGAATGAAAAAAAAAGCAATTTGAAGCTTGAAGAGTCTAGTTTATGGAGCTTGTGATAAAAAAAATTTCCAACCAACAATTAGTACAAAATCCTGATGAATATCATGGATAGATTTTTTTTTTTAATTTTTAGCGTACGGACTTGAAAAAAATTTTCTCGACGTAACCATTATATGCATTGAATAGGCGGTTCAGTTAGCGTCAATTCGTTTTTTGATGGCCTCAAGATGGCCTTTCCTTGCTGAGTTATCAGAAAAAGAACGAAAATGCGTCATTTCCTCTTCTCTCGTCAATATCTCAGGAACCAATGGCCGCTCAAAAAATGGAAGGGGGTTTCGGAAACTTCGATTCTTTCTCGACAAGGTTCTGGTATGTTCTTTCACGAGAAAAATATTTTTTCAACTCTAGCATGACTTTGAAGAATTTCGGAAAATAGGTCTTTTTGAGGTTTTTTAGAAAATCACGTGCCACATTGAGAATATTGGAAAAATTAATAATGTTGAGTGTGCAACTTACAGGCCATTGTTCCCCCGAAAGCCCTACAAAATTTCAACCTGTTCTATCAAGTTGTTTCATACAAGTGAATTTTTGAAGAAATTTTTTCTATTCATGATATTCATCAGGATTTTGTGCTAATTCTTGATTGGAAAATTGTTTTATCGCAAGCTCCATAAACTAGACACTTCAAGCTTCAAATTGCTTTTTTTTTTCATTCACATACGACCATTTTTACCAAAGATACAGCCACTCGAAAAAATCGAGATTATTTTTTGATCCCTTAATTTTTTCCACTAGTGTATTTAAATCAAAATAATTTCAATTTATATTGTTTAATTATAAATTTTTCTTACAAAATAAATTAAAATTTGATTTTATATTATCAAAATTCATCTTTGTTTAAAAAATTTAAAAAACAATAATCAAGAGTCACACACTTTTCTTATGCAAACAGGAGTATCGCCAAAATGTGTGATTTTTTGATGTTTTAAATAACTTGATGTCCTTACCAAAAGTGTCAGTGGGCTCAATCCTATCTTATAGCTAGATTTGAAGTTAGATATCTCCAATTCTTTAAAATGGACACCAAAATATGCCCTTAAATGTTTCACTCATTCTTTTGTGTTGTATCTGTTCAAAATCTTTCTTTTTATCACCTTTCGTCTCCTCGCCGCGTACCTACAAATAGAGCGTATTGTTTGTCGAATTAATCTTGGAATCGTGAATATTATATATTATCAATTAATGGTTATATCTCTGATCGTTACTTATAAATTACTGTACCTAAATACTTTTTGAATTAATTTTTCTACGCCTATAAGGTCTATAACAACATTCATATTCATACTCATAACCTAAAAATCAACTTAACTGTGAAACGAAAGATTAACATGTAAATAGTCCGTTTTTTTACAAACAAAACACTGTTGAACCATGTTCATAATAGGTATGTCCTATTTAATCACATAAATAATCAAACAAACTCAAAAAAAAACAGTTTTGACTTAAAAAATAGCTGCAACCTTCCAAACGGAAAGCATTTTTATAAATGAAACAATTTTACAACTCTATAAATACAATTTTAGTTCGAATCTAAATGACTGTTTAAAAATCGTAATTCACCATTGCTTTTTGATATGAAGGATACCGTCACAACATTGATGGATGCTTTTTTACTCTATTATTTCTTACAATATAAATATTCCTTCAAATCTAAATGATTTATTCTATTGTATCAAATTTTGACACCTTATTAACGTTATTTTTTAATAACATCATAATTTTACTACAAAATCATTTTTTGTAGCTATTTAACATTAAAATTTATTAATTGTTGAGAACTCTGAATCGCCTCGTTGCCAGATTTAAAATTTCTTCTGATGATCTAAAGACAAACAGTATAGCAAGCTAATGTATTTACATTACTACTGTAAACTTGGCATCAATGTTCAATCAGATTATTGTATTTCTGCCACGGATGCCAACGTTGAGGCTTCAGAAATTTTATAAAAATCCTATCTGTCTTGGTTAATATATCATGTACATCAAAGACTTCCGTTTTATGCCATATAATTGCTCGAGTCTGATAAGTTACGTTATATTTCCATTTAATTTAACATAAATCAAGTAGCTATCATGAGTTGTTATCATTTTCTCGAAGCAATTGTTGATATTTTTATAGTTTACAGCTTACCTGTTCTTCTATTGATTTTTTTCGATAGAATATTCGTAATTTTTGAATCATGTCTTTTTTATATTGTCATAAGAAAAAGCATACAAGTTGTTTTGTCAAGTATTTAACGATTATAACATCATAAATATTGGAACTTAGAAATGTAGATAATCTTTAACATGGTGTAACTCCGTAATGGAATAATGTGGATTTTTTTTTAATGAACAACTCGCAATTTTCAAGGAAATTAGTTTCTATTTTTTGGCAACAATTTCAACATTTCTTGTTCATTTTTTCACCTTAACATATTCAACTGTGATCACCCTGTAAGTACGTAATTTTTTGTCTGTCTCTAAATAGTACAAGGCGGTATATTCTTAATACAACACAGTGTAGCAAAATATTTAATATACGATATTTCTATTGAACATATATATTTATTGTCTAAAATTCATATATTAAGTTATGTTTGGAAAACTAGTCATAGAATCCAATTATACCAATAAGAATTTCAAACTATACAATATGAAACATTGAGAGAATTTGACGTTGATATTTTCTGCATTTCAGCTGTTTTTTTTAGTGGAAATACAACTACAGAGAATGAACAAATAAC
Source organism: Psylliodes chrysocephalus (assembly GCA_927349885.1). Classification (NCBI taxonomy): domain Eukaryota; kingdom Metazoa; phylum Arthropoda; class Insecta; order Coleoptera; family Chrysomelidae; genus Psylliodes; species Psylliodes chrysocephalus. The sequence continues at coordinate 6,332,146 of OV651831.1, forward strand.
TTTCAAAGATACTTAGTGTGTACATTTTAAAGGATTCGTAATTTGAACACCCTGTATCTCAAAATCTTGTCATAGGATAAGATTGGGTTTATGGACACTTTTACACACTTTAACACATAAAAAATTCAGACATTTCGATAGTACTACAAATGTCTGGTTAATATTATGGTTGAGTATATCCTCTCGTTGTGCCAAAATTAAAAAAAAAAAAAAATGTGCTATTTAGGAGATGAAAACGTTGAATAAATTTGGTTTGAAAGACCTATTTTTTCAAGTTGACTACCTCAAAATATGCAGGTTATGCACAAAATAATTTTTAGACCAGAAACGTATATTTATATGGTAATGTTTTACATTCTTAGTTTAGTTATATTTTTAATTGTTTTGTAATATATTATTAAAATCCAATGACATCTTTAAAGATCGAAGTGTATCGATTTATATGAAAGAAGTTGCTTTAATTTTAATTTACACATTGTATCTTGCGCGTTTTGAATTTGGAATTAAAACATGTAAGCATTAATATTTTTAATAAATCAAACATTGAGACAGTTTAATAATTAATCTACCAATGTTTGATTATTTTTTGCCCATAACTTCAATTAGTTAATACTGCATAACTACAAAAATAGCTTCTTGAGGTTTTCTAGCAATACTTCTACATAAAATATGGATTTTCGAGTAAAAAGAAATTTATATCGCAAAGCAAGACATTTCTTGTTCTATTGATACGAAGAGATTTTTAAGACTTTTACATCTATAGGAACGGTATTAGCGATATAAAACAATCAAATATTTAGTACTGAAATTAAACTTGATTCATCACAAATATAAAAAACTGATGTTGAATTTATTTTTTATAATATACAGGTTATTCTTATTTTCGAGTTACTAAATTGTTAGTATGTATTTAGAAAATTAGGCCTAATGTGATCTATTATTTCTGGAATAAAGTTAGTGCCATTATTTGTTGTATTTTTATTTTACCTGCTACATTTACAAGTTGGGCCCAATCTACTTTTAGTGATATTTATGTATAAATCATTTATTTAATAAAAAAAACCTTTTTACATGCCAATACATATCTTCACATTTAAAATAAAAAATATTTATTTATGTAGTAGTTTACATTTATATTAAACAGTAATATAATTAATTATCTATAGGAACAAGAGAAAAATAAACCACTCTATTACTTAACTACTTAATTCCTAAATTGAGGTCACCCTCTAAATAATATTTGAAATGAAAACTTCTACTTTAGTGAACGATTGTACTTAAAGTACTGTGTGTGCACTCTTTTTCTTATACATGTATCTTTGAGGTTTTACCATTAACTTTTTTTTTTTTAATAACAAAAAAATATATTCTAATTTAAGCTAAGTATAACAGATTTTTGTACTCAAGTAGTAGAAATGTGGTAACAATAATTCGATAGTAAAATAAGTATATATATATATATATATATATATATATATATATATATATATATATATATATATATATATATAGATTCGTCCTGCCGACGTTGTGACATCATGTCGCAAAAATGTTACTATCTTTGTAACATCCGTTTACGATGTGACATCCAATTTCGGATGTCACAACGTTTTTGGGGTTCAAACATCATAGGGGAGGTTTAAAAGAATGCCAAACAAATTTCAGCTGGATGTCATAATGCTTAATTTTCAATTTTCTGTATAAATTTAGTTCCAGTGTATAGATGTGAAGGTGGCGCTCGCGTCAGTTGGTTTTGTATATTTTGTATATTAAATATTTCAGTCCCTCGACTGTCTAACATCCACCATTAAGTATATTAGAATTTACTCATTCGACTGTCTGACATCCAACATTCAGTATATTAAAACTTACTCACCCGACTATCTGACATCCACCATAGAGTATATTAAAACTTTACACACTAGGTTATGTGACATCCAAAAAATTTATTTTAGATATATTTGGATTTTCATTTTAAGATCTATTTTATGTTAACACATTAACTGCCAAAATTTTTTCTTGGGTTTTGCTCAGAGCCAACTAGTTTTTTAAATGCATTCACTCTCTGAGACTATTTAATAAATATATAATATATGCATCTATATTAATACAAGGTGTATCAAGAATGGGTGAGTGAACGATGACTGTAATTTATATTAAAATAAATCAAACAAAATTAAATTAAAAACAATTAATATAAATTAAAATAATTTAAAATAAATTAATACAAATTAAAATAAATTAAAATAAATTAAAATAAATTAAAATAAATTAAAATAAATTAAAATAAATTAAAATAAATTAAAATAAATTAAAATAAATTAAAATAAATTAAAATAAATTAAAATAAATTAAAATAAATTAAAATAAATTAAAATAAATTAAAATAAATTAAAATAAATTAAAATAAATTAAAATAAATTAAAATAAATTAAAATAAATTAAAATAAATTAAAATAAATTAAAATAAATTAAAATAAATTAAAATAAATTAAAATAAATTAAAATAAATTAAAATAAATTAAAATAAATTAAAATAAATTAAAATAAATTAAAATAAATTAAAATATATTAAAATATATTAAAATAAATTAAAATAAATTAAAATAAATTAAAATAAATTAAAATAAATTAAAATAAATTAAAATAAATTTATATAAATTGAAATAAATTAAAATAAAATAAAATAAATTAAAATAAATTAAAATAAATTAAAATAAATTAAAATAAATTAAAATAAATTAAAATAAATTAAAATAAATTAAAATAAATTAAATTAAAATAAATTAAAATAAATTAAAATAAATTAAAATAAATTAAAATAAATTAAAATAAATTAAAATAAATTAAAATAAATTAAAATAAATTAAAATAAATTAAAATAAATTAAAATAAATTAAAATAAATTAAAATAAATTAAAATAAATTAAAATAAATTAAAATAAATTAAAATAAATTAAAATAAATTAAAATAAATTAAAATAAATTAAAATAAATTAAAATAAATTAACATAAATTAAAATAAATTAAAATAAATTAAAATAAATTAAAATAAATTAAAATAAATTAAAATAAATTAAAATAAATTAAAATAAATTAAAATAAATTAAAATAAATTAAAATAAATTAAAATAAATTAAAATAAATTAAAATAAATTAAAATAAATTAAAATAAATTAAAATAAATTAAAATAAATTAAAATAAATTAAAATAAATTAAATTAAAATAAATTAAATTAAAATAAATTAAAATAAATTAAAATAAATTAAAATAAATTAAAATAAATTAAAATAAATTAAAATAAATTAAAATAAATTAAAATAAATTAAAATAAATTAAAATAAATTAAATTAAATTAAATTAAAATAAATTAAAATAAATTAAAATAAATTAAAATAAATTAAAATAAATTAAAATAAATTAAAATAAATTAACATAAATTAAAATAAATTAAAATAAATTAAAATAAATATAAATAAATTTATATACATTTAAATAAATATAAATAAATTTATATACATTTAAATGAATCTAAATAAATTTAAATGAATCTAAATAAATTTAAATAAATTTATATAAATTTATATAAATTTAAATGAATCTAAATAAATTTAAATAAATTTATATAAATTTATATAAATTTAAATGAATCTAAATAAATTTAAATAAATTTAAGTAAATACCAGATTAAAATAAATAATTAACACTTCTTACGGTTCGTCCTAACATAAAAAATATGATGAGCTAATTCATAAAAACGACAAATTTCGATTTCCTGATGTCTTGACTGCCTAGTCCCCACTTGAACTCCAATTTCGACTGCAAACGATCGTCGTTCGTGCATCGTCGGTGCCTTGCCATTTAGAGTTATAACCTTAATAGTATGTTCAAGTAGCGATAAATATTGATGTACGCGGATTTTATTTGTCTTTTTTATTTTAAAGTGAATTAATCTAAGAAGTTTTACTTCACTGTTTTTTTAATACTTAGTTTTTTTATTCTTCTGATATGATTCCAAATAACCTTAGTTAATGGTTCTTTCGCCATTTATAACCGAGATACAGGTAATTTTATTAACTTTGCCCATTTCTTTCTTGTTTCATAACTTACCTACCAACCACCCTTATATGTTATTGAAATTTGGCACATGTATTCTCTACAACTTACCATAATCTATTAAGGTATTAATAAGAAACAAAATGCAGTTATATCTTTTCAAAAAAAATTATAAATTTGTCTATCCTTACAAGAACATACGTACAAGACTTTAAATTTGTATCCATATTTGAAAATAGCACAAAAAATTTAACTATGTTTTCAATTTTTGAGTAGATGATTTATGTTTTTTTGTATTATTTTTAAACTAAGCCCATTTTTAGAAGTTACATATTATGTTGGTACTTGTATGCGTGTACACTACAATAAAATGTATTCACACGTCCGTATTTAGAACCAAATATAATCATTACTTTTTAATTAATCACTGCATGCCGTACCAATATCATAACCGCTAAACTCTAGGAAAAATTGATTCACAGCATTGCTTTTGTTACTGGTTGGCACAGATATATAAAAGTACCAACATAATATGTAGCTTTTAAAAATTCCCTAAGGATTAAATAATTATCCTCAATATAACGTATTGAAGTTATTAAAAACCCCTTTAGTTTCATTTTTTATCTCCCAAATGTTAAAAAAATTATAATTTAGACGGTATATTTTAGCAGTAAAATCATCTGCACAAAAACATGAAGCACATAACTTATTTTAGTTTTTTCTGATCTCTTTAAATATGGAAACGAACTTAACTAATTCAGAAATGTACTTTCTTGTGTAACTCACAAATAATTTGAAGTTAAAAATGTTTGTAGTAAAATAGCCTGTGTAATAAACACCGCTGGATCTATCTTTTGTGTGCTTCTCAGGTAAGATTAGGTTCATTGCACTAGGTTCGCCAACTGGTCGTGTTAATGCACTTGAGAGCGGAGAATCAACCGTACGAGGGCGATAGATACTCAAAAAATTAATAAAGTAGTCCCAACAGACAAATAAAAGATATTACCTGATCAGGGGTGCTTTTAGTGGGTAAAGGTTAAGCCTAAATTCCACTAAAGATCCGGGAGTCCCAAACTATTGGAAAAGGGAGAACCTGTACTCAATCTCTATAAGGGATATCCACATACAAAAAAAAGATTAAAAAGTTACTTCAATCGGAAACTAATTTGTCCACGACCACTTAATAATAAATCAATATTCTACCTCCTAACTAAAAGCATATGGTACCCAAATATCACTAGAGTGAATTATGACAATTCACCCTTTTCTAATTCTGGCAATTTCCGGTAGATAACTAAAGATGGGCGATACTTTTCATAACGATATTTTCTAGATCGAAAAATCAGAAATTCGGAAAATTGGAAAATCAGAAAATTGAAAAGTCTAAAAATCGAAAAACCGAAAAATCAGAGATTCGAAAAATTGGAAAATTGAAAAGTTGAAAAAACAACAGTTAGTTACCTATATTTAATAAAAACTTTCCATTCTACACTTAACTTTTATTTAATAAAGAAACCATAATAGTAACTATTAGACTCGCCTACGGCTCGGGACGCAAACGTCACCCTGCGTGAATAATGGCTACCATAAATTGCTCGTTTAATAATATACTATTTTGGGCCAGTGTATCTAAAAATATACATAATCAAACACTGAAAAGAAAAATCGAGAGACGCTAAAATGGTGGTTCCCACCTTATCGAGACTGAGGCCCACAAGGGTAAACTCGTAGCGTAACAAAAACTAGAAATGATTTAACTTGGAACGAAAGACCGAAAGCCTATAGTAGTATTAGGACGTTGAATTTTTGGTTTCGTGAAACATTGGCATTACTTAGGTTTATCCATGTGATGATTTTCACATGCCTTGATTTTTAAAACCATTTTATATCGCCTTTTGATTAGAGTTTAAAAACTTGTTCGAGCAATTTTTCCAATAATAATTGGCCCTTTTACGTCTTAAGCCTGCTTATGTAAAATATTTGGGCTCCTTATTTTGCCTATTTATATTCTAATAAAGGACATAAAGGACAGAAGGATGAGTATTGCAACTATGTTTTAAAGAAATAAATTGGCTTTCAGTTCAAAGTTAGGTTCAGTACATGACTGATATTTATTTATAAAATAAAAATGACAGTACCATCGCATCAGATCTATTAGAAAAAATTCAATATAATTCGCAATATCACAACTATAATACAAGAAGCCAATCTGACTTTCATGTACGGCAAGCCATCACTAAAAGTTCCCAAAATATAATTTTTATTAAAGGTATAAAAAATTTTATTGACTGCCTACAGAAATTAAAAAAAAAATTTGTTCAAAAGTAACCTCAAGAAGTTTACTAATTATTATTTACAATTCGCTGGTTGAATATGTAAACCAGCATTATATCCTACCTCTCTTTTATATAATAAAAAAGTGCTTTGAATAAGAAGATTATAATATATGTCTTGCTGCACATTTATTTATGGAAAGCCTTAATTAAGATACACTACAAATTATTTGCAATAAATATCAAAAGAAACATACATTTTTAAATAATTTTACATTTAAGAGCCATTCCCACATCACAGTTGACATCTTGATACCTGACAGGCACAGCCAAGCATTATTCTGATTTTTGCCAAATAAAATGGCCGGTTAATTATTGGGGTTGCCAATAAATTTGATGAATGCGTTTTTGTGGCTAGGGGCGAAATAGTAGTACGCTTAAGTTAGCACCACCATAAAAAAGTAATTTTTAAGAAACTGCTTATATATTTTTCATAATTGGCAGGCTTGGCGACTAATTTTGAATAAAAATAGCCTCCAAAATGGCTATAGTTGCAAAAATGAAGGTCGCAACCCGCCTTAGAAATTTCATCTTTACTATCAACAGCTGTTGTTTGACAGGTCGTTAGAGAATATTTGCAATTTATGGAATGTAAAGAATGTTAGGGATGTTGACGTTAGAAATAATTGGAATTTCTAAAATTGTCACATAAGAAATGCATAAGCGCATTTTAAGAAAATTGATATTAAAGTAGTTAGAATGAAAAAAAAATTCTGAAAATCAATAGGGTTCGAAGTTAGAAGGAATTATTCAAGAAGATCAAAACCGCAAGTCAATTAGAACTTTCATTCTAGAGTTATTGTGCCGGCATACATACACACAGACGACCAGACGAAAATTTTTTTTTTGCATTTTAGGACTCAGAATGATCGGAAACATAAAAAAAAGTTTTAAAAATGGAGCAAGAAAATGTTTTCGTCTACACGAATGCAATACTGAGGCATCATGAATATTATATTTTATCAATGAATGGTTATGTCTCTGATCGCTACCTATAAATTACTGTATCTAAATACGTTTTGAATTAATTTTTCTGCACCTATGAGGTCTATAACAACATTCATATTCATACTCATAACCTAAAAATCAACTTAACTGTGAAACGAAAGATTAACGTGTAAATAGTCCGTTTTTTTACAAACAAAACACTGTTGAACCATGTTCATAATAGGTATGTCCTATTTAATCACATAAATAATCAAACAAACTCAGAAAAAACAGTTTTCACGTAAAAATAGCTGCAACCTTCCAAACACTTTTACAACATAAATACAATTTTAGTTTGAATCTAAATGACTGTTTAAAAATCGTAATTCACCATTGCTTTTTGATATGAAGGATACCGTCACAACATTGATGGATGCTTTTTTACTCTATTATTTCTTACAATATAAATATTCCTTCAAATCTAAATGATTTATTCTATTGTATCAAATTTTGACACCTTATTAACGTTATTTTTTAATAAACATCATAATTTTGCTACAAAATCATCTTTTGTATCTATTTAACATTAAAATTTATGAAATGTTGAAAACTCTGAATCGCCTCGTTGCCAGATTTAAAATTTCTTCTGATGATCTAAAGACAAACAGTATAACAAGCTAATGTATTTACATTACGTAAAGACACGGTAAACTTGGCATCAACGTTCAATCAGATTATTGTATTTCTGCCACGGATGCCAACGTTGAGGCTTCAGAAATTTTGTAAAAATCCTATTTGTCTTGGTTAATATATCATGTACATCAAAGACTTCCGTTTTATGCCATATAATTGCTCGAGTCTGATAAGTTACGTTATATTTCCATTTAATTTAACATAAATCAAGTAGCTATCATGAGTTGTTATCATTTTCTCGAAGCAATTGTTGATATTTTTATAGTTTACAGCTTACCTGTTCTTCTATTGAATTTTTTAGATAGAATATTCATAATTTTTTAATCATCTGTCTTTTTATATTGTCCTAAGAAAAAGCATACAAGTTGTTTTGTCAAGTATTTAACGATTATAACATCATAAATATTGGAACTTAGAAATGTAGATAATCTTTAACATGGTGTAACTCCGTAATGGAATAATGTGGATTTTTTTTTAATGAACAACTGGCAATTTTCAAGGAAATTAGTTTCTATTATTTGGCAACAATTTCAACATTTCTTGTTCATTTTTTCACCTTAACATATTCAACTGTGATCACCATGTAAGTACGTAATTTTTTGTCTGTCTCCAAATAGTACAAGGCGGTATATTCTTAATACAACACAGTGTAGCAAAATATTTAATATACGATATTTCTATTGAACATATATATTTATTGTCTAAAATTCATATATTAAGTTATGTTCGGAAAACTAGTCATAGCATCCAATTATACCAATAAGAATTTCAAACTATACAATATGAAATATTGAGAGAATTTAACGTTGATATTTTCTGCATTTCAGCTGGTTTTTTTTTTAGTGGAAATACAACTACAGAGAATGAACAAATAACTTTCAAAGATACTTAGTGTGTACATTTTAAAGGATTCGTAATTTGAACACCCTGTATCTCAAAATCTTGTCATATGATAAGATTGGGTCTATGGACACTTTTACACACTTTAACACATCAAAAATTCAGAAATTTCGACAGTACTACAAATGTCTGGTTAATATTATGGTTGAGTATATCCTCTCGTTGTTGCAAAATTAAAAAAAAAAAATTGTGCTATTTAGGAGATGAAAACGTTGAATAAATTTGGTTTACATTAACTTGAAAGACCTATTTTTTCAAGTTGACTACCTCAAAATATGCAGGTTATGCACAAAATAATTTTTAGTCCAGAAACGTATATTTATACGGTAATGTTTTACATTCTTAGTTTAGTTATATTTTTAATTGTTTTGTAATATATTATTAAAATCCAATGACATCTTTAAAGATCGAAGTGTATCGATTATATGAAAGAAGTTGCTTTAATTTTAATTTACATATTGTATCTTGCGCGTTTTGAATTTGGAATTAAAAAATGTAAGCATTTTTAATCAATTTTTAATAAATCAAACATTGATAGACAGTTTAATAATTAATCTACCAATGTTTGATTATTTTTTGCCCATAACTTCAATTAGCTAATACTGCATAACTACAAAAATAGCTTCTTGAGGTTTTCTAGCAATACTTCTACATAAAATATGGATTTTCGAGTAAAAAGAAATTTATATCGCAAAGCAAGACATTTCTTGTTCTATTGATACGAAGAGATTTTTAAGACTTTTACATCTATAGGAACGGTATTAGCGATATAAAACAATCAAATATTTAGTACTGAAATTAAACTTGATTCATCACAAATATAAAAAACTGATGTTGAATTTATTTTTTATAATATACAGGTTATTATTCTTGTTTTCGAGTTACTAAATTGTTAGTATGTATTTAGAAAATTAGGCCTAATGTGATCTATTATTTCTGGAATAAAGTTAGTGCCATTATTTGTTGTATTTTTATTTTACCTGCTACAGGTACAAACTGGACCCAATCGACTTTTAGTGACATTTATATATAAATCGTTTATTTAATAAAAAAACCCTTTTATGGAGTTATGCCAAATTCATTTTCAATTTTCAAATATATGAGGAGGAAAAAGATATATTTTACTACAATGATTTGAAGATTTATTTGAAATAATATTTAAGAAAATAAAAAAAAATCATGTTTCAAATTATCATAAAAAATATGATAATCCCTTTCTATAATAGGTATTCTTCAAGAACATAAAATGTTCAAACTTTTCTTTTTTGATTTTCAATTGATCCCGATATAAAACTGGTAATGATTCATCTAGTGTATTATTATACTGAGGGTTTTTCTAATCCTCTAATTCTTAAGAATGTCTCGTTCACTATAACTCATGTTATTAGCAATTAATACGTCCTCTTCATCTTCACTTTCTAATGGTTCTGACATGTCAGATTCTTGAAGAGAAACCCCAACAGAAAAATCATTTGAAGAACTTGAAGAAGACGAGAGACATCTTTTCTTTGTAGTTGTAGTCTTTTTGATAATTTGCTTAGATTCTGCCTTTTTTGTTTCATATTCCTTTTTTTCTCTTAGCTAGCTAATTACCGTTATTCCTTTTGTCTTTCCATCTCCTTTTTATTAAAATATTCCAACATTTGTGGAGAAGTAGCAATGGCTGGTAATTTTTCTTTTCTTTTTTAACTTCAATTGGGTTGTCTTCCTTCCAAAACAAAACTCTTTTAAAATAGGAAGGAATGATTTCTTTATGATCAGTAAATCTCTTCACTAAAGGGGTAATTAAATGCTAGTAGAACAAAAAGGTGCATTAATGTTTGTCACATTGTTTAACAGAGTCTCTGGTGCTACTCGTGACTCTGGAGTTGATGCTTCTATAATTATTGGTCCAGCAGGAGAAATGTTTGTGTCTTGAGACACTACATCTAAGAATTCCGGTTCTTGTATGGATGCTAGTTCTTCATTAGATTGCTAAAAAAAATTATATTTAGTTTTAGTAGTTCATATGTATACTTTTCTTCAGTATTTTGAGGTTGGTGGTCATGCGACAATATCCATAAATTAAATAAAGATGTGTCTTCTGTAGGCCCTTTCCATTCATTTTGACTGTCCATAAAAGATGTTATTTTATCTTTGCCGATTTCTCGTTCTAATATTGTAAAAAAGTTTGTCCTATGCAATTTTTCTCATATTTAAAGTTTTAGTTTCTGCACTTGGCTCTCAATTAACCTTAACTTCCTTTTGATCCCAAGGAACCAAGCCACATTTTTTAAATCCGTTTTTTATTGTTAAATCTTTAATATGAGGAAGAACTTCTTTTAATACTGGTTTTTAAGATATGAAATACAGATACATTCATAGGCTGCATAATGGATATAATGCTATTAATTCAGTTTTTTTGTCAATAAAAAATTGACAAAGTTGTAAGGATAGGTGGGAGACATGTCCATCTAAGAACATCACAACTGGTCTGGGAATACCTTCTTTTTTCAAGCCAGGGTACGAAAATATTAGCAATATATTCCAAAGAATAGCTCTTGAGTCATCCACCCTTTTTTAAACTTTCCTATTGCCTAGTCAGAAGGAAAGTTTTCAACTATACCTTGTGGTATCCTGGTGTACATGTAGACTACTAGTGGATGTGCAAGTTTTCCATTTGCATTGGCTGTAATTAAAGTTATATTGAATTTTTCATCATTACCAGTAACAGTTTAACATCCTTTGGATTTCATTGCAGTTAAACACACAATTTGAATTTTTTATGACATTTTCTATTTTCTTCTCCTTTGAGTATCTCGCAATTTACTCAAACCATTGATCGATATTATCTTGTGTAACAGCTCTTCTTTGATAAGTTAAATTTTGACCAGTTCGAAATGTAATATCTTGGTGGCGTTTTAAAAAAGACAATCGTTTTTTTCCGGGTTTGGTATTTCCATTAAAGGTGATCCTTAATTCTAAAGCTAGTTTAGAAACACTTTGCATGAAGGTTTTCTTTATTATTATTATTATTATTATTATTGTCTAAAGGTAATTGGACTTTCGCAGATTTCTTTTCTATGAAATGAGCAACATCTATTATGATTTTAAGTAATTTTGAATCTACAACTCATAGATTCGATAAATTACTATAAGATGCAAAAATCGCACTTTCGAAAAAAATGGACTAGACTTATGCACTTTTAACATTAGGCCGACGAAATGTCAATTTAGCTGCGCTTATTTCTTAACGACTAGCTGTGCAAATGGCCCTTAAAGAGGTTTTTGTTAAATTTTACATATTGGAAATCTGTGATAAAATTAATAATGATTATATGTACCTACACATTTTTTTAAATTAACTTTACTTCCAATATCTTTTAATAAAGTTTCAAATTGTTTAAATACGAATGTACAGGAGTAATACTTTAATAAATTGATGTAGTGTACACTGTATAAAGTTCAGTTAAAAAAATGGTTTTAATATTTATATGTATGAGTTTAATTGGACAATTTCAGACGTTCTATTAATTATATTATAATACAGAATTTGAAAAATTCAATACTCATATTACACTAAAGTGTCTAAATAATCAACATGCGAATGATATATTCAACCGAAATATTAACCGGGCAGGTTTTTCAAAAAAATACACTAGTTGAAAAAATTAAGGGATCAAAAAAAATCTCGATTTTTTGCGATTTTTTGCGATTTTTCGAGTGGCTGTATCTTTAATAAAAATGGTCGTACGGGAATGAAAAAAAAAGCAATTTGAAGCTTAAAGAGTCTAGCTTATGGAGCTTGTGATAAAAAAAATTTCCAACCAACAATTAGTACAAAATCCTGATGAATATCATGGATAGATTTTTTTTTTAATTTTTAGCGTACGGACTTGAAAAAAATTTTCTCGACGTAACCATTATATGCATTGGATAGGCGGTTCAGTTAGCGTCAATTCGTTTTTTAATTGCCTCAAGATGGCCTTTCCTTGCTGAGTTATCAGAAAAAGAACGAAAATGCGTCATTTCCTCTTCTCTCGTCAATATCTCAGGAACCAAAGGCCGCTCAGAAAATGAAAGGGAGTTTCGGAAACTTCGATTCATTCTCGACAAGGTTCTGGTATGTTCTTTCACGAGAAAAATATTTTTTCAATTCTAGCATGACTTTGAAGAATTTCGGAAAATAGGTCTTTTTGAGGTTTTTTAGAAAATCACGTGCCACATTGAGAATATTGGGAAAATGAATAATGTTGAGTGCGCATCTTACAGGCCATTGTTCCCCCGAAAGTCCTACAAAATTTCTACCTGATCTATCAAGTTGTTTCATACAAGTGAATTTTTGAAGAAATTTTTTCTATTCATGATATTCATCAGGATTTTGTGCTAATTGTTCGTTGGAAATTTTTTTATGGCAAGCTCCGTAAACTAGAGATTTCAAGCTTCAAATTGCTTTTGCTTTCATTCACGTATGACCATTTTTACCAAAGATACAGCCCCTCGAAAAATAGCAAAAAATCGAGATTTTTTTTTTTGATCCCTTAATTTCACTAGTGTATTTAAATCAAAATAATTTTAATTTATATTGTTTAATTATAAATTTTTCTTGCAAAGTAAATTAAAATTTGATTTCATATTATCAGAAATCATCTTTGTTTAAAAAATTTAAAAAACGATAATCAAGGACCACACACTTTTCTTATGCAAACAGGAGTGTCAAAATGTGTGATTTTTTGATGTTTTAAATAACTTGATGTCCTTACCAAAAGTGTCAGTGGGCTCAATCCTATCTTATAGCTAGATTTGAAGTTAGATATCTCCAATTCTTTAAAATGGACACCAAAATATGCCCTTAAATGTTTCACTCATTCTTTTGTGTTGTATCTGCTCAAAATCCTTTTTTTTGTCCCCTCTCTTACTTCTCACCTTTCGTCTCCTCGCCGCGTACCTACAAATAGAGCGTATTGTTTGTCGAATTAATCTTGGAATCGTGAATATTATATTTTATCAATTAATGGTTATATCTCTGATCGTTACTGTACCTAAATACTTTTTGAATTAATTTTTCTACGCCTGTAAGGTCTATAACAACATTCATATTCATACTCATAACCTAAACATCAACTTAACTGTGAAACGAAAAATTAACATGTAAATAGTCCGTTTTTTACAAACAAAACACTGTTGAACCATGTTCATAATAGTTGTGCCCTATTTAATCACATAAATTATCAAACAAACTCAGAAAAAACAGTTTTGACTTAAAAAATAGCTGCAACCTTCCAAACGGAAAGCATTTTTATAAATGAAACAATTTTACAACTCTATAAATACAATTTTAGTTTGAATCTAAATGACTGTTTAAAAATCGTAATTCACCATTGCTTTTTAATATGAAGGATACCGTCACAACATTGATGGATGCTTTTTTACTCTATTATTTCTTACAATATAAATATTCCTTCAAATCTAAATGACTTATTTCATTGTATCAAATTTTTACACCTTATTGTTATTTTTTAATAAACATCATAATTTTGCTACAAAATCATCTTTCGTAACTATTTAACATTAAAATTTATGAAATGTTGAAAACTCTGAATCGTCTCGTTGCCAGATTTAAAATTTCTTCAGATGATCTAAAGACAAACAGTATAACAAGCTAATGTATTTACATTACGTAAAGACACGGTAAACTTGGCATCAACGTTCAATCAGATTATTGTATTTCTGCCACGGACGCCATCGTTGAAGCTTCAGAAATTTTGTAAAAATCCTATCTGTCTTGGTTAATATATCATGTACGTCTTATGCCCATAGAAATAGTATAGAAAGCCGATTCCATATATCAAAAATGAAACCATAAGGAGAAAATAGTGTGTCGGAGCTCATGCGTATAACGGTGCTGGCGCGAACAGGACCGGTGCAAGTTTTTTATTGATCTCGAACAAATAGTTCGCACGATATTTCAATCATACATTTTTAGAGATGATTCTATACAAAAAACGATTAAAAAAATTTCAAGTTAAGGTAAATATGGTTCTGACAGTTCTTATTAAGAAAGATATGGCATAAAATATGAATTAGTTAATTTTCGGCAATCATTAGTACAGTAGTCATGAGATTTTGCTTGTGATTTTAAAAATACTTTCCAGAAAAACCACGTGCTCCGGTTTGGACTACGTTTATTATTAAACAGCGAAATTATATACAAAAACTTTAATCCACAATCTAAATTAGGTACTATCACAAGAAAATCACTGTTACAATAATTAATTACTTAACCAAAAACTAAAATACTTTTTAGGTACCTACGTAACTAGAAAGGAGCTGGACCATTTATCCTAATATTGATTTTCTCTCTCCCTACGGTAAAACTTAAAACAATAACAAATTGCCTATCTACTAGGGTCGGTAACTAAACGTATATACATAATGGGCGGATTTTGTTTATACTTAACATTACACTCGCGCGTTTAAATATAACTATGCATATAAATATTTACAAACAAAGATACTTTTCCAAACAGGCAATCATTAGTACTGTAGTCACGAGATTTTGCTTGTGATTTGACATCTTATTTGATAATATCATTTGCTACAACTAAATTTAATCTGGGGAGTGCAAAATAGGGCCCAGGAATATTATGTTCGATATTTTTTTACATTTTGTCAGCCGAGACTATGAATCGTTAGACAGAAAACCTTTCATGTTACCATTTTCAATATAAATTAAAAAATACTACTACATTTACTTGGTACATATTTTATTTTAATTTTGAACCCTTTTAAAAGGGTCTTTCGGTTCCATAATAAAACTTAGTTGCTGCTTACTAGAAACATTCTATATAGCCTAAACCAATTTATAGTTTGTTTTCGATCAATTTAATACAAAGATTTAAAGTTTTTAGTCGATGATAACATTCCACACCAGCACATTGCAAACCTATTTTATAAATAATAGGAATAAACTTGTAAATCATTAATTTGGTAGTTATCTCACTCATATGATTTTTTTGTTTATATGAATATTTCGATTTCTAAATATATTTTGGCCTTACAATACGAAGCGTTTTGTATCTACCACTTTTTTAATGAACCATGAATGTTGACAGGCGTGTACCTTTTTCGGAACAAGAGGCGTTTTAACGAAGGAAATGATTTTCGAGCTATCTAGTTAGTTTTCGGAAAAATAGAAAACGTTTGAAGAAAGTTGTCAATAACAGTTTGTCGTTCATGTGTTTCATTTTGATCAGCTTTCATACTAAATTGCGTAGAATATTTTTCCGATTCAAAATCGAGATTCTCGATATTTCCACACTTTATTTATAATACCTTCTAAACTGGATTTATCTATCATTTTATATACTTTATAATATATGTTCATGCCCTACTTTTCACTTTATTAACAATTTTTTTTTAACATACTTCAAAATGGTAGGATATTCTCAATTCGTTGAAATATTTTTTTATGTATGTTGAGCGATAATTCTTTACCACGTTGCCCGATTTCTAGGATTCTTTTTCTTAGAAAAGGAAACAGTTTTATATACATTAAGTCAAGATCTGAAGATGGGATCCATAAGAAAATCATTAACATCTTTATTTTTAAAGTAGGTTTTTTTTAAATTTCTTTAAACCTTACTGGTTCGAACGCCGTAAGGAATGAAGAAATGTAAATAATTGTTGTGTCAGCCAAAAAACGAAGAGGAAGTACCGATTAAAATATCGAGTGACAGAAGAGTTCCTAAGATTGTTGAGATCGGGTTTATGTTTTAAAATGCCTTAAAACCGATATCGATAATGTCTCCCCGTCGCTGGGCAGCCTGTATATAAATATACAGATCTCTATTTACATAATTATAATTCTTAGGTAGGTTTAGATTTGCAGACATAAATCTTGTAATAAATATAACAGCTGCCTAATACATTGATTACATTTTCATTAGCCAATGTAAAAATGTCTTTTATTGTACCTAGGATTTGACTAAACACTACACAAAACTAAAAATAAAATGCCACTTTCATCGTGTAATTAATGCCGCTTTCATCGTGTAATTAATGCCGCGTTTGAGAATCCACATCGGATGCATTTTTTACATCTCGAGCGTTTTTTATCCACATCGGACACATCTGTCCCATTACATTTACGTATACTGAATCACGTGATCAAAGATTTACTACTTACTACATCTCAGATGCATCCGATGTGGATTCTCAAACGCGGCATAAATAATAAACTACAAACGGTCCTGTAAGGGCAGCGTCATATAGCCTTGAAACACCGGATTTTAGTGCTATTGCCAGGTCAATATTGAATTTGTAGGTGAATCGCTTATTGAAATTAAAAATACGGTATTAATGACATTAATACGGTATTTGTATATATTTTTGGGAATGTAATTACACATAAATATTATTAGTTGATTATTTAAATGTTTATAAGTTATTTTGTGGCGATATTTCGTAGATATAAACTGTTTAAATCATATAATTTAAAAATTAATTAATTTAAAATTCTTTTCTGTTAGGTATGTTTAATATATTTGGCAACACTACAGGGACAAGTCATGCTTATTGCGCAAGCTTCTAGACACACTATTTTACGATGTCAGGCGCAGAGACGCGTTTTTA
Source organism: Psylliodes chrysocephalus (assembly GCA_927349885.1). Lineage (NCBI taxonomy): Eukaryota > Metazoa > Arthropoda > Insecta > Coleoptera > Chrysomelidae > Psylliodes > Psylliodes chrysocephalus. Next base: position 6,349,669 of record OV651831.1, read on the forward strand.
TGCACAGTAGGTTTCAATTTCTGCTTAAATGTTATGTTTATATTGGTCTTCTATATTATTTCTATGCTTATGCCATATAATTGCTCGAGTCCGATAAGTTACATTAGATTTTCATTTAATTTTACATAAATCGAGTAGCTATCATGAGTTGTTATTATTTTCTTGAAACAATTGTTGATATTTTTATAGTTTACAGCTTACCTGTTCTTCTATTGATTTTTTCGATAAAATATTCGTAATTTTTGAATCATCTGTCTTTTTATATTGTCATAAGAAAAAGCATACAAGTTGTTTTGTCAAGTATTTAACGATTATAACGTCATAAATATTGGAACTTAGAAATGTAGATAATCTTTAACATGGTGTAACTCCGTAATGGAATAATGTGGATTTTTTTTAATGAACAACTGGCAATTTTCAAGGAAATTAGTTTCTATTATTTGGCAACAATTTCAACATTTCTTGTTCATTTTTTCACCTTAACATATTCAACTGTGATCACCATGTAAGTACGTAATTTTTTGTCTGTCTCCAAATAGTACAAGGCGGTATATTCTTAATACAACACAGTGTAGCAAAATATTTAATATACGATATTTCTATTGAACATATATATTTATTGTCTAAAATTCATATATTAAGTTATGTTCGGAAAACTAGTCATAGGATCCAATTATACCAATAAGAATTTCAAACTATACAATATGAAATATTGAGAGAATTTAACGTTGATATTTTCTGCATTTCAGTTGGTTTTTTTTAGTGGAAATACAACTACAGAGAATGAACAAATAACTTTCAAAGATACTTAGTGTGTACATTTTAAAGGATTCGTAATTTGAACACCCTGTATCTCAAAATCTTGTCATATGATAAGATTGGGTCTATGGACACTTTTACACACTTTAACACATCAAAAATTCAGAAATTTCGACAGTACTACAAATGTCTGGTTAATATTATGGTTGAGTATATCCTCTCGTTGTTGCAAAATTAAAAAAAAAAATTGTGCTATTTAGGAGATGAAAACGTTGAATAAATTTGGTTTGAAAGACCTATTTTTTCAAGTTGACTACCTCAAAATATGCAGGTTATGCACAAAATAATTTTTAGACCAGAAACGTATATTTATATGGTAATGTTTTACATTCTTAGTTTAGTTATATTTTTAATTGTTTTGTAATATATTATTAAAATCCAATGACATCTTTAAAGATCGAAGTGTATCGATTTATATGAAAGAAGTTGCTTTAATTTTAATTTACACATTGTATCTTGCGCGTTTTGAATTTGGAATTAAAACATGTAAGCATTAATATTTTTAATAAATCAAACATTGAGATAGTTTAATAATTAATCTACCAATGTTTGATTATTTTTTGCCCATAACTTCAATTAGTTAATACTGCATAACTACAAAAATAGCTTCTTGAGGTTTTCTAGCAATACTTCTACATAAAATATGGATTTTCGAGTAAAAATAAATTTATATCGCAAAGCAAGACATTTCTTGTTCTATTGATACGAAGAGATTTTTAAGACTTTTACATCTATAGGAACGGTATTAGCGATATAAAACAATCAAATATTTAGTACTGAAATTAAACTTGATTCATCACAAATATAAAAAACTGATGTTGAATTTATTTTTTATAATATACAGGTTATTCTTATTTTCGAGTTACTAAATTGTTAGTATGTATTTAGAAAATTAGGCCTAATGTGATCTATTATTTCTGGAATAAAGTTAGTGCCATTATTTGTTGTATTTTTATTTTACCTGCTACATTTACAACTTGGGCCCAATCTACTTTTAGTGATATTTATGTATAAATCATTTATTTAATAAAAAAAACCTTTTTACATGCCAATACATATCTTCACATTTAAAATAAAAAATATTTATTTATGTAGTAGTTTACATTTATATTAAACAGTAATATAATTAATTATCTATAGGAACAAGAGAAAAATAAACCACTCTATTACTTAACTACTTAATTCCTAAATTGAGGTCACCCTCTAAATAATATTTGAAATGAAAACTTCTACTCTAGTGCACGATTGTACTTAAAGTACTGTGTGTGCACTCTTTTTCTTATACATTTATCTTTGAGGTTTTACCACAGCTTATACAATACAGCTAAAACACTCTCTTGGCAGCAACGGTTTGCGTCGATTTCGTCGCGCATCGCTTAAGCTCCGCCTTCGAAGGGAAAAGACGGTTTTGGCGTTCAGAAGCGTACTTAGGCAAGGTGTTGAGTCGTGCGTATAATTTCGTTGATTGTATAATTTCGTGGAGCCTATAATTTCGTTGATTTTGTTTGAGTTAAAGGTACTGTTATTATTTTGGTGACTCTTTAGCTGTGAGTAGAATGAGTTTGTGCAGTCAAAGCTGTTTTAATAAGGGTTATACCTGCAAGAAAACATTCTTTAGTTTTCCCAAGGACCCAAACCGATAAGTACTACATTATAAGAAATTTTCATTGTTAAAAATATAATTTATACAGGGTATCTCATTAGTGCGTTATTGTTCATTATTTTGTTGTAGACACGCAAGAAAGTTTTAAATAAAAGTTATATGGATTTGAAAAATACCTACATATTTTAAAAATATCTTTGGATATACAGGGTGTCACGTTTTTGCCTGGAAAATTAAAATGTATGTTTTTTAAATGGAACACCTTGTATTTTATGATGAAATTATTAACACCCTAAATTATTGTAAAGACGAATTGCTACAGAAAAATTTTATCAGGTATGTGTGTGGTTACCTTTTAATAAAAGCCTTGCGGATCCACTCCTGCGATACCTGTCTTAAATATAACAAAGATCACGTTGAATTAGACGATTTTTCTTTTTATTGCTTTTAAAAGGCATATGATAACGCCAATTCAGATACATTTGGAAATCTGCAACTGTCGAACTAATATTCAATATTGAAAAGATATTTTAAAATAATTTTGAAGAATTGGCTACAAAAAATAACATTTGTACCACACTTTTAGAATTAATTAACCCAATACCCTTTAGTCATCCATGCTAATGTTTTCCAAAAGAATAACTTATTTTATTGTATGTTTAATCTCAATAACTAAAAAATATACTGACAATTAGTTTGACAGAATTGTCATTTATTTAAAATTTTAAAAATAATAGCAGTCGGTTGATCAAAATATGAACGGTGATTGGCGAATTTATTTTTTTTTGCAGTGTTCTCACTACCTAGAATGGATATGAAATATATTCGTTCAATTGAAGGCAATAGCATACTTTTTCGTTTTGTAATATGTGCATGGATATTAGCCAATCTACGCACATACTACAAAACGAAAAATTATGTTATTGCGTTCAACTACGAATATATTTCATATCCATTTTAGGTAGTGAGAACACTTTAACAAAATTAAATCTACAAATCAAAGTTCATATTTTGGTCACCCAACTCCTATTATTTAAAATTTTTTAAATAAGTGATAATTCTGTTAAACTAATTGCCAATATATATTTTAGTTATTGATATTAAATATACATTAAAATTTTTGTGTAGACTCGATAAATAATAGCATTTTTGTTTTTATTATGTCCACATTTAAAAAAAAATAAATTTTAATCAAACTACATGATACTAATTTAATTACGAGTATTAAAACTAAAGTCCTGAAAGTTTCGGTGAAGATGAGGACAGAACATCTGCCTTCCATGCGAAAAGCCCGGGATCGAATCTAGGCCGAGGACTAATTAATTTTTCATGTTTATTTTATTTTATAAATTAGTCAACTTCGTAAATTATTTTAAAATTAGTTATTTTGTCTAAATAACCTAAAATAATTTTTTAAATTTGTAGATTTTCGTTAGTGGGTCGTAGAAAAAATATACTGACCATATCGAGTGGATTGTTCATATCACAATCAGACGATTGAGTACTCCGCCTACGACGTCGTGCTCAAACTTCGTCTTTGTGTGATATAGCTATCATATCCACCCTTGTGGATAAAAGCACAAATTCTTTATAATTCCAAAATACCATAGAGTTCCCAGACCTCAGTCGAAGCATTCGTTTATCTAGGTATAAACCCTTTGCGCGAAGAGTAACACTTGCCAGAGACACGGGGTACCACTTGATTTGCATCCACGAGCGTGGCACATTTCTTTAACAATTGAAGCCCTTGGTGTAAAAAGGATCCAAGTCACAATTTGTCCTGAAGTGACTGTTTTAGCTCAAAACATTTGTTAACGAGGATTTTACTAGCCACATACAAATTATTTTACCTCTAATCCGAAAGATGTGCTATTTTTCGTAATATTTATATTTAAATAATTTTTTTAATTATATTTGACAGATTTAAAACAAATTAAAAATTTAATTTCCCAAAACTTACTTAACATGGCATGTAACCAACCTTATTACGTCAAGGTTTTCAATTTTTTCAATAATAAAAAAATTGCTTAATCCGGGCCCGACTTTTCCCTTTAATCTAACAGAGATAGCACCATTCCGTCTTGCTTGGTTCTCGACCGCCAGATCAAAGACGCCGACACGGAGTTGTGGAGCTGTATTGTATAAGCTGTGGTTTTACCATTAACTTTTTTTTTTTTAATAACAAAAAAATATATTCTAATTTAAGCTAAGTATAACAGATTTTTGTACTAAAGTAGTTGAAATGTAACAATAATTCGATAGTAAAATAAGTATATATATGAACAGTAATTGTGTGATATATTATTTAAAATTAAACTATATAATTAATTACATAATTGCTTTGGAGTATCCACTGTCTTATCTCTTTTTTACACTTAGAATATGGTTTTACTTTAATATCATTAGTCAAGTCAAGTAGTCAACATTATGGGATGCCATGTCACTAAGCACCTCCCAGATAGTGAGTACTCACCTACCTCAGGAAAACTGTTTTGAATTGATGGATTTCCAAATCAAATACCATTTTATTTTAATTTATTGTCAAACAAATTGTAACAAACCCATTTATCTTAATTCTTTTATAAATAAAATATATTTAACAAAACAACAAAAACAATTATAATTAAAATAATATAAATAAAAATAATGCTATCTTGATGCTGAGACTCCCTCATCAGGTTTTAAATTGGCATAAATTGGTCTACCCATAAATAATGGCCCCTGGTCTATTAAACTTTCTTTTCTTCTGGGTTTGACAGATGTAGCTGGTTGGTTTGCTTTTGTACTTTTAATATATTTAAAACTTCCATCCCCTGGAAGTTTTGGCAAGAGAGACAAGTTAGTATACCATACACGATATGTGAAAAACCATGTTAAAATGGCACCATAATATGATAATAAAGCATGGTTGAAAACAACATCACATCCCACAATATTTGAATAATTGCAATTAAAATACATAACATCCTAATATAAGGTGTAAACTTTTCGTAATTATGTTTAATATCTTTTAGTTCAGTGCTTGTTAGATTTCTCAAAGGATTTGGTTTTTCAACTAGTTCTTTCGTTTGTCGTTGATGCTCTTCCAATCTTATATATCCTTTAATGCTATCCCAATTAACTATGCACCGAGCTTCTTCTATAAGAAGTAAACTTCCATAAATTAATGTCCAGATAGATCAAAGCCATTCCATAAATGTTCCTACTCCTGTATATAACATGTATGATTTGTTTGTGCTACAGCACTATAAGAATTTGCGATATTTTAATTGATTTTTAAAATTGTAATTTGTAATTGAAATGGCCTTGCCCGTAAATAAATAATTATTGAAAAGATTTAAAATTATGAACAATAAAATTAATAATAATTAGTATAAATTGATAACTTTTATTGCAAAAAAAGACCATTATATTTTAGATCGTAAGAAAAACAATTTTTAAAAATAATTAGTCGTGACTTTATTTATATTATAAATCTATAAGTTTTACATAGGTATTCGTAAAAATATTAAATTTTTATTAACAAATTTAAAATACTTTTTTTTATTAAAAAATTAATTTTGTTGTGAAAAATAACTAAAAGGTAAACGTGATAAAAATCGAAAAAATATCTAATATGTCTCTGTTCTATCCAAAAAAAACTTTTTTGATCCACTAATTTTAATATTTTTGTTATGAAGCAACGCCTATAATACCTATATCTGCTCAGAAAACTCAAAAAAAAAAACAAAAAATTAGATATATTGCTTTTTTAAATTCTTTTTTTATATTTATTTACATAAAAAAATTAACTATTTCGATAGAATATCACATTCTCTATAGAAAATTTCCTATTAGCTATACTTTAATTTTGCTTCGTTTTTGAGATACAATTTAAAAACTGTAACGGTTGCATCTTCATCCCTATCTTCAATTTCCACCCTCTAATTTAATAGAACTTCACGGTTTTTCATTTTTAATGAGCATTTGGGATTAAAACTCGTGAAAGTGATAGTTCCTTTATAACAAACCCTTTCCAATATTTATGAATAAAAAATTAAATTACAAAAAAATGGATTCTGAAAAATTGTAAAATCTGATATTGTTGTGCCATTTCAAGTCTGTCAAAACAATCGGGTCGATGGTGTAGCGGTCTAAAGCGCTTATATTCATTTATAGGCAAGTTTATGAGTCCGAGAATGCTGGGCTTCGAACCCCAGACCAGACCATGTGGATTTTTAATTAAATTGCATGGTTTGGTTTAGGATTTGATGTGTGCCGTATTAATAGATATTCAATTTCTATTGATATGACATGCAGATTATAAAATCGCCATACATTATCGTCTCGATGATGGTGGATGAGGTTTTCCGGGTTTTCCTCACCTGTAAGTCAAATGGCACCATCAATCATCCTTAAGTCGCCCCGGAGCGCCACGGCAAATAATAATAATAATAATAATAGCCGTCCCTTCCCCTACACAAGTCGTTCAGTCGACTTCAGGGGTTGAAATTCACTCGTAAGGGGGTGAATTAGGGAGAGTATTGTTATTATTATTATTATAATAATCATCGAGACGATAATGTATGGCGATTTTATAATATAATCAACATGTCTCCTAAATTTTCAGGAAAACGGTCTAAGTGGTTGTGTAAATAGTGTATTTTAATACTCATATTGCACCCTAAGGATTTGAAACTATTAAAGCATCTTGTTAACCATTTCAACATAGTTTTGAGCTTTATGTTTGCCTAGAAAATTTTCTACAACTGCAACAAATGATGTCCAAGCTTCTCGTTCAACTTGATTCATTGAATTTATGAAGGCAGGATCATTAATTAATTGTCTTATTTGTGGGCCATCAAATATCCCTGCTTTGAGTTTTTCAGTGCTCAACTGATGCATTTTACACCTATATATGCAAAACATGACCCATTCTTATCAAAAGCCTTTACAAATTGCTTCATTAAGCCCAACTTTATATGTAACGGAGGAAATATGATTTTTTCTCTTTCAACCAAAGCGTCGTTAATGACATTCTTTTCCCCAACGTCCATGTTTTCTCTTTGAGGCCAATCTTTTCTAACCCAGTGGTGTGTTTTGTCCCTACTATTACAGAGGCACAAGAAACACGGATATTTCGTGTAACCACTTTGCTGCCCAAGAAGAAAGTTTACCATTTTTAAGTCTACACAAATCATCCATTGATGTTCGTGATACTTTATCTTCTGCAAGACCAAAGCTACGGTATTATATTCTTCTTTCAGTTTCGTTGAGTGAGCTAGTGGTATTGAACCATATTTATTCCCATTATGTAGGACACATTTTAAACTTTGCTTTTAACTGTCAATAAATAGGCGCCAATCATCTGGAATATATTCCGAAAGTCCCATTTCTTTCATGAGTCCATTTATTTCGTGACAAAATACAAGATTGTCTTCTTGAGAAAAGAATGGTGTAGCAGATACTTTTCTCTTGTAAGGTAATTTTGGTTCCTTGTTCCAATAAATTTTTGCCGTCCAACCTAGAAGCCAGTACTTCAGAAGCTTTTTTCAATAAATTGAGATACCTGCCCAGACAGCACACCAAATCCTTTGGATATCTACTGCACATCCCAATATCCACTGAATGTCCAGTCCATGGTGGATATCTATTTTATATCCATGATATGTAATTTATAGACATGCAAATGTCCATAAATAATACTAATTATATAGCAATATCTTCTATATCCTGGGATATAGACGGACATTTGGTTGGATATATCCATATTGGATATATTGAATATCCACAAAATATATTCTGTGGATATCTCTGGGATTTCTTATATTTTCTGGAAGATACCCATTAGATATTTTGCTGGATATCCATTAGGATATCTTCTATTTTCTGGATATAGACGGACATTTGGATATCCATATTAGATCCACGGAATATTTCTGATATCCTGTGGATATATATTGGATATCCACAAAAGATATTCTGTGGATATCTCTGGGATTTGGTGTGTTGTCTGGGTACAGACTGACAATAGAACCATTGTACCTACATTAATGAATATATAATAATTTTAGAACTCTCATAAATTAATATACTGAATAAAAACCACATTGGTAGATAAGTTGATGTATCTAAAAAAGTGGAGCTGATAGAGAAAAACGGATTGCATGTACAGATTTAGCGTCCCAAATATAGTTAAAATCAGCTCTAAAATCCCAGGCACGAAAAAAATATTTTTTTGTTGCCTTGTGTAATCTATTGTAAACTCTATTAATCTTAAAGGTTTGATAAAAAAAATTGAAAAGTATGGGTATAGTAGAGCAAGCATTGGAGTTAGGGTTGCCAACCGTCCTGCATTTCGGTGGACGTCCACCATTTGGGGTGTTTTGTTCAGTGTCCTGTAACAACTTATAGCAGGACGCTTATTGTACTTAATTTTAGTGTTTCAAATATCTCCAATTTCTTATATTTTATAGTCACATTGGCAACGTCGCTTATTTAGTAATTTGTATTTTCTATATTTGGGTCCAATGTGTTCAGATTCATGGAGTGAGGTGCGTAATCGCTTGTCCATTGAACACATCAAGGCCGAACTTCAAATAGAGAATAATTATTTGTATAATTTTTTAAAAGCTAACAGGAAATTAATTGTATCTGCAAAAAGAAAAAAATTGATTTTAAACGCAGTGACACTGTTAAGTAGCTGTAACTTTTTATATTCTTCTTGTGTCCTTTTTAAATAAAATGTTTATCTATTTATCCGAAGAATCCTTATTGTTTTTTATCACTTCGTTTTTATTTGTCGAATTGTTTATTTAAGTTTGTTGTTTTTGCAAAAATAAAAGTGTCCAGAATTTATACCGTATGTCCTGAATTTTAATTACCATGGTTCAGAAAAAATAAAAAACAAAGTTGGCAACCCTAATTGGAGTGGTTTGTGGATTATCTAAGTAAGAGGAAACAAAAGTTAAAAGTAAATAACATTTTATCAGAGGGAATTAACTATTCAGAGGTGTTTCGCAGGGAAGTATATTGGGTCCCCTGTTGTTTTTAGTGTATAGCACAGCTTATTCACTAGTAAATAAGCTGTGGTGTATAGCAATGATACAGATACCTTTTTGCCAGACTATTATAAGTGCCATTTGAACAAATGTCGCTTACGTTAGTCTGGCAAAAACGTATCGATATTGTTGATTTCAAGGGTCAATGTGACAATCACCTGTTTGCTGATGATGCCCTAATATATTTTTCTTGTAAGGATTCAGATAACTTGGTAAGAGTTGTTAATGAAACACTGCAATATGTTTGTTTATAAATGTTGTTGCAATAATTTGTTGAAAATTAACACAAATAAAACAAAATGTACGCTGATAAGTAGCAACTATAACTATACAGTTTGTTGATAAACAATATAATATAATAATTGGAGGAAATTCTATAGTTAGTAGAAAAATTCAAATACTTAGGGGGAATGATTGACAAGCAGATGAGATTCATAGATCATGCAACACTGTTATCAGAACTATTAAGTTAAATTTCCTATTTAGAAGTTCATTTGGCTTATCACAATGGACTATAATTCTACCTCACTTTAATTATTGCTCTACAATACTCTTTTTACTAAATCAAAGTGAGTTGAATTGACTACAGAAGCTGCAGAATAGGGCTATGTGAATAATATTATCCTGTTCAAAATATACTTCCATTAATCTAATGCTTGAAACATATTACGAAATGCATTAATTTTTATTTATAAAATCAAACAGGGGTTACTTCCAATGTACCTAAAAGAGAAGCTTAATTATGACTCTAATGTACACAATTATCCAATGCGGAACAGAAATAACTTTTGTATTGAAACAGTTGTTGAGTTGTTAAAGAGTGCAACACAAAATTCACTATTTTTTAAAGGTTTAAATCAATATAATGCACTTCCAGAGAAAATTAAATCAGCAATGTCTGTAACTACATTTAAAGTCAAAGTGACATTTCTTAATTGTTGAATATTTCTCTAGAAACAGTAACAACCTATAGAATTTTAGTTAGTTTTAATTGTATGGAGATTATCTATGTTTTGACATATTTTTACTAAATTTGTATATTGTGATATTCGCAAACTAGCTAAATAAAGGAAATAATAATTAAAGCACAAACACAACTAGCACATGAACACAGCAAATGGAGCTAAAGGGTGGGAAAAAATTCAAAACAGGATCACTAGACTGGCCAATAGCAGTAAGGCATATACATATGAAGCTGTAGTCAAGGGGCTAGTTGCGTTTATGGGTTACTTGCATTTAAATAGAATGGAAAGTAAGTACCTCTATAATAAATAGAAACCATAAATGTCGACAACATAGTGAGTACTCACCTACCTCAAGATAACTGTTTTAAATTGATGACAACATATTGTTTCCAAATCAAATATGTACCATTTTATTTTAATTTATTGTCAAACAAATTGTAACAAACCCATTCATCTTAATTCTTTTATAAATAAAATATATTTAACAAAACAACAAAAACAATTATAATTAAAATAATATAAATAAAAAGAATGCTATCTTGATGCTGAGGCTCCCTCATCAGGTTTTAAATTGGCATAAATTGGTCTACCCATAAATAATGGCCCCTGGTCTATTAAACTTTCTTTTCTTCTGGGTTTGACAGATGTAGCTGGTTGGTTTGCTTTTGTACTTTTAATATATTTAAAACTTCCATCCCCTGGAAGTTTTGGCAAGAGAGACAAGTTAGTATACCATACACGATATGTGAAAAACCATGTTAAAATGGCGCATGCTCCTCCAAGAAACTTTTCTACCATAATATGATAATAAAGCATGGTTGAAAACAACATCACATCCCACAATATTTGAACAATTGCAATTAAAATACATAACATCCTAATATAAGGTGTAAACTTTTCATAATTATGCTTAATATCTTTTAGTTCAGTGCTTGTTAGATTCCTCAAGGGATTTGGTTTTTCAACTACTTCTTTGGTTTGTCGTTGATGTTCTTCCAATCTTATATATTCTTTAATGCTATCCCAATTAACTATGCACCGAGCTTCTTCTATAAGAAGTAAACTTCCATAAATTAATATAAATGAATGTCCAGATAGATCAAAGCCATTCCATACATGGCCCTCTCGAAGACATAAACTTTTTGTAGAATAATTGACACTTGCACATCGACCAAAAGATGCTTCAACAAAATTGAAAAGAGACGTCCAGAACCACCAAAAAAATGTAGCTATACCTAATCTAGGTAAATGCTGCTTGATAATCTTTTCCTTGTTTCCACAGCAATAAATTAAAGACGTGAGGACAACAAACGGGACTAACAATGTTAAATTCCATCCCCATGCAAATTTGACAAATACCTTGTTAAACAGGTTATCAGATCGTGAGAGGTAAGTTTTTGGGATCATTAACACATCAGCTATTAGAGATATAAGGAAAAGGCATGCTAAATATATTCCCACTTTTAAATTAGTGTCAAAAAATAATGACTTTTTACAAATATGCAAAACCATTAACACAAGAATTTCCTTCACAGAAGTAGGATCGGTTGTTGGTTTAGTACCTTTTGGATTTGGATCACTGCTATTGTTTAGGTTATTCATGTTCGGTCGAAAATTTAAATTTGTTGCGTGAATTGGACGCCTTTTACTAACCATTTTGATTGTTTTTGATCAAACTAAACTTTGAATTATTTATTTAAAGTGAGAAAAATTTACATTTTTAAGTTCATATCATTCTCATTCTAAAAATCTACATTCACACTTGCTACCAAAAAAAATAAACTCACCTTTTGACATTTGACACATTTTGTTATTTGACATATGACACATGTGACATTGTAAAAGCGTTCGTTTATTGTAAGGAGTTAAATGGACTACCTAACTCTGACGTCTTTCACAAGTGAGTCGAAACACAAACGGTTGAAGTTGTGGGCTATATCAAGCTAACGGGCACTCTGTGGCGACACCGTACAAGACCCAGTGAGTTTTTTTGTAGCTTTTTAGTTACGCAATTTGCGAATTTGTAGCTTTAACCGGATCCGAAAAAACAGCAGATCCGCTAGCTTTAATTTCCATAGTAGCGACACAAGGTTCTTTCGTTCGACACACTCTTATAAAAAAGAAAGCGTCCATTGGTGTATTTTTTCTCTACCAGCTATTTAAACTAGAAGAACAAAGCCGATCAACAAAATCAAGCCGCATAGCGAGGTGATATTTGACAGTTCGGCGCCCACATGTGCGTATCGAAATGCACTAAAAAGGATTATCAAAATTTTTCGTAACGCATTCACCATTTTGTCAACATCTTGCTTTTTTTCCTCAGTACTACGGATATTCGGCAAAGCAGGGTTAATAACACGAAACGAAACCTCTTGGAAGATGAACCGGCTCTTTCAAAACGCGCTTCCGCCGACGGACTTGAAGTATATGGTGTGTGCGTTTACACAATTAATTTTCTCATGGGTGGTGTGTGTGTTTACACATTACACCGATGAATTATTAGTACATTTACGAAGTTTACGTAATGTTTCAGAGAAAATATAGTACCTAATTTAATATTAATTTCTATGCATTGTAAAGTGAAAAATATTTATTTTTAAATCTCAAAGTGTAGGGAAGCGATGCTTCCCCCGCTTCCATGGACCGCACGCCCCTGCCTATTACATTCAACTACGACACCTTTTAATTTAAGAAAACTACTTAAAAATTATTTTTGATTAATACGCAGCTGAAACAAACGTTCCTGTAATAATAATTATTAAAATAGGGCGTTATTAATAAAAAAAATAATATAATTTATCATAGTACGCCCGTGAAAAACGTGACGTAGAATGCCCGAAATTGACAATCTGGCGTCCAAATTGTTATGCGCCTCGACCACATACTTTGATTATTATACGGTGCAAGAGAGAGGTCAGACATGCCCAATGAGGTTTAGTATTATACCTCCATGTTCCCATGTTAAATTCTGACTCAAATCTCAATGACCTCGGTACCTCTTCCCTATTGGTCTGGGGTCACCAATCAGCACGTTGGTTGCTAACGCATGAGAAAAATTACATCTAAAAGTAAAAAAGTTTTAAGCCACTTGAAGACAAAATTAGTGTGGTTATTACAAAATTTATATTTTTTTTGGTTTTAAAATATTGTTGACCTCGATGCCTCCTCCCTATTGGTCTGGAGTATTTTTGACAAGTCTGGCGTCACCAATCAGAACATTGTCAAGGTCACATACCGATTGACATTTAAGTGCGATCTCTTGTGCTAACGGAATTACACCAATGAACTGGAGTGGGGTAGAATGCTTGTCAATAGGCTTGAAATGCGACTCTATGGGATAAGACAGGTTATTTTTCATCTCACTCGGGAGTATTTATAACAACCATTTTCTATTTCACTTTGTTATTGTCTGATCCACCAGCTTGTGGATTGAACAATAACAATGTGAAACAGAAAATGGTTATTATAAATACTCCCGAGTGAGATGAGAAATAAAATTGGCAGCGCACATAGAGTTGCATCTTGTTCACTTGATACAATATGCACAATTGCTTTCTACCCCACTCCAGTTCATTGAATTACACTCGACATGGTGTAACTGGTGTAATTTACACTGGTGGACACTGCACCAACAACGAACGAAAGAACCACAGCTTATACAATACAGCTCCACAACTCCGTGTCGGCGTCTTTGATCTGGCGGTCGAGAACCAAGCAAGACGGAATGGTGCTATCTCTGTTAGATTCAAGGGAAAAGTCGGGCCCGGATTAAACAATTTTTTTATTATTGAAAAAATTGAAAACCTTGGCGTAATAAGGTTGGTCACATGCCATATTAAGTAAGTTTTGGGAAATTACATTTTTAATTTGTTTTAAATCTTTCAAATATAATTAAAAAAATTATTTAAATATAAATATTACGAAAAATAGCACATCTTTCGGATTAGAGGTAAAATAATTTATATATGGCTAGTAAAATCCTCGTTAACAAATGTTTTGAGCTAAAACAGTCACTTCACGACAAATTGTGGCTTGGATCCATTTTACACAAAGGGCTTCAATTGTTAAAGAATTGTGTCACGCTCGTGGATGCAAATCAAGTGGTACCCCCGTGTCTCTGGCAAGTGTTACTCTTCGCGCAAAGGGTTTATACCTAGATAAACGAATGCTTCGACTGAAGTCTGGGAACTCTATGGTATTTTGGAATTATAAAGAATGTGTGCTTTTGTTTTAACAATATTGGTTATATTTAGATGTATTCTTATTATTTGAAATACAGATTTGTAGAAGTTATAATTTGACAGTTTTTATTAATATAATATATTCAATTTTTATCTGACCATACCGAAGTAGGAAATTTTAAAACTTTATAGTAATGTGAAATTTGAATTACAATATTACAAGATATAACATAATTAGTACTTATTTTAGGTAGGTACTAAATTTGTACTTGGAGAAAGTAATATCGATTTTTACAAGAAAACTTGAAAAGTAAATTAATTTAATTCCTATTTCTGATGTAAAACTTAAACCAAGAAAACAAATAAATTGTAGTTTGTTCAACAAGGGTGGATATGACAGCCATATCACACAAAGACGAAGTTTGAGCACGACGTCGTAGGCGGAGAACTCAATCGTCTGATTGTGATATGAACAATCTACTCGATATGGTCAGTATATTTTTTCTACGACCCACTAACGAAAATCTACAAATTTAAAAAATTATTTTAGGTTATTTAGACAAAATAACTAATTTTAAAATAATTTACGAAGTTGACTAATTTATAAAATAAAATAAACATGAAAAATTAATTAGTCCTCGGCCTAGATTCGATCCCGGACTTTTCGCGTGGAAGGCAGATGCTCTGTCTTCATCTTCACCGAAACTTTCAGGACTTTAGTTTTAATACTCGTAATTAAATTAGTATCATGTAGTTTAATTAAAATTTATTTTTTTTTAAATGTGGACACAATAGAAACAAAAATGCTATTATTTATCGAGTCTGCACAAAAATTTTAATGTATATTTAATATCAATAACTAAAATATATATTGACAATTAGTTTAACAGAATTGTCACTTATTTAAAAAAATTTAATTAATAGGAGTTGGGTGACCAAAATATGAACTGTGATTTGTAGATTTAATTTTGTTAAAGTGTTCTTACTACCTAAAATGGATATGAAATATATTCGTAGTTGAACACAATAACATACTTTTTCGTTTTGTAGTATGTGCGTAGATTGGCTAATATCCATGCACAGATTACAAAACGAAAAAGTATGCTATTGCCTTCAATTGAACGAATATATTTCATATCCATGCTAGGTAGTGAGAACACTGCAAAAAAAATAAATTCGCCAATCACCGTTCATATTTTGATCAACCGACTGCTATTATTTTTAAAATTTTAAATAAATGACAATTCTGTCAAACTAATTGTCAGTATATTTTTTAGTTATTGAGATTAAACATACAATAAAATAAGTTATTCTTTTGGAAAACGTTAGCTATTGGGTTAATTAATTCTAAAAGTGTGGTACAAATGTTATTTTTTGTAGCCAATTCTTCAAAATTATTTTGAAATATCTTTTCAATATTGAATATTAGTTCTACAAATTCATCATTTGACAGTTGCAGATTTCCAAATGTATCTGAATTGGCGTTATCATATGCCTTTAAAAAGCAATAAAAAGAAAAATCATCTATTTCAACGTGATCTTTGTTATATTTAAGACAGGTATCGCAGGAGTGGATCCGCAAGGCTTTTATTAAAAGGTAACCACACACATACCTGATAAAAATTTTCTGTAGCAATTCGTCTTTACAATAATTTAGGGTGTTAATAATTTCATCATAAAATAAAATACAAGGTGTTCCATTTAAAAAACATACATTTTAATTTGCCAGGCAAAAACGTGACACCCTGTATATCCAAAGATATTTTTAAAATATGTAGGTATTTTTCAAATCCATATAACTTTTATTTAAAACTTTCTTGCGTGTCTACAACAAAATAATGAACAATAACGCACTAATGGGATACCCTGTATAAATTATATTTTTAACAATGAAAATTTCTTATAATGTGGTACTTATCGGTTTGGGTCCTTGGGAAAACTAAAGAATGTTTTCTTGCAGGTATAACCCTTATTAAAACAGCTTTTGACTGCACAAACAGAATGATGTCTTTTTTTTTTCAGTCATTCTACTCATAGCTAAAGAGTCACCAAAATAATAACAGTATCTTTAACTCAAACAAAATCAACGAAATTATAGGCTCCACGAAATTATACAATCAACGAAATTATACGCACGACTCAACACCTTACCTAAGTACACTTCTGAACGCCAAAACCGTCTTTTCCCTTCGAAGGCGGAGCTTAAGCGATGCGCGACGAAATCGACGCAAACCGTTGCCGCCAAGAGAGTGTTTTAGCTGTATTGTTAAGCTGTGATAGTACATAAGTACATTTTAAGTCAAATCAGGGAAAATTTAGTACAATTTGAAATAATGATCGTCTTTGTGGCACCATCTATGATAAAAAGCCTAATTTTTCCGATATAAGGGTAAGTATTGTAAATATTGGCGGTATTTTCCCTAAAGAAAAGGGATTTTACACAAGGTCTCTATTCCAATAACTAACAGAAACCCGTCACCGACTCCAGGATTCTGCGCAGTAAATTATTGGAACTGCCAAATTATCTATTACGCAGAATCCTGGTTTCAGTGACTGGTTTATGATCGTACAATTTATTTTTACCTACCTTGATAAACATAAAAACTTGCTTTAAAATTGTTTAAAATAATAAAATTTAAAACAAAACTATATTCATATTAACGTATCGGTATATTCCAGTGGATTATTCAAATTCCAATTTTTAAAAGTACATAAGCAACAAAAACAAACAACACCCATCCATCCTACAGTTGACATTCGACAAGATTTAACATGACAACTGATAACATACGTGACAGTTTTGACAAATGACAGTTCATCTAAAATTTAGTACATTTTCCTTGAATTTTCTAGTACATTTCTAAATATCTCTGCGGCAGCCCTGGTGAACACTGCACCTACAGCGAACGAAAGAACCTTGATAACAAGATGTCGCCTTAAGCAGGTCCGGACTCAGAATTTTTTGGGTTGTTTAAAGTAGCCAAACTAATTTTGATATTTTTTTAATTCAAATGAATACTTACGTGATATATCAAATACAAATTAAATCACAATAGAAAATTTGTATCAATATTTATGTTTATTGAAATATTAAAAATAAAAACGAAAAAACTTAATTTTAAAGTAGTAATATATTTTCATTTGTTTACAGTAGTATTATAACATACTTGCTCCTAAGCTAAAAACACTGTACATAAAAATGGATTTCAAGAAACTATTCTTAATTTCAACAAAACTTCTAAAATGAAGTCAATAATGAAATTAACTATAGTTTATCTTAATAGAATAATGTATATATACCTAACGCGTTTGTGTTCATTCATCCTGAGGAATTTTTACTTACGTACTCTAAAAAAGGAGATTATATTATTTATATCTAGAGAAATATTTTTGTCAAACCTCTTTACCCTATTCTATAAAATATAAATTCATGGTGGAGAAAATAATTAGTAACATAATAATTTCAATAAATTACGATTTTACAATGTTTCATTTTTAAAATGATGTGGGCATTAGATAATTATTTTGTTTTGGTAAAACTTTAGTATTACTGAATTTAAAATTGATCCCATAAATCAATAATTTTTTGAAAATTATTATATTATTATTAAACTGTTTATTCCATAAAAAACAGGTTAATAGATGTTAAGTTCTCAATATTTAGAAAAACCCATATTAGGATACACTTTATAATTTTGAAGTTACAGTAACAAATAATGAAGAAATCTTTGATATTTTTTTTTAATTTTATACTATTTTATTTATATATAAATCCGGTATATTAAACAATTACTATGTTAACTAAAATTCACTTAATATCCACCATGATTTCTAAAGAAAATTAAAAGGAACCATTACACATTAATGATTAAAAATTTTAGTATACAAATTACAATGGCAAGAATCGAAGTTAAACAAATTCAATGAAAAATATTAAATTCTTATTCACAATGACAAAGGTTTACAACAAACTTACACGTGTATAAAAATCTGACATGAATTTGTACCTTGCAATTATAGCAGTATTATATAATTATTAAGTCAACCATTTAAAAAATATACTTTTAACCTTGACAAATGCTTTCTCGACCTCAGTGTCATCAATTTTCTAAATTGTACTAAAACTCGTGCTTCAACACCATCAAAATAAAAACGTTTGGGTTTTATAAGGTAGAAATGTAGCTATATTTTGTACTTTTACGTTTCTGTTATTTTATTATACAGAAGTTATAGAACTATTTGGATAATATATAAGTATTGACCACTATATATTTTTGTTATATTATGATATAAAGCACTTGTTGGACGTGGGAAACATAGATTACAGGTAGTGGCGGCTTGTCCTAAAGGGCCAAAGGGCCTTGTAAATATTTTGGTGTCTAAAAATATTTCTTTTTATATTAATTACAATGGTTCTTGAATTTTTGTGAAAGAAATAAGCTATCTCTCAAAAAAAGGTCATGGAGTAAAGGTGGCTAGAAAAAGACAAGAAACCCCTTGGATAATGTACGGTTTCTTTGATCTTCTAGAAGGAACAATTTAAAGTTACAGAATCCACCTGAACAAATATTCAACTGCGACGAAACATCCTCCTCCAGTGACCGTTCAAAAACAAAAGTTCTTGGGCAGTGGGTATATTAATACTATATGCGGCAGAGAAAATACCAGCAGAAATTGCCTTTGATAACTATTTTCAAGGGGAAAAATGTTGTCGAGTCGATGTTACCTGAAAAACCTGAACCACTAGATAGAATTGCTATAGCCGCTTCGGATAAGGGATGGATGACGACCATAATATTTGCGAATTGGTTTAGAAAATGTTTTTTACCTCACGTACCAAAGGAACGTTCGATCCTTTTAATTGTAGATGGACATACAACCCATATTTCGTGTAATGTGATCCAAGAAGCCACATACAACCCATCTACTTCAGCCACTCGACTCGATGTTGGTGTATTTAAGAGCATGAAAGCGACAAAGGATAAAAATCTTTGTAAATGGCAAAGGTTCAATCCAAGAAGAAAAATTCCTAAAACTGAATTTACGCATCTTCTTGACAAGGAATTTTTGGAAATGCCTGAATGGGTTTCAAGCAACAGGTATCTATAATTTAGATACAGGTACACCAGATTGAACAAAAGTTCCTGAAACAATATTTTCACAGCAAGATCTGTAAAATATAACCACCACGGTAAACAAAACGAGGTGATTATTGGAACGAAAGAGCAAGAAATTAATGAAAACGAAGAAAATTGATAAATTCATCAAATGGAAGATTTAGTTAACAAAGAACAGCAAACAAATATAGTGAATGAGCAACAAGGTAAAAAGGAGTTGATGCCTGAAGACAAACCTGGACTTTTAAACACCCAAAGCAATATCTGTCTGATTCCCTTTGAAAGTATGATGGTTGAACTACTAAAAAACGAAAAAAAGAAATCGGAATCTCCGATACCACAAAAGAGAAGAAAGATCTGCAATGGGGCAGAAATTATAACAACATCAGACTACTCACAGAAAAAGAAACTAGAAGAGGAAAATAAAAAACTGGAAGAGGAGAAACAGAGTCTAAGAAAATAGCTCAAACAGTGAACTCTATCCAAAACATAGATCCTTCGAAAGAGAAAAAACTCCAAATAAATATATAAAAAAATATATAAAATCAAAGAACACTAAAAGTGAGATCGAAAGTAGTGAAGATGATTCAGAAGATTGTATAGAACTGATGTCGGATGAGGATGCAGAAAATGTCGTGGCTGTCGTGGAGGGTGATTTTGTGCTTGTTAGGTACAATATGGAAATGTATCCAGGAAAAGTGTTGTAAGTAAAGACACAGAAATCATCATATCTTACATGGTAAAAAGAGGGGTGTTTGCTTGACGTTGGCCTGAAAAGCCCGATATCTTAGCATATGACGAAATAGACATAGTAAAAGTTATCCATGAGCCTCAACAAAATAATAATAGGGGATCATATATGGTACCTGAAATGAAAAAATATCATTAAGTACTTTACATAAGTTCATACACCACTTTAGTTTAGTTGTTTCATTTGTTGTTTAAGTACTTATTTTGAATAAAGCGGTTTTTCTTCATTACTTAATTTTTAAGCAAATGCAGACGATTAATACCGACCCTATAAAGGCTAAACAAGATCTAAAAAACTTTAAAAATGCAATGCAAAAAATTCGTAATGAACTGGATAACATTATTGACAAAATAGACTTGAAGCTTTTATAAACCGAAGATGAACTTGTTCCTCAGAAAAGGCGACGTCACCCTTGTTCCGATTTATCTGTTTCAACAAATAGAAAAATAGAAGCCTTGGAAGTTTGCGATTCCATTATACAACAGATTAGGACAGGATTCACTTTCACAGGACATTTGATAGCTACCGCATTATTCATGACAGAACATTTTATCGAATACCAAAAAAACTTTCCTGATCAATTGCTCTCTGATACAGTTAACGTATATCAATTTCTAGAAAAAAATCGTCTAAAAACAGAACTGCAAGTACTTTATGAAAGAGAAGAGTTGCAAACCATTTCTGGTGCTATTCCTCTGTTATCATTAGTTTCGTAGGAAGATAGTTTTAGTGACAACACCTAGGGTAGTGGCACCAGTCTTGGACAAGGGACCAGTAATGGACACTTTACAATTTAGTGCCTGGTATTAAGATACTTGTGAATTAAAGATACCTGTAAATACGTTAATATCTTTTGTTAAATTATAGTTTTATTATGTTTTGTTTGCGATTTCTGCTAACAGAGGACGCCATGTTTAAAAATCCACAGGCATTCCCATTGCAACCGTAAGTAAAAGATTCGGTGTTCCACGCATAACTTTGCGAAATAAACTAAAAGGCATCAGTCCCGAAATTTGTAATATGGGACCTCCAATGATTTTATCAACTGAGGAGGAAGGCCGTATTGTAACGTGGATTGTTGATATTGCAAAGGTCGGTGTTTAACTGATACCGTAGCAAAACTTATAAAAGAGTTAGGCTGTAAGAATCCATTTTCTGATGGTATTCCAGGGAAAAAATGGTTTAAGTCATTTTTAATGAGGCATCCAAATATTTCTCTAAAAACACCTGAAAAGCTAACAAGCTACCGTGGAAAGCTTACTGAAGGCGATATACGTAACTGGTTTAAAAAAAGTTTCCAGTTACTTAAAGGAAAATGAATACTATCATATTTTAGAAAATGGAGATCGCATTTTTAATGCTGAGACAGCAATTTCCTTATGCCCTAAAACTGGCAAAGTTTTGGCCCCAAAGGGAATTAAAAATATATACGATGTTTAAAAAACTGCAGAAAAAGAGAACCTCATAGTATTGATTACAGTTGCAGCATCCGGAAACATGGCGCCTCCTATGGTAGTTTATCCATACAAGAGAACGCCTTGAGAAATTGCCAAAAATTTTCCTAAAGGTTGGGGCTTAGGAAAATCGAAATCAGGATGGATGACTGGCGAAGTCTTTTTTGAATACATGGCAAATATATTTGAACCATGGCTATAGTCTATTTTTATGTATGAGAGAGTAATAAAACAACATTTCTAATGCAAAACTTGGTACGGTCATTTTAAATATTTTTACAGAATAATCTAAATATTTCCTAAAATTGTAATAAATGTACCTGAGCTATTACAAGTTTTGGGTCTTTTATTGGTCCTTTATAAACATAAGCTGTACAGAACAATAGAAAAAGGTTTGGACAGGCCAAACGCCCTGTGTATTAAAGATTACATAGCCGTATCTTAAGATTATTTTCAATAAGTACCTATTTGCCAATTTTGTTTTATTTTAATTCCAAGAATTTCTTACAGTAATCGAATTATAAGTAGATAAATACCTTCCCAACAAATTCACCGAAAATGCGATTATAGGTTTTCCATTTAGTAAGGAGGTCCAAGTTGTGTATTCTTGACAGTTTACTAAATGTCGTTTAGTTGCAACTTGCAAGGTGCAGTGTGAATTTTAGTGTGATCATGGAAAAACATTAATATTTATTTGTTTTAAATCATTTACAGACAAACATTTATGTAAAAGTGTTGATGACACAGTGGAATTAGTTAGTAGTACGCTTGGTGTTGGGAAATCTACGATTTACAGAGTTGTTAAAGAAGAGATATATGGCGAGTTTCAAACAGCACGTAAAGCTCCAGGGAAACCAAAATTTCAATTAGAAAATCTTTTGAAAGAAAGACTTCGAAGGAAAGTGCATGCGTTCTTCTTTAGAAAAGAATTTCCGACAGTAGACAAAGTTCTTGCCACGGTTCGAGATGATAAGGATTACCCTGAAATGAGTCGAAGCACACTTAGGAAACTTTTAAAAGAAATAGGTTTTCTATGGAAAAAGCATTCCAGAAAGACTATTTTAATAGAAAAAAGCGATATTGTAGTATGGAGAAGAAATTACTTAAGGACTATAAAAGAAATGAGAAACCAAAGAAGAAATATATTTTATTTAGATGAAACATGGATCAACGAGGGACATAAACCAAATAAATTTTGGCAAGATGAAACTGTTACAAGTCGAAGACAGGCTTTTTTAAAGAATTTATCTACTGGTTTAAATCCACCATCAGGGAAGGAGCGCAGACTAATAATAGTACACATTGGTAGTTCAAACGGTTTTGTTAAAGGTGGTTTATTGACTTTTGAATCTACTCGTACCGGTGACTACCATGAGGACATGAATGCTGATGTCTTTAAAGAGTGGTTCGAACAAATTATAGATCTTCTTTCTCAGAACTGTATAATAGTAATGGATAATGCAAGTTATCACTCGAGACTTATAGAAAAAATGCCCACAACCAAGTGGTTAAAAAAAGATTTACAGAATTGGCTAAATTCAAATAATATTAAGTTCCATCCCGGTTCTGTGAGAAAAGAACTGTATCATTTGTGTTTCCTTCATAAAGAGAAATTCAAAAAATATTAAATTGATGAAATTGCAAAAAATCGGGGGATGACGGTGGTTAGATCACCACCATATCATTGCAAAGTAAACCCGATTGAACTGATATGGGCACAGATAAAGGGAGAAGTTTCAAGAAAAAATAATTCTTTTAAAATGAGTGATGTTAAACAGTTGTTTTTGGAGGCTGTAAATAATGTGAAGCCTGAAAACTGGGAAAAGGCAGTAAATCATACGATTAAAGAAGAAGAGAAAATGTGGAAGTTGGATAATATTACTGATGAAATGATCGAGCCACTCATTGTATATATTGGTTGCGACAGTTCATCTTCTGATTTCGATTCTGATTTGGATTTGTAGGTAAGAAGTAGTTTTTATATTAAAATTATTATTTATGAACGTAACGTTGTTTAAAAGTCCAAGTTTAAACCCTTATACCTACATAACCCGTTTGACACAATGTTCTTAACATACCTTGTGGAAAAATAAAACATTTTAGAAAAAATTGCATTTTTTTACCTTCAGCTGTTTATAAGTTATAAGCAGGTTAATTAGGTGAAAATATAAGTGTATACTCGAGGAATAACTTCAAAAAATATTTTAACTGTCTACTAAAAGAAGTGGTACGCCTATGGATTACAAACGCTTCATTATTTTAATACTCTCTCATACATAAAAATAGACTTTAACGGAAAATAACATCGAACGCCCTGTAATTTTTTTGTCGACGGACACAAGTCCCATTTGACTCTACACCTCAGTATGTTTTTGCGTGAAAAAGAAATCATTTTAGTAGCATTTCTTCCAAATGCTATCCATGTAATGCAGCCTCTCGATGTGGCAGTCTTTCATCCACTAAAAAGTAAATTGAAAATTCATGTAAGAAAATGGCTCACTGAAAACGAAAACCAGCAATTGATAAGACATCATGTTGCCAAACTACTGGAAACTATTTTAAAAGATGCCATGTCTCCGGATACGATTAAAAATATGTCACATCCGAAGTTGAAAGATGTTTCTCTATGTTAAAGAGGATAGATAAAAACTTTTTTCGCTCAACTCAATGAAAGAAGTTGCGCTAGGAATATTATCAGCTGAAGAAGTGTTTCTAAATAACATTGACGACTTTAATAGACGAGTGATTGACCTTTTCGCTAATAAAACAGAACGAAAACTAGACTCGTTCAATGTAAAATATTCTTCATTTTACTGTATAGGTTTGAAGTGCAATAAATTACTATTCAAAGCTAAATTTTTTATGTTATTATTTTGTAAAATTGATAAATGCACTTTAAAATATTACCCAAGTCAAAATGTGGACTAGGCACCCGAAAATGTTAATCCGTGGCTCCACCTCTTAGCACATAGCACGAGCCGCCACTGATTGCAGGAATGTTAAAACTGAAAAATAACTCATTAAAGCTGAAATTATAATTTTCTGCGTACTTGTATTACGATTAACTGCTTATAGAAAAATTCGATGTCAATGAAGTCGGGAAACCATTTAAAAAATATTCTATTTCTTTCAAGGACTAAATTTTTATGTACAATATCAACAATAATATGGAGGTTTCTCTATTATACGTTTTGTGGTTAGCTACGTACTGAACACTGAAACATTTTTGAGCAAAAATAAAACGGTCTCTATATAAATTGTATCATGGAAAATATTTTTTTCTAGCATATAGCGTCGAACAGCCAAATGGAATAAATTCTGCAATAAATAAATATTTCCTTATCATGTAACAGTGGCCAATACCAAAGTTATTATTTTAAATGCAACACACTGTATATTTTTCAATTTTTGGATTCTTCAGAAAATTCTAGACATTTATTACCGAATTTATTCCACCTTTAATTTAATATTTACAAAATAATGTTATTTATAAGGTATGAAATGCGTTTAAAAAAAACTATCTATATTTACGGGTATCTTATATATCTTTTTAAGAAATAGGTACATTTTTATTTTACTGTCAAACTTAATTTCTAAGTGAGTAAAGTAATTTTTAATTAATGTTTGAGAAATACTGGTCAATATTTAAACAAAAATTTGTGTGGCTTATGATAAATATATTTAGAAAAGTTTCATAGTTCTTTTTAAGAATATGAATTGTTTACTCAAGCTTTCTAATGCAACTATATAGCGTTGACTGTACTTGATTAATAAGTTACCCAGAATAAATATATATGTAAATCCAGTGGCGGCTCCTGGCCAAAAAAATTGGGTTTTCACAATGAGAGAATCTAAGTCTCAGTATAGATTTAGATAAAAAGCTTTCAATGTTTTGGAAAGGTGTATTATAAAAATTGAAAGTTTTTTACCTAAAACTCTACTGAGATCTATATTCTGTCATTGTAAACCCCCAGTTTTTTG
Source organism: Psylliodes chrysocephalus (assembly GCA_927349885.1). NCBI lineage: Eukaryota > Metazoa > Arthropoda > Insecta > Coleoptera > Chrysomelidae > Psylliodes > Psylliodes chrysocephalus. The sequence continues at coordinate 6,375,580 of OV651831.1, forward strand.
CTCACGAGCCGCCACTGGATAAACCACAGTATTTAATAAAAAAGACACATAATTAACTGATACATAATTTACGATTGATAGCTTGAAATATTATTATAACAAGAGATACATAAAACAATATTTAAATCTGTTGAAAATTAGATTTAGATTGATGATCACTGATGAAATGTAATTTTTTTAAATAAGCCTATACATAAGAATATTTTTGTAATCGGAATTTTGTATTGCACAAAAAAGTATTTAACTGAATATAAAAAAAATTATTTAAGTATAAAGGACGACGCACTTTTCTTATGCAAACGGGAGTAGCGTCAAAATATCTGAATTTTTGGAGTAGTACAGGATCCAATAGTAAGGTCGACCTTCATCCATGTGTTTAAGGGATGAAAGTTTTCTTTTATTAAATAAAATATGTTTATAAATATAATGCAAATGGGTTGCCTAAGAAAATATGGTCTTTAAAGTTTTATATGTGGGGAAATTTAAATTATGCTGTTATTATTATTTTGATTTATTATTAATAATGGGTCACTGATAATCTAAATCTATAAATCATTGTACCTACAATTTTGTTAAGTGAATATTAGAGTTCAAAAAAATAAATACAACAGCAATTCTAATTGCTAATTTTAATATTTACTACATTAACTGAGTTGGTTTAGTTTTATAGTGGTTTTGAATTTCAATAATTTATTTAAGAGCATTCTATCGACATACAGATACTAAAATCGGGTTAACTTTTTTATGAAGCTATAAATTTATTTGCGATTTTCACTATTATACGAGAAAAAAAAATCTATTTTTGTGGCTGCATTGTATATATTTTTTTTATTGTTAATTTATATTTTTTTCTCGTAGTTTTATTGATTTTTATATACAAATTTATACTAGCCACGATTCGGTATAATATTTTAAGATATTTAGCAAAAGAAAAAAATAAAAATTAACAGAGGTTAACTTTTAAAGTCAATTTTAAATAAATGCATAATATTGGGCCGATAAGTGCTGCCCTCTCCGCTCTCGCTTCGGACACACCAAAATCTATTGCACTTGCATCCGTCGTTGCATTAGAAAATGTTAATTTAAGAATGCCAGGATTCAAATAAAGAATATTTTACTTCAATTAAGAATTAGAGTCATGCTGAATTTAAAATACATATTCTTGGTTACATACTAAGACGAATTTCTCTCTGTGTTAAAGTCAGATTTTTTCGCCGTCAATAAGGACAAATACGTAAAAACACATTTACCACGAGATCGCAATTACAATAATTATTATATCAACAGTTCCGTACACTACTATACATTTTTTATATATTTATATTTTATTTACATATTTTTCAACTGGGAGGGATAAATGTGATACAAATTTTATATACTCTAATCTGCTGATTTGCTGCAGATCAAATCGCTGTATAAATTTTTCTAAACACTGAATTTTTTGTTTTACACTTTTGTCTTTGATTTTCTTAGGTATACTTAAGCTTTGTATTGTGACATACGTGTCGATTTGAAAGTCTTTAAGCTTTTCTATAAAAATATATACAGAAGGATGTGTACAGTAGAATGAAGAATTAAACCTTGAATGAAACGACTCACAGGCATTTGTAGTTCTTGTAATTGAAGCTGTTTTTTCTGCCCATATACTTGGAGGAAATGTAGAATTTTCTTCAATATATGTTTCTAATAGGTAATCGGCATACCTATCGAGAACGGCATTTTCTGGTTTACTTGCCATTAAGTCAAACACAAAACAGTCTCCAACTTCATCGGCGTTTAAATATGTCAACCCAAATGATGTTTTAAGCCATTTTCCGGTATCACTGTTAGTTGTATATTCAGTCATTAATCCCAGAGACTGAATTTTACGATACCACGCTTGATGTAGATGAAATCGGCAGCCATTGATTACAGTATTAGGCCACATATAAATTATCGCCTTATGAATTGCTATTTCAAAATCAACGAACACTTTAGATGGATTTAAAGCAATACTGTAAGTTTCCAAAATTTTATAATGCAATAACGAAAACAAATGTTTGTATATATCGGTAGATTTGTTTGGTAATAAACAATATACCAGTGGCACATAGTGTCCATTACACAGCCCATGAATGGTAAATAATTGTAGGAAAAACTTTGTACAATACGAAAATGTTCCATCCATATACAAGACGTTCATTTTACACAAAGTACGAATATTTGTCTCACATGTAAATACAATAATATTATTTTCTCTGCTATTTATTAAAAGAAAATGTTCACCTTTACTGGTTTTAAATGTATTAGAATATAAGTCAACTGCATCATGCACTTCTTGTATATTTGTAGGTAATGGACCTGGTAGTATTTTGTGACGACTGTTGTATATAGTTTTTCTTATGTAGGACACATCAATTGTAGTTAGTGACTCTGGTAAATTAGTAGCAAGTACTTTACGGATAATTTTAGAAGGTTTTTCCGAAATATCATCAACTACTTTTCGCTTACACGAATTAGAAATAATTTTCCTGTTTAATTTCGGTTCATTTGCTTCATGGCTATGAATTAGGTTGCCTCTGGATACTAAAAGTTCAGGACCAATTGTAAATACAGTGGCATTACAAGCATTTGTTTTTCTTTGGGAGCATCTCCAAGAAACTTCTCTATCTTCGGCAAACGTAAAATTCTCCAAAAGGAGTACATCTTTCCCGCGTGTGCTTTTAATCAATGTAGCTGACATTATAGAAATAATTATTGTTTATAAACACTCGAATTACAATCATCAACGTATAAAAACTGACTGAAATATAAACAGTAAACACCCAAAGTAAGTACCTATTAGAATTATTAATAATCAGGTAGGTACCTATTTGTGGGCGGATGTAATTTGCGGGTTTAGGTACCTGAATGCTACTGTGGGCAAAATACCAGTAAGATTAACGCACCCCTTTACTTACACAGGTAGAAAACAGAGATTTGTGGGCAAAAAGGACCCGCCGCGATATACAGTTCGAAAATAATTCCTATTATATTTCTATAAGTACCCTTCATTTAATTTCGATTTGTCGACAAGGGATATTTTATTATTATAAGAATTAATTAATACTGGTGATCATTTAAATATCTATATTTATTGACAAACAGGTAGACCGCATAATAAACCGGAGATAATTTCTATAAGTACCCTTAATTTAATTTAGATTTGTGGAAAAGGGGTACTTTATTATTATAGGAATTAATTAAAAAGAAATTAACAATACTTGTGATCATTTAAATATCTATTATCTTTATTGACAAACAGGTAGACCGCATAATAAATCGGAGATAAGATTATTTCCCCAGGTAGTTACACAAAATATATATTATGTACCTTTTATAGAATTTCTTACTTATTACTTTCCTATCTGTATATCATGATTTTTTTACTTTCCTATCTGCAGATAAGGAAAGTATAGGAATCATGATTTTTTCGACCTCCAGTTTTCGACAGATTTTTACGTTTTGGGGTCCCCTGAATCCGTTTTGACTATTTTCGGGATGATGTCTCTGTGTGTATGTGTGTGTGTCTTTATTCCCCATAACTCATGAACCGATACAAAGAAAAACACCAAATTTTAAACTTAAGCTTTATTCTGGCCTACGGTAAACTGATTAGTTTTTGGGACGTTTATGAATACAAAAAATTGAATTTCTAGCTTCTTTAAATAAATCAAAAGAAGATTTAAAAGAATTGGAAATGAAAACAAGAGGCAGTCAACAAATCAATTATGGCTACAGGAAAGAATCAATAGGCTGACAGCATCACATTTTGGGGAAATATGCAAAATGAAAACAAAGACACCGTACCGTGTACAAATAAAGTAAAAACCTACTTTACTCTACATTTGTAGGTAATAGTAATACCAAATACGGTTTAGATCATGAGACGCTTGCAATTACACAATTTGAATCAGAATTTAATGTAAAGGTAAGTTCTCCCTTCGTATCCTAGAAATGGTTTCAAGCATTTTCTGATAACATCTTTAGTTCATCAGTTCATTGTACATTTTTTAATTGTTACCTCGTAATTAAAATTTAAAAAATTTTAGGTGAAGGCATGCGGCTTGTTTGTACATGAAAATACGCCAACTTTAGGAGCTAGTTCAGATGGATTCATTGGTGAAGATGAATTTATAGAAATTAAATGCCCGAAAACTTCATCCTCTAGAAGCCATCAAAAAAAAAAAAGTTATAAAATTTTGTACGGTTGATGAAAGTAATGTGATAAAATTAAAAAAAAAACACATAATTACTTTTACCAAGTCCAGGGTCTGTTAAATATAACAAAGCGGAGAATTTGTTATTTTGTGGTATGGACACCATTGGGAATGGCGGTAGAAAAGGTATGCGGTGTATTTGTCCATTAAATATATAAAATTTTTAATGTTATGTTTATTACAGAATGATGAGACATTATTCATGACGTAAATAGTGTCAGCAGTTCGGATACGGACCAACCCTCCGATTTGGTCTGAAAGTGGAGGGGCGATGCAACTACGATTTTATTTGCAACGATAGAACGCTCTTAACAGTATTGGCCCGTGATTTAACTAGGCAACCCATTTGCGATTTATCAATGTACATATTATCTAACATATAACCTTTGTTATCATCAAAGATGAGGGTTTATATTTCTAATACCCTATCTCCTACTATATGGAAAATTAATAGGAAATAATTTACAAAACGATCACTAATTTGATGTTATTTTGAATTAATTTTTGTTAGGAAACAGAAAAGAAATACTTGATAAGGTATTTTACTGATATAATTTTTTCACATTGTCATTTTTTATATTTTACATTTAAATTATAAATTGCTTCTTCTGAATAGAAAAAAAAAAACATTTTTCACTCTGTAGATATTCTATTCATAAAATAAATGTAATTTTAGATAAGAAATTAGAATAAATGAGGTAGTTTCATTCAGCTTATTAAATTGTTCGTTTGTTATAAAGTACAAGCAAAAACGAAAACTAGTTTCATCAATTTTGAAATTCTATATACAGAGAATTGATAAGAAAATAACGCCAACATCCAGTATGTAGTATCTAGGTACAGAAGATTAAAAATATAAATATAATAGTTATAATTTACAATATTTACAAAAGAAAAAGAACTAAATAACAAAAAATTTAAAAATCGGAATCGACTTCAATTCACTGGGTAACCAAAAGGAACGAAATATATTTCAATCATATACAGAGTGAGTTTTAAGTATGGAACACTCAAATTATCTCGGAAACGACTCGCACGATTTTTATATATCTTTGGTATGCAAAGGTTGTATTTACATTTTTGTCAGATCTTTTAGTTTTATGGAAATACAATGAACTTTGTTATTTTAAATGGATCACCCTCTATAATTTTTGCTTTTTAAAATCATTAAAAAATACGGGGTTATTTTTCATGTAATGTTCCCTATACCTAAATCAGAGATAACCAGGAGATGTAACTATTAACAAATATCGTGCGGCCGTGAATAAGACATATTCTAAGGGACACAGTAGGGTATAATCACAATATATTGTGGGTATAATATCCGCTGTTGTCATTGTTAGTAATGTGTATGTATTAAAATATTCGCTCAAAGAAAAACGATTCACCTCCCACTATTTTGTCACATAGCTGAATTTTTCACAGATGAAAGGTCATGATAAAGTAGCCCTTTTTCCGGAGTTAATACAAAATTAGACTGTGCAGAAGGGCACTATAATCAAAAATCCAGATATTGATACCACCGAATGGAGAAAAAAATACTAATTTTTTGGTCAAATGCACAATAAAATCTTTGTAGGGAGTAATTGTTTTATACTTATTTAAAAAAAATCATTTGCATTAGCACTTACGGCCGAAAAAAAATATAAACGTAAATATCTTGGTTTTAGCCCTTCAAAAATTTAGTCGTCTTTAAGTAATTTAACAAAAAACGAAGGCCTAAATGAAAAAAAAACATTCCTTATAATTTTTTGCTTATGTGTTGAGAAGGTAACAGAGTAAAGACTATATTTTTTGCTTTTGAATTAACAAAGATGTAACAATAAACGATGATAGATGTCATAGGTTTATGCTGTAATTAATTCTTACCGTCAAATTTATCGACTCTCAGTGTATCTTTCTCTTCACCTTCAAACGTAGCATAGCTCTGTTTCTCTCTACGTGCGGGCTGATGTATCACATTATTGATATGGTAGGATTTTTCATTTTTTTTTATTATAAAACTTCTTGTTATGTTCCATAGGGCAATGTGTCATATTGTTATCTGTTTTTACTAAAGAATTAATAAGTGAATGTGTTATATATTAAATTACCTAATAAATTGGGAAAAAATATAGACATTTTTGCATCTTTATTATATCTACATTCATCCTGTTGCAGCTAAATATATTTGGGTAAGTTATAAGTTTTCGTTTAAAATTTTAATTACGGATTTGTTGCTGCAAGTAGCAGAGACAAAATTTATATCAAAATAGGAAAGCCCAAAAGTTGCATATCATTTAAAGAATATGCTCATATATTTGTAAACATTATTTTTAGAAATAAATTTAATACTCAAATGACAGATGTGGTATTTGATCATTATAAAGGACATTCTATCAAAAATACAACACGTCAAAAGAGAGGATTTCAGAAATAAATTGATATAGAAATTGACCGACCCAATATTCCACTTCCGCAACAATAGAACTTGTTTATTCATTCGATATTTAACAAAAGACGTTTAACACATTTTCTGCCAGAGCAACTTCTTCAAAACTCCATTCAGCAAAAGCATATTCAATTTCTAACTAGTGGTGGATTCGCGAAAATCAATAATAAATATGGAAAGAATTTTGAACCATCAAAAGACGATTTTTTTAAATTCAAATCACGAAGACGCTAAAATCGTATCCCATTGCACATATTGTCAGCCAAAAATTCGGTACATTCACGCTGCATTATTTATTGCAACGATACAGATGTCTTATTAATTTATTTTAAGAAGTTTTTGACTAAAGATATATGGTTCAGAACAGGGCGAGGAGACTCAAGACGATTTATAGCAGTACATTATTTAAATTTGGATGAAAACCTTCTAAAAAATATGCCTGCTTTTCATTCTGACCGGTTGTGATACAACCATTTAATTGTCCGGCATTGGGAACAAAACCTGTTGGAAAACCTACCTTGAAAACCATTACTTTTTGGATGGATTTGGCACTGATCAGTACTCTGAAAACATATTCTCTAATCTTGAAAGAATTTTCCTAAAAATGTATTCAAAACTGCCAATGTTACTTTCATTAACATTTTGAGGGGATTATTGACCTCTTCAAAAACCATCGCTAAATTACCACCGACTGAAGAAGCCCTAAGACTACATTGTTTAAGACGTTTTTACCAGCTAAATATTTGGCTAACCTGTTTAAACCCAGATGCAACTTCCTAATGTTGAAGAGTATGGATGGAAAGTAGATCAAGATGGAAGTCTGATACCCACTTTTAAGACTCTGCCCGACCTGCCACCAGACATAACAGAACTTACATCATGCAAATGCAAAAAACATACTATACAATATTCTAACAATAATATTCTGTTCTAGACTGTGGAAGCAAAATTTGCAAATGCAGGAAAAAATATTTACTTTATCGGTTCCTGCACCTGTATGGCACAAAAAAACTGCAGAAATAGTTTGACCACAGCCGCTAATGTTTTGGAAAATGTTGATTCGTGTGGTGAATCTGATTCTGATTAGTTTGAAAGTCTTGTAATTATAAATTTTAATATTATTAATTTATGCTTTATATACTTCCTTCCAATTATTATTATTATTATAATTTATTTATATTGGGGATTTATTGTATTTTGCAAAGCAATAGCCTTACTATTTATAATTGATACTTCAATAAATACCTTTAATAAATAGTTTATATTTTCTTATTTTCATTTTACATTAAAAATAAAAAAGAAATCTTGAAGTAATTAGTACACCCTATTAAACATGGTGGATAAATCAATAATCCCTGTATAAAATAATATAAGAGGGGTCAAACTGATTGCATACATTTCAATACTGAGATAGATGCATAAAGAGTCGATAGGCTCTGCCTTTAATGTTTGCTTTCTAGTAAAACCATGACATCACTAATGGTTTATTGCTATATTTTTGTTAATTTAAAAGCAACAAATATGAGGAAAGTACTTTTACCTTGTCAATACATAGGCGAAACTTTTATAAAGAATAGTTTTGTTTCATTTAGGCCTTCGTTTTTCGTCAAATGAGAGGTATATTTCTAAAAGAAGATTTTTTATACAAATTTGTAGACGGTTGAAACTGAGATATTTAAATTTTTTTTCGATCATAAGGGCAAATGTAAATGATTTTTTTTAAATAATTATAAAAAAATACTTCCTACAAAGAGCATTAGAACAAAAAATAGGCATTTTTAACCAAATTAGATGTAATTTCATTAAATTAGATGTAATAATTTTCAACAAATTCCAAAACCTAGTGATGTTAGATTGGAAGTGGCAACAGGGCTTACACCGGCAAGAAAAGTTACGTTAAGTAGTAAAAGCTCGGGCAGTTATTCATTGATAAAACTATGTAAAATTCTTCACTGTATCCCTTCTTTTACTTCTCACCTTTCGTCGCCTCGCCCCGCGTCTAGAAATAGAATGTTTTGAGTGCGAACTGTTCTTGGCACCATGAATATTATATTTTATGAATGACTTCTTATATCTCTGACCTAAATGCAATAATTTCGGAGTTACAGCTACATATAAATTAACAATTATTATTGTTGGAGTTCCATTATATTTCCAGAAAACCTAAAAATCTGACAATGTAAATATAACTATAATATCAGCCGTATTACAAAACCTTTACAAATCAGAGTATTCAAAAATCGTGCAAGCTGTTCCATACTTAAAACTCACTCTGTATAACTATATGTAATTTGATAATATTTTCAACAAATTACAAACTGTATGATGTACAATTTCAGGTTTGACAACATCGTTGTTTTGCAAAATTGTCGTTGCTATTAATTGATAATTTTTTTACTCATTTTGCTTTATTTAAATCAGTCTGACCAAAAAGTATTTGAATAAAATTTTAGAAAAGGTAACGTGGTAGTGTTCAAATTTTAACCATTATAAAAGCTTTAACAGATTCAATAAGTAAAAATATACAAAGAAAAAAGTTGAATTAATTCATAAAATTAATAATTATACAATATTATGGAAGTTATATACAGATATACTGCTCATTTTGAATGATTATCAAAAAGATTATTTAATTAATCGATCGTTAAAAGTGCCATATTCGGATATTTGAAAGAGCAATTACTGGAAACCTTTTGTCATTATGTTCAAGGCAAATGACTTCTTTTTTACTATAAATAATTGCTCAATAAAATAATGAACCAACTGTAAATGGAATAAAGTGTCAGCAATGTAAAGAATTATAAATAAATAAATTAAAATATCACTGGTGAACTGGGCAGTACTGCATATAAATCGGAACGTTTTTTTTATACTACATTTTGCAACTTTACAAATCAACAAAGTGGCTTAATCTTAACGTATAATATTATTAAAACAAGTTTTAACAAAACCATTAAATACACAATACTTTAAGCTCACACAAAATACTTAAATTAGTTCAGTATAAAAGAACAGTCTATTTTCACAGTTAATAAAAACAACTGCTTCAATCACATTCTCTCATTAGTAACGACCTAAAATTAAAATAATATAAATTAGAAATATGTTATTTGAGTATATTTCTGTCACTTGGGTAGTTATGATTTAATGTATAGAAAATTATTTTTTTATAGACCAAGGATGATAATTTTTGTAACAAAAAAAAAAATAATAAGTTTTTGGTTTTTTATTTTTATCTTTTACAACAAAATTTTTTTTTTCACGAAATTTGTTGAAAACTTACCTTTTTATGTCACAAACATACTGTAATTTTTTGATTTAAAATATTTATTTTTTCACCTTATTTTGACTTAATATCGAAAAACCACCCTAATTTTTAATCGAAAATTCTCACGTCAAAATATTTGCTTTTTTAGAAAAGTCTGTAGGCTTTTTGTTCGTTGAAATCTCTACTTTATGATGGTGTAAAAAAATATACACGTTGCTATGGTAAATGTTCTCAGAAAATGCAAAGAAACGAAAAAAATTCGGATCCGAAATTTTTTTTTTTAATCATGTACAATTTTGAGCTATTTATTAAAATTTACACTTTAATTGTTTAGAAAACGTAAGATTGCATGTTACATTGATAACAAAAAAATTATAAATCCATAGAACATAAAGATTGCAAAAAACATACAAAAATAGTTATTCTAAATATTAAAGATAGGAATTAAAGGGTAGTTCATCTAAAAAATGTGACTGCTGCAATTTTTTCTTTCAGTAAAAATGGACGCGATACATTGGCATACAAAATTATTTTATAGATGTTAATAACAATTTCGAGTAAATAGTTTTAACAAATTGTGAATAGCTGTTAAAATTTTGTAGAATTATGATTTGGATATTATAATACATATAATAATTGAAGCGTTTATTTGAAAAGCAATACACGCCAAAAAATAAACTTTTTGGGAAATCAAGAAAAACTGCTTACCTTCTTACGCAGTTTAAGTATGCATTTTTGTAACGATGCTTTTTGAAAATAATGTTTAAGCCAGAAGCATATTCTAATATTTATTTTAGTTGAAAATACAAAACATACGAAAAATTTGAAAAAAATTATGACTATTGGAAAAGTAACCCATGTCCTTATATAAAAAAACACTTTTTTTTTATTCCCCACCGCTACTGTTAGCGTCACTAATGATTTCAATATCTAAAGATTTTTTCCCTCTATCTATTTGTGGGTTCAGGTTAAGGTAAAATACTTTATTAAGAGGATTTTTAAGATATTTAGTGAGTTCCATTAAGTCTCGAAACTTTACATTAGACCCCAATATCCTTTAAACTTATCATGCGTGATTATTGAAAATATAGATGCATCTTATAACAATTTTTATGCAGCTATACATGAGTCCGCAGATAACTTAAACTTAGTTGAGACCATTCCTTCTAAAACTGTAGAAAATTGGGACTAAGCAAACCTTGGTTTGATGATGCTTGTTATATTGCAAAAAAACAATTAAATTTAGCTCTTTCACATTGTCGAAACAACAACTTCACCCAAGATATTCTAAATGAATACGCTGATATGAAAAAAAAAAAAAATATATATATATATAAACATATAATCAAATTTAAAAGTCGTACATTTGAGGCAAAAATGATCTCTACATTATCAAGTTGCAGAAATCCCAAAGAGTTTTGGTCGACAATAAAACAATTTCGTTCATTTAGAAATATTCACCCTAATCTCACCATAGAAATGTGGGAACGTTTTTATAATATTTATCCTCCTAGAATTTTGCTTTGCATCCCTACCTTGACGCTAAAATATTCACAGAGCATATTAGATTAAAAAAGCGGAAAATGTTTGCAATATTTGTTGACTTCAAACGTGCTTTAAATTCCGTCAACCTCTCTTTACTCTGGCTCAAGCTGTTTAATTTGAGTGTTAGTTCTAGAATTATAACTGTAATGCACAAAATGTATGTGAAACACTTGCTGTAGAACAATCTGTTTTTAGAAGCAATAAATATATTATTATTATTGTGGATGAAGAACCAATGCAAAATGAAAATAGTATTGGAGACGAAGACGGTGATGGTCTTGAAGTTTTCGAAGATCTACTAGAATCGGGAAGGTTTGTCAAATCTAACGATGAAGAAATGTCATCAAAGAAACAAAAACTAATGGATAAGTAATTCAAGATGAGGTATTTATAAATAACAAAGTTAGTTAATGTATTAAAAATATAATGAATAGCGTAATCAGTATAAAGCAGTGGTCGCCAACCTCTCAATGTGTTGAGCTATTTTGTTAATTTTGGAATAAACAGCGAGCTACCCACACGGAAGCCACGTAACGCAACGTAAATGAAATAATCCACAGTTAATTTATCATTATATGTATTTATTTTACTATTTAACTGGTAATACATAACACATAGGTACTAATAATAAACTAATAACAAAATAACTAATATTACTAATACGTACTTGTTCATAGCTACATTCCTACCTACCAAACGAAGGTGTTTGAAAAATAAACACAAACTTTTATCCAGCCACAACGGCATGTCACGTAAGATTTAAAAATAGTTAATAATAACAACAAAAAAGTAACGCACTATCATGAACATAAACATTGAAAAATAAAAAAGCACGTTCAATGAGAAGGCTGACACTCAGACTCATCGATAATTTTTTTAATGTTTGCAGTATAATTTTATACAGCCATTCGAATACAATTATCCAAATGTTCATCTGTAAGTCGATTGCAATATTTGTTCTTAATAAACTTCATATTGGAAAAAGAAGATTCACACAAATAGGTTGAACTGAATAATGCTTCCACTTTCAATAGAACTGAATATTTGTCTTTACTTACAATAGGCCAGATACATTTGGTACTTGAGACTAACGATTTTAATGCTAAGTTATTTTGAAACTCAATTACTTCCATTTCTGTTGCAGCGATGTCTTCGCCAAAGTTCTGCATTACACAAGTTGCAAACTGTTGGATATCAATTTCCATAAAGGGTGAAACAACAAACTGCGCTACTAAAGCCATTTCGTTGAAATCCTTAAAACGATTTTTGAAGTTATTCTTCAGGGTAGAAACTATTTCTAGATGATATTTGCCGTCATAGGGTTCTAATGGATTTTGAGATTTTTTCTGAAAGAATAGGAAAATGCTTAGCATCGCTGTTAATTAGGTTTTGTTCCCAAAACTCCAGCTTTTTGATAAATGCTTTTATATCAGAAATCATTTCCGCTAGTTCTTTGTCTCTCCCGTGAAGCTGCAAATTAAGTTCGTTTAATTTCTCTGTAATTTCCACGAGAAAACCAAAATCTCTAAGCCAGATTGAATTTTCTAGTTCCGAAGTCGGATCATCGTGTTGTTTGAAAAATTGAACTATGCCAGATAGGACATCATTAAAACGTTTCAGCACCCGTCCTCTACTTAACCATCGGACTTCAGAGTGAAGGAGTAGGTCCCCGTATTGACAGTCAACTTCATCGGCCAAGGTTTTGAATAATCTTCTTTGTAACGCTTGAGCTCTAATTTTGTTCACAATTTTTACCACCAGTTTCATATCGTTGTTTAGTTTCAGAAAATTTCCACATAATGCTTGCTGATGGATAATGCAGTGGTAACAGAGAAATTGCGAAAAAGTTTCATCTTTACGACATAACGTCACCAGACCCTTATCACAACCCACCATTGCTGGAGCGCCATCGGTTGTCAAGCCTACCATTTTCGATATTGGAATTTTCTCGGAAGAAATAATATTTTTTAAATGAGAAAACAACTCCTGTCCTGTCCAGTCCAGTGTGTCCTTTCAGTGGAATAAACTTCAAAAGATCTTCTTTAATCGTAAAATCACTAAAAACCATCCTGACGAACACGCCCATCTGGGCAGTGTCAACGACATCTGTTTTTCATCCAGTTGAAGTGAAAAATAAACACAGTTATCTAAGTCAGTTCTTAACTGTATACAAATATCATTGCTCATTACTTCTACACATCTCATCACTATATTAGCAGAAAGTTGCATAGATTTTATAGCTGAAACTATCTCGCCTTTATTTCTAAAGTTGGCAAATAACGAATCAGCAGCTTCTAAAAACGCCTGTTTTATCATTTCCCCGTCTTCATAAGGTTTCTTTTTTTGTGCAATTATCTGGGACACACGGTACGATGCTTCAGTTGCAGCCTTATTTTTGTCGACTGTTCTCAAAAATATTGAATGTTGTCCAATTAACTGCTTTTTTAACTGTTTCAGTTTCTCCTTTCTGGCGGCAGAATGTAGTGGGAATGATTTTTCAAAATTAGAATGTACAGTTTTATGATGTCTCTCAATATTTCCTTTTTTAGCAACGGAGACCGAAGTATTACATAACAAACACACATTTTTATCTTTAACTTCTGTAAAAAAGTATTGTTCTTCCCATTCCGAATGAAAGTGGTATGTCTTTACCTTCTTACAACTGCTTGCTATAATATTATTTTTTGTTGTTCTCTACTAACCCAACCGCTGGACGTTGGTTACGCGTTCAGTTTTAAACTAAGCGCAATGTCGCCGCGCCGTGCGTATTTATCCCGTTCAAAGCAATCCTGATCGTTCTCGAACACTAACGCGCTGGTCGGTTCTAGCCGATTCTAGCTTGATGGCGTCAGCGGCAGATCGCTCACCGCAACGTTGCCGCCGTTTATGTTTAATATTATGACAATTAGATTTTTTTGTGGAATTTTCGGAAGCTTCTCTGATTTTTGCAGTTTGTATTTTTTAAATTAAAATCGTTGTGAGAGCTACCAGAATTGCCTCTCGACAGGTTGGTGACCACTGGTATAAAGTATCTAAGTTCAATCGTACGATTTAACAGCAGGGGCAGAAATTGGAAAAGGTTTTGGTAGGTAGAGAGGGGTAAACGTCAAACCACGTCGAATGGCTTCGAAAATTTCGCAGTTATGTTTACCTGCCAGTGCCGTTTCATAGAATATGTAATTTTACATTGTTGCCGGTGGAACCGGACAATCGCATGTATTTATGGACTATAAATAATTAAAGTGTTTATTTAAAAAACAACACATGTCCATTTGATTAAAATTTTGGCTTATCAGTTATTCTCATAGAAAAATAATATGTACATACATTTCAAACTTCCAACACTTTAAAAACACCAGTTGTATTCGGATCAAGCTCTAGTACGTCAAAGTTATCATGGTCCTTGGACGTTTCATACCATTGTAGGGAAAAGAAACTCACAAGAAATAGCTCTAATACCAAACCTCAAATAAGCAATGTAAAGTTTCGAGACTTAATGGAACTCACTAAATATCTTAAAAATCCTCTTAATAAAGTATTTTACCTTAACCTGAACCCACAAATAGATAGAGGGAAAAAATCTTTAGATATTGAAATCATTAGTGACGCTAACAGTAGCAGTGGGAAATAAAGGACATGGGTTACTTTTCCAATATTCATAATTTTTTTTAAATTTTTCGTATGTTTTGTATTTTCAACTAAAATAAATATTAGAATATGCTTCTGGCTTAAACATTATTTTCAAAAAGCATCGTTACAAAAATGCATACTTAAACTGTAAGAAGGTAAGCAGTTTTTCTTGATTTCCCAAACAGTTTATTTTTTGGCGTGTATTGTTTTTCAAATAAACGCTTCAATTATTATATGTATTATAATATCCAAATCATAATTCTACAAAATTTTAACAGCTATTCACAATTTGTTAAAACTATTTACTCGAAATTGTTATTAACATCTATAAAATAATTTTGTACGCCAATGTATCGCGTCCATTTTTACTGAAAAAAAAATTGCAGCAGTCACATTTTTTAGATGAACTACCCTTTAATTCCTATCTTTAATATTTAGAACAACTATTTTTGCATGTTTTTTGCAATCTTTATGTTTTATGGATTTATAATTTTTTTTGTTTATCAATGTAACATGCAATCCTACGTTTTCTAAATAATTAAAGTGTAAAATTTAATAAATAGCTCAAAATTGTACATAATGATTAAAAAAAAAATTTCGGATCCGAATTTTTTTCGTTTCTTTGCATTTTCTGAGGACATTTACCATAGTAATGTATATATTTTTTACTCCTTCAGAAAGTAGAGATTTCAACGCACAAAAAGCGCACCGACTTTTTTAAAAAAAGCAGATATTTTGACGTGAGAATTTTCGATTGAAAATTAGGGTGCTTTTTCGATAAAATATAAAAACTACATTTTTTTAAAAAATAGTGTTTTCGAACTGGACATCTTCGAAGAAGAGTATTATCGGACAAACCTATTTTCGGTTCTTTTGTCTCAACTTCGCGCGTTAGAGTTTAGAATATGTATCCCTCGTATCTACATGCAATTGTATTTGTATCCGATGGTAATTTTATAGTATTTAGGCTCCATCGTTAAGTTGTAATTTTTTATACCTAAAACTACCACAGATCTTTCAGCTCGTAATATAAATTTTCCTGTTAACAAAATATTTCAGTATAGACAAATAAATATACATAAAATTTTATGTGTATTATTTAATGAACAAGAACTTTGTTAATTTAAAAAGTATGATCAATTATCGAGGCATATTATATTTATTTGTTGAAAGTTAATCACATTTCTTAGTCGATTCAATGTTTTATAAGGAAATCTCATAAATTATAAGTTTGACAAGTGACAATTATTTCTTTGCCACTAACAGCGGTCATAATTAAGTTTTCTATACATTAATCAAACTCATAAATACACAATAGACAGAAAATAATTGTATAAGTTTAAAATTTAGATTAAACAATATTTTTTTTTTTTGATAATCATAAGGAATCGCGGATATTTAGTTAGTTGAAATTTTTGGATTTACTTTTTTATGTTCACACTGTTTTATGTCGGGCTTGGCTAGAATATTTAACACTGTCAGATTCAAAAATGTACCAACAGCATATATTTTTGCAATTCCATTTGCACGCAACTAATTATTAGGACATTATTTCTTATTCACAAGTATTAATTATTTGTATCTAATGATTATCAAAGAACAAAATCGCGACAAAGCAATAAAACAATTAAATTTCAGATGAATTGATTTCAAAGAAAAGTAACTATTTATAAAAATAATAAAAAATTACCCGTGTACACTACATCTTTAATTCTTCAGAGGCTCTGAAACTAGAAAGAGTCTTTTTGATCCTGAGAGCGGTAAGTCTTGCGGTGGCATTTTGATACCAACATTCTTTCATTAATTTTGTCATCACATGAAGTGCTTCGCAACTCTGCCAACGGTTTGGTATATTTGGTCTCTGTCTATCCACACACACCACTCTGAAACATTTTGAAACAAATTAAAAAGATAATAAAATATATTTTAAAAATATTTTAAATTCAACTGGTGCTACACGTTTTTTTTTTTAATTAAATCTGATTAGTATACTTAATATAATATTTATTATAAGGAAAATGTTTGGTTTAGATTCTTTAAAATTTACGGCAATTGTTCCCACTGATCTTCATGTTTTTGTGCTTTAAATTTAACGCCGACACGCTCATTTGTGCTAGTAAAATACGAAATATTTTTGTCACGTAAGAGAGATTGTTATACTGAGGTAAAACCATGAAAATAAAAAAATATCACATAACAAATATATTTAAAGAATAGACGAAAAGTATAATAGAACTACTATATGTTAATACTCCAGTACCTACAAAATCCGACCATATAAAAAACAAAAAGAGACAAAATTTAATAAATTAGTAATTACATGAGTAATTTTTTCAAAGGGCTACTTACATTTTTAGTTTATCACTCTATATTTATCTATTAAATGGTATAAAATAAATACATACCTATATAAAAAAGAATGTTACTAAAAATGTGTACACTAACCTTCTCATTTCTTCAATAGTAGGATCAGGAGGAACCGCATCATAAAAAGGTAATTGATATTCATCATAAATACCACCTACATTACACCTCCGAGCAATTTCCCAAAATATTAATCCCAAGGCATAGACGTCCGCCCTTTTGAATGAATCAAACTGGTCGATGTTCATCGTTTCATCTAATACCTCTGGAGCCATATATCTCTTAGTTCCAACACGATTATTAAGAGGAATATCGACGGTATCAGTAATAACATCGTGACGTACTGCTAGACCTAAGTCGCCTATAGCGCAGGTACCATTCGATTTAACAAGGATATTCTTCGATTTAAGATCTCTGTGTGCGATCGCGGGTTTTCCTTGGGTACCCATTATATCCATGTGTAAGTGAGCAAGGCCGGTGGCGATAGATAGAGCCATGTGTATCATTCCACTGCTGTCTAAGGTGTTTCGTCCAAGAAAGTCGAATAAAGAACCGTGTTCGTGATAATCGGTTATCAACCACAGTTGGGTCCAGGTACCATTGTCTGAAATTGAATTATACAGTACTCATTATTTTGTATTAGGCATAGCCGTGCTTTCACAGCCAATATGCGGCAACTACGATAGACCCACTATCATTATGCTTTCTGGCTTATGACTGACATTCGGTTCAGCTAATATCCCACCACTAATTCTAGTCGACAATTGGCTGTTGCCCTGTTGCCATTTTATTAACTTATACACTAGTCGTATGCCTAATACGAAAAAATAAGTACCATATTATTAATGTTTCAAAGACAATAATAATAATAAAAAAAAAACAATTTCCAATAATATGATTTAACAGCTTTCGTAATAAATGTGGCTAATAAAATTCCAGAGAAAAAGTTTTTTAAGGATAAAATAAAAATATTGAACTGATTTTTCTATTTCTATAGAATTAAAAAAAAATATTTTCTACGATCGCAACGCCATCTATCAGGAATAAAAAGTTTCTGAGAAACCATATGTATATTTTTTGGAGTAGAATCTGAATCTGTGGAAAAAATAGGAATGTCAGTCCCAAGAGGCGATTTAAATTGCTATATTAAATTATTTGTAATAAGTAAGTGGCAAGACAATTATTATAACTGTTCAAACAAAAGTCAATTTTTTAAAAACGTTCAAAGCAAGATACCCTCCATACCATGGTTTAGCAAATTCAGCAACAGAAGTTTTATTAGAACGACTTGTAGAATAAGAAGTAATCATTGCTTGACTCCAAATTATAAAAGAAGAATGGGATTGGTAGACAATGATGAATGCATTTGCAGCGAGATAGCCGATTTACAACATTTACTTTTAGAATGTATTTTAAATGATATTGACATATCAAATCTATATACCAAACTTATTCAACGTAATGTCCAACTACCTAT
>OV651831.1:7084532-7329532 GCA_927349885.1 Psylliodes chrysocephalus
TGGAAAAGGCTTTTGCCATCGTCAAAGCTTAATCACACACATATCTGTACATACCGGAATTAAACCTTATCAATGTGAGGGTTGTGGAAAATCTTTTAGTTGCGTAGGCAACTTGCTTAAACATCGAAGAACACACTCTGACTCTTGCGGAGCTATACCAATGACTAGTCACAGAGTACAGAATCCATCAACGAAAATCAAAGTACGAATAAACACACCAGCTTCGTCGAAACTAAAAAGAATGCAGATGAAAAAAGAACTCGAACAAAAATTCGCTACATTGGATAAAGAAAATAGCAAGGAAATTAAAAATGAGAATGTAAAAGTATGTCAAATTCAAATGGTATTTGTTTTTCACAGAGAATTATTTTTCAGAGCAAAAATGAAGAATGTATCGTAGAAGAAACTTTAAAAGTAAAATTGAAAGAAGATGATTACATTGAAGAAGAGGAGGAAGAAGAAGATTCTGATTATATACCAGATGGTGATAATACTAGTGAGAGCAGTCCGGAAATCTCAGCAAAGGAAGAAAAGAATGATCTATTTGAAGAACAAAAACAAACAAATCGACGAAAACGACGTACTATATCGACCCAAGTTGAAGAATTTGAAAATTTCATCAAAACGAGGAAACTAAGTAAGAAATTGTAAAAATCTTTTGTGAATTTTCATATTTATAACCAATTGAAATTTTTTAGGCAAGGGCAAGACAGCAACGTGCAAGTATTGCAAGAAAGAATACAGCAATTTTAAATGGTTATTCAAACACGAACAAGAACATATTGATTTTGATGTTAAAGACGAAGAACTTGTATTACATAAATGTAGCGTTTGTAGAAAAGGATTTGAGACCGATTTTAAACTTAAACAACATCAAGAAGAAGAACACGTGCGTGAACTAAGTAAGTATAATTAAATATTAGGTTTTTAAGGCGAAATATTTATTACAGCATAGCGACCCAGATAAAAATACAGGTTGTGATTTTTTTTGTCTACATTTCACTATGCGCATAGATGAGAATCATCGGAAGAAGGTATTATATATACATGTTCAGCGTTATTCCCCAGTTTTTTGTATTTTACTCAAAACCGATGCTGGACTATTTTTGTGCAAATAGTTCGTGAATAGCTTCAATAATTACATTGTATTTTTAGATAGTTCTTGGGCATCTTGTCTACAGAATGGCCTACAAGATAATGAAAAGCGAGATCTTCTTAAGCGCCATTCTATGTCCGAATTCATCAAAAAATTCTCCTTGCAGCTTCACAATAACGATAGTCTTCTGAACGCCATTCAAAATCAAATTTGTTCCGGTCTAACGGCCATAGATAAGTTTATAAATAAAATGAAAGACAAAGAAGATAATGATATAACGGATATTTTGGATACTGCTAAAATATTCGCGGATCTCTATTACGTTGTTTCTAATAGCAACGTGGATAATAAAAGTACCTAAAATAATATATCTTTTCTCGTAGAGGTACTGAATGTGTTGTGATATTTTTTTTATTTATTATATTTAAGTAGGAATATACATCTTATAAATATCGTAAATTGTTTTATTCCGATTTTAAAACTTCAAATACACATCCAACGATACAGAAAATTAATGCTACATTTTAAAATAACAGTGTTTT
Source organism: Psylliodes chrysocephalus (assembly GCA_927349885.1). Lineage (NCBI taxonomy): Eukaryota > Metazoa > Arthropoda > Insecta > Coleoptera > Chrysomelidae > Psylliodes > Psylliodes chrysocephalus. The sequence continues at coordinate 7,086,171 of OV651831.1, forward strand.
TTAAATTTTACTTTTATTTTTGTTTCAGCCTGTCCAAAATGCAACAAAATCTTTTCCAGCACAAAAAGTTGTCGTGTCCATCAAAAAATTGTCCACGAAGGGGTCGAGCGTAAAAAATATCTGTATGTATGCGATAAATGTGGCGGACAATTCAAACAAAAAATGCTTTTGACTGATCACAAACTTTCCAATTGTAATTTAGTTTCGCGGTTCAATTGTCGAATTTGTTTTAAAGAATTTTCTTCTATTTATAGCCAAAAAGCTCATTTGCAAGTTCACGCTGGTAATAAAACATTCGTTTGCGGGTATTGTGGAAAAAAATATAAGTGGAAGGGACAGCTAAAAATTCATTTACTTACGCATGGAGGTCAAAAACCGTATTCTTGTAAATTTTGTCCAAAGAAATTTATTTATAGAAACAGTTTGCTAACTCACAAGTCAGTACATAGTGGTATAAAATTATTTTTTTGCAAATGTTGTGGCCGGAGATTTTCGTGTATTGGAAATTTGATCAAACATAAAGTAACGCATTCTAGTTCTTGTGGAAAGTGGTATAAAGAAAACGCAGAGCCAACCAAACTTTAATTTTATTTCAACCTTTTTCGCCTAGTGATTTGTCGGCTGGTTATCAACAGGGGAGGGCATTTTGTGACAAATTATACACGCGCCTCTTTTAAGAACTTTTAATTATCGGACCGCACCACCTCCAATTAGAGCTATCCGCGGTTAATAGCCAAATCTCCGCTATGACAGTTGCGGACCACTTTGTAACATGCTATTCATTGGCTAATTGATTTATTTAGCTGTACCCGACGAATAATTCTATATTACATTATGGCGCCCAACGTGGGGCCTAGAGGTGTCTTTAAAATAATTGTTTCCGCTACAGAATAAGCAGGTAAAATATTACTCATTCTTTTTGAATAATCCAGTGTATGACGTAGAAAAAACAAGAACCTGATGCATGCCTGTTGGGTAGGTATTCCTAATAGATGTGAAAACGATGGCAACGCCGTGCTAATCAGGTCTGAAGAATAAGCTGATGTAACGTCGCGGCGGACCTTGTTTGTGTATTTAATTATTATAATAAATACAATAAACTCTTGTAACTTTGTTTGCTTCCTACCTATTCGTCCTACTACATTACAAAATGTAATGATCATTCATACTTCTGACTTTGTAATTCGCTTTTCAATGTCAAGTTTAATAGTCTCCGATTGAGCTGAAAATCGGACAGTGAACAGTATGCGCTCTAAAACGTTCAGAAAAACAGTCTGTTTCCCGCTAACATAAGTGGTTAAAAAGTAGAGGCTTGTTTTGTGATAATTAGCAAACTCAGAGAACTGCAGGTGAGTTTTTTCAAACGTACTTGTCTTCTACTTACTGCATACAACGTTTCGTCCAAATCGGAGCAACTTTTTTCAACTTTTGAACGAAGAGAGATATTGAGCAACAGACACCACTCCGACATTTAGTTTTACATCCTGATTCTCTGTTTTTTTTTCGAAAAATTCATGGTCTCCGATTGAGCTGAAAATCGGACAGTGTACAGTATGCGCTCTAAAACGTTCAGAAAAATAGTCTGTTTCTCGCTAACATAAGTGGTTGAAAAGTAGAGGCTTGTTTTGTGATAATTAGCAAACTTAGAGAACTGCAGGTGAGTTTTTTCAAACGTACTTGTCTTCTACTTACTGCACACAACGTTTCGTCCAAATCGGAGCAACTTTTTTCAACTTTTGAACGAAGAGAGATATTGAGCAACAGACACTACTCCGACATTTAGTTTTACATCCTGATTCTCTGTACCAAATTTCAGCGAAATCGAAGACGAAAAAAATTTTAAGCAAAAATTTTTGAAGGCTATACCCTTTCGTTTTTTTTTCGAAAAATTCATGGTCTCCGATTGAGCTGAAAATCGGACAGTGTACAGTATGCGCTCTAAAACGTTCAGAAAAATAGTCTGTTTCTCGCTAACATAAGTGGTTGAAAAGTAGAGGCTTGTTTTGTGATAATTAGCAAACTTAGAGAACTGCAGGTGAGTTTTTTCAAACGTACTTGTCTTCTACTTACTGCACACAACGTTTCGTCCAAATCGGAGCAACTTTTTTCAACTTTTGAACGAAGAGAGATATTGAGCAACAGACACTACTCCGACATTTAGTTTTACATCCTGATTCTCTGTACCAAATTTCAGCGAAATCGAAGACGAAAAAAATTTTAAGCAAAAATTTTTGAAGGCTATACCCTTTCGTTTTATTTCGAAAAATTCATGGTCTCCGATTGAGCTGAAAATCGGACAGTGAACAATATGCGCTCTAAAACGTTCAGAAAAATAGTCTGTTTCTCGCTAACATAAGTGGTTGAAAAGTAGAGGCTTGTTTTGTGATAATTAGCAAACTTAGAGAACTGCAGGTGAGTTTTTTCAAACGTACTTGTCTTCTACTTACTGCACACAACGTTTCGTCCAAATCGGAGCCACTTTTTTCAACTTTTGAACGAAGAGAGATATTGAGCAACAGAGACTACTCCTACATTTAGTTTTACATCCTGATTCTCTGTACCAAATTTCAGCGAAATCAAAGACGAAAAAAATTTTAAGCAAAAATTTTTGAAGGCTATACCCTTTCGTTTTTTTTTCGAAAAATTCATGGTCTCCGATTGAGCTGAAAATCGGACAGTGTACAGTATGCGCTCTAAAACGTTCAGAAAAATAGTCTGTTTCTCGCTAACATAAGTGGTTGAAAAGTAGAGGCTTGTTTTGTGATAATTAGCAAACTTAGAGAACTGCAGGTGAGTTTTTTCAAACGTACTTGTCTTCTACTTACTGCACACAACGTTTCGTCCAAATCGGAGCAACTTTTTTCAACTTTTGAACGAAGAGAGATATTGAGCAACAGACACTACTCCGACATTTAGTTTTACATCCTGATTCTCTGTACCAAATTTCAGCGAAATCGAAGACGAAAAAAATTTTAAGCAAAAATTTTTGAAGGCTATACCCTTTCGTTTTTTTTTTCGAAAAATTCGTGGTCTCCGATTGAGCTGAAAATCGGACAGTGTACAGTATGCGCTCTAAAACGTTCAGAAAAATAGTCTGTTTCTCGCTAACATAAGTGGTTGAAAAGTAGAGGCTTGTTTTGTGATAATTAGCAAACTTAGAGAACTGCAGGTGAGTTTTTTCAAACGTACTTGTCTTCTACTTACTGCACACAACGTTTCGTCCAAATCGGAGCAACTTTTTTCAACTTTTGAACGAAGAGAGATATTGAGCAACAGACACTACTCCGACATTTAGTTTTACATCCTGATTCTCTGTACCAAATTTCAGCGAAATCGAAGACGAAAAAAATTTTAAGCAAAAATTTTTGAAGGCTATACCCTTTCGTTTTATTTCGAAAAATTCATGGTCTCCGATTGAGCTGAAAATCGGACAGTGAACAATATGCGCTCTAAAACGTTCAGAAAAATAGTCTGTTTCTCGCTAACATAAGTGGTTGAAAAGTAGAGGCTTGTTTTGTGATAATTAGCAAACTTAGAGAACTGCAGGTGAGTTTTTTCAAACGTACTTGTCTTCTACTTACTGCACACAACGTTTCGTCCAAATCGGAGCCACTTTTTTCAACTTTTGAACGAAGAGAGATATTGAGCAACAGAGACTACTCCTACATTTAGTTTTACATCCTGATTCTCTGTACCAAATTTCAGCGAAATCAAAGACGAAAAAAATTTTAAGCAAAAATTTTTGAAGGCTATACCCTTTCGTTTTTTTTTCGAAAAATTCATGGTCTCCGATTGAGCTGAAAATCGGACAGTGTACAGTATGCACTCTAAAACGTTCAGAAAAATAGTCTGTTTCTCGCTAACATAAGTGGTTGAAAAGTAGAGGCTTGTTTTGTGATAATTAGCAAACTTAGAGAACTGCAGGTGAGTTTTTTCAAACGTACTTGTCTTCTACTTACTGCACACAACGTTTCGTCCAAATCGGAGCCACTTTTTTTAACTTTTGAACGAAGAGAGATATTGAGCAACAGAGACTACTCCTACATTTAGTTTTACATCCTGATTCTCTGTACCAAATTTCAGCGAAATCGAAGACGAAAAAAATTTTAAGCAAAAATTTTTGAAGGCTATACCCTTTCGTTTTATTTCGAAAAATTCATGGTCTCCGATTGAGCTGAAAATCGGACAGTGTACAGTATGCGCTCTAAAACGTTCAGAAAAATAGTCTGTTTCTCGCTAACATAAGTGGTTGAAAAGTAGAGGCTTGTTTTGTGATAATTAGCAAACTTAGAGAACTGCAGGTGAGTTTTTTCAAACGTACTTGTCTTCTACTTACTGCACACAACTTTTCGTCCAAATCGGAGCAACTTTTTTCAACTTTTGAACGAAGAGAGATATTGAGCAACAGACACTACTCCGACATTTAGTTTTACATCCTGATTCTCTGTACCAAATTTCAGCGAAATCGAAGACGAAAAAAATTTTAAGCAAAAATTTTTGAAGGCTATACCCTTTCGTTTTATTTCGAAAAATTCATGGTCTCCGATTGAGCTGAAAATCGGACAGTGAACAATATGCGCTCTAAAACGTTCAGAAAAATAGTCTGTTTCTCGCTAACATAAGTGGTTGAAAAGTAGAGGCTTGTTTTGTGATAATTAGCAAACTTAGAGAACTGCAGGTGAGTTTTTTCAAACGTACTTGTCTTCTACTTACTGCACACAACGTTTCGTCCAAATCGGAGCCACTTTTTTCAACTTTTGAACGAAGAGAGATATTGAGCAACAGAGACTACTCCTACATTTAGTTTTACATCCTGATTCTCTGTACCAAATTTCAGCGAAATCGAAGACGAAAAAAATTTTAAGCAAAAATTTTTGAAGGCTATACCCTTTCGTTTTATTTCGAAAAATTCATGGTCTCCGATTGAGCTGAAAATCGGACAGTGAACAATATGCGCTCTAAAACGTTCAGAAAAATAGTCTGTTTCTCGCTAACATAAGTGGTTGAAAAGTAGAGGCTTGTTTTGTGATAATTAGCAAACTTAGAGAACTGCAGGTGAGTTTTTTCAAACGTACTTGTCTTCTACTTACTGCACACAACGTTTCGTCCAAATCGGAGCCACTTTTTTCAACTTTTGAACGAAGAGAGATATTGAGCAACAGAGACTACTCCTACATTTAGTTTTACATCCTGATTCTCTGTACCAAATTTCAGCGAAATCAAAGACGAAAAAAATTTTAAGCAAAAATTTTTGAAGGCTATACCCTTTCGTTTTTTTTTTCGAAAAATTCATGGTCTCCGATTGAGCTGAAAATCGGACAGTGTACAGTATGCGCTCTAAAACGTTCAGAAAAATAGTCTGTTTCTCGCTAACATAAGTGGTTGAAAAGTAGAGGCTTGTTTTGTGATAATTAGCAAACTTAGAGAACTGCAGGTGAGTTTTTTCAAACGTACTTGTCTTCTACTTACTGCACACAACTTTTCGTCCAAATCGGAGCAACTTTTTTCAACTTTTGAACGAAGAGAGATATTGAGCAACAGACACTACTCCGACATTTAGTTTTACATCCTGATTCTCTGTACCAAATTTCAGCGAAATCGAAGACGAAAAAAATTTTAAGCAAAAATTTTTGAAGGCTATACCCTTTCGTTTTATTTCGAAAAATTCATGGTCTCCGATTGAGCTGAAAATCGGACAGTGAACAATATGCGCTCTAAAACGTTCAGAAAAATAGTCTGTTTCTCGCTAACATAAGTGGTTGAAAAGTAGATGCTTGTTTTGTGATAATTAGCAAACTTAGAGAACTGCAGGTGAGTTTTTTCAAACGTACTTGTCTTCTACTTACTGCACACAACGTCCAAATCGGAGCCACTTTTTTCAACTTTTGAACGAAGAGAGATATTGAGCAACAGAGACTACTCCTACATTTAGTTTTACATCCTGATTCTCTGTACCAAATTTCAGCGAAATCGAAGACGAAAAAAATTTTAAGCAAAAATTTTTGAAGGCTATACCCTTTCGTTTTTTTTTCGAAAAATTCATGGTCTCCGATTGAGCTGAAAATCGGACAGTGTACAGTATGCGCTCTAAAACGTTCAGAAAAATAGTCTGTTTCTCGCTAACATAAGGTTGAAAAGTAGAGGCTTGTTTTGTGATAATTAGCAAACTTAGAGAACTGCAGGTGAGTTTTTTCAAACGTACTTGTCTTCTACTTACTGCACACAACGTTTCGTCCAAATCGGAGCAACTTTTTTCAACTTTTTGAACGAAGAGAGATATTGAGCAACAGACACTACTCCGACATTTAGTTTTACATCCTGATTCTCTGTACCAAATTTCAGCGAAATCGAAGACGAAAAAAATTTTAAGCAAAAATTTTTGAAGGCTATACCCTTTCGTTTTTTTTTTCGAAAAATTCATGGTCTCCGATTGAGCTGAAAATCGGACAGTGTACAGTATGCGCTCTAAAACGTTCAGAAAAATAGTCTGTTTCTCGCTAACATAAGTGGTTGAAAAGTAGAGGCTTGTTTTGTGATAATTAGCAAACTTAGAGAACTGCAGGTGAGTTTTTTCAAACGTACTTGTCTTCTACTTACTGCACACAACGTTTCGTCCAAATCGGAGCCACTTTTTTCAACTTTTGAACGAAGAGAGATATTGAGCAACAGAGACTACTCCTACATTTAGTTTTACATCCTGATTCTCTGTACCAAATTTCAGCGAAATCGAAGACGAAAAAAATTTTAAGCAAAAATTTTTGAAGGCTATACCCTTTCGTTTTTTTTTCGAAAAATTCATGGTCTCCGATTGAGCTGAAAATCGGACAGTGTACAGTATGCGCTCTAAAACGTTCAGAAAAATAGTCTGTTTCTCGCTAACATAAGTGGTTGAAAAGTAGAGGCTTTGTTTTGTGATAATTAGCAAACTTAGAGAACTGCAGGTGAGTTTTTTCAAACGTACTTGTCTTCTACTTACTGCACACAACGTTTCGTCCAAATCGGAGCAACTTTTTTCAACTTTTGAACGAAGAGAGATATTGAGCAACAGACACTACTCCGACATTTAGTTTTACATCCTGATTCTCTGTACCAAATTTCAGCGAAATCGAAGACGAAAAAAATTTTAAGCAAAAATTTTTGAAGGCTATACCCTTTCGTTTTTTTTTTCGAAAAATTCATGGTCTCCGATTGAGCTGAAAATCGGACAGTGTACAGTATGCGCTCTAAAACGTTCAGAAAAATAGTCTGTTTCTCGCTAACATAAGTGGTTGAAAAGTAGAGGCTTGTTTTGTGATAATTAGCAAACTTAGAGAACTGCAGGTGAGTTTTTTCAAACGTACTTGTCTTCTACTTACTGCACACAACGTTTCGTCCAAATCGGAGCAACTTTTTTCAACTTTTGAACGAAGAGAGATATTGAGCAACAGACACCACTCCGACATTTAGTTTTACATCCTGATTCTCTGTACCAAATTACAGCGAAATCGAAGACGAAAAAAATTTTTTGGATAAAAAATGGCCATACTCTAGTTAGTTATACTTATGGCGCCATCTACTGGCGAGTAGTTAAAACAAGAAACATTAAAATAGTATTCTATTATTACCTACTTCGTTTGTGAATTCGCCCGTAGATGGCGACACCAGTTTTAAAATTTATTGGTTTTGCCATGTAGTGTCCATATTTTAGATAAAAAAATGACTGGGAGTAAATTTTTTTCGACTATGAGATTTGAAAAATTAAGGGAAATAAATAAAAACAGGCTGGTAAAAATAGAATTGTATTAAAAAGAAAATTATACAAAATTAAAAAATAAAAACAAGTTTAACTACATTTATGTGTACTCTAGCTTGCTCTATATTCATTTAAATAGAAAATAAAGTTCAAATTAATGTTAATAGATTTTTGTGTCCGCTCTCTATATATAATTACTTATATAATAAAGAATATAAATACACTAGATATGCATAGCAGTTTTTAAACTTACACGTAATTACAAATATCGGAATTACTGGACTAGGATCTAGTCAGTTTTTTGCTCTTATGTACAAAAAAAAGTTAAAAATTTAGTGTACATATTTGGTAACTTTCATATACTGAACATTGTATATGATAAGAGTACAAGAATTAATTGGTATGGGCTTGTACACTTTATAAACTGGCAGAAAAGATAGAAACGAGGTTGATCATAGTTTTATATATCAAGTATTGCTATTTTGGTGCATCTTAGAGCCATTTTACAGTTCGAAGGCATGAAGTTAGAAGTTTAACTATGGAAGTACGTGTGAATTGGTGCTGTGGAAACAAAGATTAAGATGCAGTAAACCCTACACATATTTTAAGCTATCAAATGTCATCTTCTAGGAGATAAATCAAATAAGAAATAAGTACCCCAATCAATATTTTAATAAAACTTTGGACCCATACATAATGCGCACAATAAAAATATGCAATTTATATTTTGGACTTACTCCTGAAGCTTCTAAAGAAGGAGGAATGGAGAGTAACACCTAACCTCGTACTACATCCGACTTCAGCTGACACTACGTCATGAAATATATCAAAAATAATCGTAAATAACCAAAAAACAGCCCCCTAAAAAATTTAGAGGGATGTGGGGAGGTAGACCCACATAAAGCGGGTCAATTTGCGCGGAGGCCATATTGCCTAGCAAGTGCTTATTAATCAAAATCGGTTTTAAAACCAATTTTCAACCTTTAAATATGTTTATGTTGCAAAACGTGGATGATCAATCTATATCATTAACCTTGTCAAATCACCAATTCCACAGGGTTGCCATATCATAAAAAAATCGAATTTTGAAAAAGGGGGGGATGTAACGAAATCCCATTCGAACGCCGGCATGCTTTTCCGAAAAATGAGGAACACCGGCACATATTTTTATGAAAATGTACATGGGATGTTAGTAATAAAATGTGACGAATAAAATAAGAGTTAGTGGCGTTTAAAATTGTTTTATTTATAAGGGTTTTTTAGAAGGTTTCTACTTTTTTAGACAGTGGAACTTATTTTAAAAGTTGCCGCCACTAAAATTCTACATTTGTTTTGAATTTTTTTGTCTCTTAGTATTTGTTTGTGAAAGCTTTAACTATAGGCACTAAAAGAAAGAAAAATAAGTCTACTGTCATTAAATTTTGTCATTTAAACACAAATTACGTCATTGGGAACTGTGAAGTGGCTCTTAATATTGTTTCAATTTTTTTCGCGTCTAGTTTTAATTTTAAATAATAGATTTATAGAATCTACCGAGATAAATTTTTCTATAAGGTCCTTAGATTACAATAAGCCGATTTAAGAACTTAATAAAAAGTTGCTCAATTTGGGCGCTAGACGGCCCTGAAGTTTAAATTTTTAAATCATTTCTCCATTATAAATTTAAAACGGCTTAAATGATTCTGCTTAAATTTGGTACTTTGACGAATAATCGATTATTTTTGCAATCCCTATCGATTGCTCACTTTATTCGATCAAATTATCTATTTTCTTCGTATTTCCGTTAAAACAGATTATTCGATTATCTTTGAAAAATCGAAATTAATCGATTATTAAGAAAATGACTAACTGACAAATCAGTTTTTTTTTTTTTAATAATAATCCATTACTTTCGATCAAACAATTATTTTCAATTAATTTACTTCCTAAAAAGGTTAAAAATATTGCATTAATTGAAATAATCGATTAATTAAGAACGATTATACGATAAATCAATTTTTCTAAAAAAAAAGTAACTAAATTATCGATTATTTGCAATTATTTTCAATCAATCGATGATTTTCAATTAATCCACTTTTTTGTATTTCTTTTGAAAAATCTATTAAAAATACTCCATTAATAGAAAATAATCGATTAAAAATATTCGATTAACGATAATAATCGATTAATTTTAAAACTCCTGTAACTTTAATATTTCTTTTTGCTTATTTTACCTTGTTTAGAACTTAATGTTTCGGTTTCGACCTCTTTAATCTAAGGTTTACTTAAATCGGTTTATTTTGGTCTAAGGAATATGGAATATGTTAAACCATAGGCATAATTCTTGAATATAACTTCAAGAAAATAGGACAAAAAATGTATGTACTTCCAAAAGAGCAATACCGACGTAATAGAAGTAATAAAGGCGTAGCCCAAATTCAAAAATGTTTCGAACCACCCTTTTTATGATTAATAACGTTTACGAAAAATATATTTTGCTTAAAAGTAATAGAGGATTTTCTGACACAACTTTGACTTCTTAAATAGGTAAAATGGACGATATAAAAAGCCAAAAAGTATGTCATTAATATAAAAAATGTCAAATATAATCTAAAAAATCACATATTGTGGGTAAAACCGATGGCAATGATAAAAATAATACAATATACAGAAATGAAAAATGTACAAAGTACGATTAAACGATAATAATTACAAGAGCACATTTTTTCCGAAAGAAAAATGTACCAAATATAACAAATATTTCACAACCAAAAATTATTTACTCTTTCTTTTTTACAAAAATAATTATAAAACAACAATATTTTTAAATAAAATGTGTATGTTTATCATTCACAGTTTGATATTTGCATACTATCTTTTAAAGCTGCTATAAAAATGAAATATCACACTGTAAATACGGAATATCTTGAAGAAAATCACAAATTGTTTTTAAAGAAAACTGTCAAAAAATTAAAGATTTTCGTCACAATAAATTCTTTTTCGACAGTTCTCTTAAGCCATAAATATTCCTAATTGATATAATATTGTTCTAAGTACACTGTAAAGGCCACAGGTTGTTAGAAAGGCATAAATGGCGAAATGGACATGAGGTAAAACATTTTCTTTAAAACAAAAAATCAATAGAACGCTTCGTAACGTTGAGATCTTTTTTACTTGGAAAATATGGATACCCCAAGGACGATCATTTAATATAAAACAATTTTTTTATTATTTTTTCTAACTAATTAAAAGCTCGTTTTCTATCATATAGGGAGAGTCAAAATAAACGTTTCATTTATTCCATATCGAATTAATAATAATTATTGTTTGATTTTTATGACTAAAAAGATCATTTAATTGGAAAATTCATTTTCTATTACACAAGGAGCGCCGTAATTACCGTTTTAATTATTTTATACACATTATTTTCTTTTTTATTGTTTAACAGTTGAATTTAAACAATTTATTTGATAAAAAAGTTATTTTCTATTATACAGGGAGTGCCGATATTGCCGTTTTAACTTTAGTATTTATATGGCATTAATGTTTTAAAGAAGATTGACCTCTACGGGATCCATATTCTCTCAAGTAATATCGTACCATACATCATAAATAAGGAATGTGCTAGTGTGATGTGATATAAATAAAATAATCGTTAAGGAGGTTGACATGTTTGTTTACTTGGTCGTCTTCGGTAGGTGGCGCTTCATGTGCAACGCCAAATGATCGGATCTGGCGAATGATCGTTCGCAGACGCCGCATTTGAATGGTTTGGCTCCCGTGTGTTTTCGGTAATGACGCGTTAGTTCGTCCGAACGTGCGAATCGCCATTCGCACTCGGGCCACTGGCATTGGTATGGTTTCTCACCTAAAAAATAAAAGTACTCTACTAAATACAGATATGCTAATAAGAATATATATGAGGATTGTTAACACAGTAAATATTTGTAGTATATATCGGATGAAGGATATGATGATGGCTCGAAAGTGCTCATTTACGAAAACCCTGATGTTTCTGAAAAAATTTCCTCAAATTGGATCTAAAATCCTATTTTCTGATACTGCCAACAATTAATCCCGGATTTATATAATACCAATTTAGTGGGCTCTTTGAGAGAAACTCAGAGTCATAAACCGCATTTTCCTATCTGGAATGGTTGCCGAGATATTTGAGAAAAACCCTAAACTTTGTTAAAATTCCCACAAATTCAATATAAAATCCTATTCTCTGGCCCTACGAACTGTTCGTCTGTTGTTTATACACACTATTTTATATGGTTATCCAGAAGAAAGTTAACCTGCACATAGCATCTTCTTAGTTCGAACGGTTGCCGAGATAATTCGATTTAAAATCCTATTTTCTGGTCCTACGAACAATTCATCCCTGACTTATATAACACCAATTTATTGGACTCTTTGAGAGAAACTCAGAGTCATAAACCGCATTTTCCTATCTGGAATGGTTGCCGAGATATTTGACAAAAACCCTGATTTTTGTTAAAATTCCCACAAATTCGATATAAAATCCGTCTGTTATATATGCTATTTTGTAGGATTATTAAAAAGAAATTTAATGCCGCAAACAGCATCTTCTTAGTTTGAATGATTTGCGAGATATTTAACAAAAAACCCTAATTTTTTCTGTTTAAATTCAACCAAATTCGATAACTAAATCCTATTTTCTGGTCCTACGTGTAATAAAAAGATCAGTTTTCCAGATTAAACATAAGCTTTACTGATTTCAACATCGTCTAACCAACAAGTCAAGCCGCCATTGTGTTGTCAATGTCGTCCTCGTTTTGTTGCCATATCTACACTACCTGACACTATAAACAATTTATCCCTGATTTATATAATACCGTTTTATTGCATTTTTAGAGCAAAATTTAGTGTCGTAAGCCGCATCTTCCGATCTCGAACGGTTATAGAGATATTTAACCAAAGTCCTGATTTTTCTGTTAAAATTCCTTCAAATTCGATTTAAAATCCTATTTTCTGATCCTAGGAACAATTCATCCCTGATTTAATCAAATTTGATCTAAAATCCTATTTTCTGGTACTATCAAAAATTCATCCCTAATTTATATACCATTTTATTGAGCTTTTAGAGAGAAATTCAACATTCTAAACCGTTTCTTCTTAATTCAAACAGTTGCCGAGATATTTAACAAAAACCTTGATTTTTCAGTTTAAATTCCCTCAAGTTTGATCTAAAATCCTATTTTTTGGTCCTACCAACAAATCATCCCTGATTTATATAGCATCTTATTGAGGTCTTAGAGAGAAATTCTACGTTTTAAACCGCATTTTCCTAGTTCAAACAGTTGCCAAGATATTTAACAAAAACCATGATTTTTCTGATAAATGCCCTGAAATTTGATTTAAAATTCTATTCTCTGGCCCTACGAACAATTCGTCCGTTATTTTATAGGGTTATTAGCAAATAAATTCAAAGTCGCAAACAGCATCTTCCCTAGTTCAAACGGTGGCCAAGATATTTAACAAAAAACCCTGATTTTTCAGTTTAAATTTCCCCAATTTATTCTAAAATCCTATTTTCTGGTCCTACCAACAATTCATCCCTGATTTATATACTATTTTATTGAGCTCTTAGAGAGAAATTCCAACGTTGTAAACCGCATCTTCCTAGTTCAAACAATTGCCGAGATATTTAACAAAAACCCTGATTTTTCTTCTTATCTCGAACGGTTGGCGAGATTTTTAAGAAATAAGAAATAAATGGTTTTTAAATAATATAAAAAAATATCTCACCTGTATGTATCCTTTGATGCGCTTTAAGGTGTGAGCTTTTTGTATACACTTTTGAACAACCTGAAAACAAAATATACAATTAAATTTAAACATTTTAGTTTTCAATTATAGACAGATATTGTTGAAAAAACTTTGCGCAGCCTTTCAAATGAGGTAATACAAGACTTTTAAACAAACTTTCAATAATGTACATCCATTATCATAAATTTAATACTTTTATTTATTAGATTTATATAAATAAATCAAAAATGTATTAATGCAAACCTCGAGAAATATTAATTGACAGTTCATAGTTAATTTTGTCGAGACTAACGCATAGAACGTATGGAATGTAGAAAAAAAGGAATACAACCTCGATATTGTTGTTTTATTTCATAAAGTGTCCACACTGTCCACTCAAAACCCCAAAAAGCAGTAAATAAGGTTTCAAAAAGTGACCACCAGAATGACGCCAGTGTACTAGAAGGGAAAGGTCCAATAATATATATTTATATAGATTGCTCATCCATATGTAAATTAGACGAAGAAAAGCACTGTTTGGTACAGTTTTTGTAAACTCTACACTCCATAGGTGGCGTTCTATAAGCTAATAAAACTAATTCAATAATTACACAATTTAAATAACGTTGCTTTTTAACGATTCTAAAAAAACCTACTTTAAATAAAAATTGTTATTGAATTAAATAGATATTCTTCCTTCCCGTGTGATTATTGTAAACTTTAATTAATATTGCTCAACAATTACTAATACAGATTAGCATATTTATTCAGATTTATCCAAATTAAATGCCATTTATTGAATATAAACACTAATACATAATCAATCCAACGGCAGTTAATATTAATTAAGATTGCCATTGTACTATACATATATGCGTATGTTCTCATGCAACAATGGTCGCCATTCTTGTCAACAATGAATTTCTATAACATACCGGGCGAAACAATTAAAATTGAACAATGCTCTGGCAACATGAGCGATCACTGGTTAAGTTAAATTGTTTTCGGGCAACAAAAAAAATCGTAATAGACAGGCGCGTTATAAAGTAATAGATTTCCGAAAAAGGTAATAGATTTTGAGTAATTTTAAGATAGTATTCGGCGGAAAAATACGTCAGTAGGTTTGTTCCAGACACAATCCAAACTGTTTAAGTATGAGCTGTCTAAAAAGATAGTAATTTTTTAAATTGTGCTTGCTTGAAATGTAAAAATTGACTGCTCATGAAGGAATTTTTTCATGCATTTTCTTTGAATAAATCGTAATAGTTTTAAGAAAAACGTAATAACATTTAAAGCAAAAACGTAATAGATTTGTTACGAAAGTAATGACAAGTACAACCCTGCTCTCTTTGGCTGGAGTTTGTTAGTAGATGCGAATGTGGGACAATCTGCGTCTGACCACAGACATTCTGACTAACAAGAACGAAATTAAAAGAGGATTATGGTAAAATAAATAGAAAAATTGAAGATAAAACGAAATATCTACAAAATAAATATGTGTGTGGTGAGTGAGACGAAATGATGTTAAAAATTGATTAAATGTATGAAGTAACTAGATCTTCTAACGTAATAAAAACTTTAAATATAAATATGTCTATAAATCTCACGTCAGTGGCATAGCCAGCCATTTTTAATAGGAGGAGTTTTTGAGTACTATGGGGAGGGGGTTCCGATAAAAAATTGAATAAAAATAAAAAATTGAATAAAAATAAATAATGAATAGCGATTAGGGCCAATAGTGATGCGGGAGGGATAAGGGAGTTACCCCCAGAACCTCCCGTGGCTATGCCACTGTCTATTGTGTTATAGAATAGGGAAAAGTGAAGAAAAGTAGAGTAGACTTTTCTGTCTAGTTATTACAGGCTTTTTCCGGTTATTGTATAACCTATTGCACCACCCCTGTAAATATTCATTGGCAACAAAATACTGAAAAGTTTAAATTTTATATTTTTCCTCAAATATTGCCATTACGGTCCATTTTAGAAAAAATCATATGAAATAGAAATTATAGGGATTGATATCGCAAACAACTTTTAGTTGGAACAATTTTCTTAAAAATTAAAATTTTGCACTTTTTGTAAAATTTCTCGAATACGGACCATTTTAGGAAAATTATGCATAGAACAAAAATTATAGAGAATAACATTACAAGCAACTTTTATTTGAAGAATTTTCTTCTCCAAGCTTATATAACATATATATTCAATAAAATATAAAAACGACCCTGCAAAGAGTACCCCCAGATGTTCCGACTCTGTTCAAAATTTAATCAGTTCACCTCAGGTCGGAATAAAGCTTAAGTTTAAAATTTACTGTTTTTATCTTCTTCCGTTTTTGAGTTTTCTTCAAAATTCGAAATTTATACATTTTCTCAAATATCTCGAATACGGTTCATTTTAAACAAATTATGTATAGAATAAAAATTATAGAGAATTATATTACAAACAAATTTTATTCAAACAATTTTCTAAAAAAAATTAATTTTTTACTTTTTGTCAATTTTCTCGAATACGGTCCATTTTAGGAAAATTTTGTAAAGTACAAAAATTATGAAGATTAATATTACAAACAACTTTTATTCAAGGAATTTTCTTCTCCAAACGTAAATAATAAATATATTCCATAAAATATGAAAATGACCACCTATAAAGTACCCCCCCAGATGTTCGCCTCTGCCCAAAATTTAATCTGTTTACTTCATGCCGAAATAAAACTAAAGTTTAAAACTTAATGTTTGTTAATCATAGTGCTGAAGTATTTCTTGATTTGGCCAAAGCATTTGATATTGTTTCCCATAACATTCTACTCGACAAACTAAATAACTATTGCATAAGGGATTTAGCATGAAGGATTATTAATCAAATAGAACACAGAGAACGTAAAGATTAGCAATACCAGAAGTTCTAAATCAGTAGTAAAAATGGGAGTCCCGCAAGGAACAATATTAGGTCCAATTTTGTTTCTTGTCTATATAAATAATATTAAATTGATAACTTCTCTGGTAATATCATATGCTCTGCGGATGACACGGTAATTATTTTCGTTGGAAAAGAATGGGAAGAGGTTACGTATATCTGTAGTTTTAGGAGGATGCACAATGGGCCTAGTGTCGTTACAGATACAAAGAGATGTTTAAAATTTAACTGAAAATGGCTAAATATGAAAGAAATGTAGAGATAATAATTTAAAATTGTTATAACTTGTCACAATGAGTAGAAAATTAGATAATACTGTTGGTATTATATCAATAAAGTTTAATTGGAACATCCTGTATCGAAAATCATGTCCCATTGGACATACGCATGTCATTGTTAATTGCATTTCCATAAAGTAAGTGCAAGAGATTATTAGAATCGCCAACCCACAGCGTCTCTCACAACAATAAAACATTGGTAGGTGCAATTTGTAAAAGAAACAAATTAATGCAAATGTGTCATTTGTATGCAGAAGAATTCAAAACACATATTTTACAATAACTGAACCTATATTTAACAGAAATGCACGGCTAGAGTGCGAGTATATCCTAGAATGACCCCGAGAATGTACGACATTCCTATCCTTTCTCTTAAAACAACTGTAAACATTTCAAATCCTTTCGCGGTATTTATTCGTTCATCTTTTACCGAAGACGGAATCAATATCTATTACATTCAAGTAGATAATCTTAAATGTTGTATCCGATATTACTATTTGTCATACCTAGTAAGTATAATATACAGAATTATTTTACGGTAGGTAGAGTGATACCTTATTTGAAAACAGGCTTTCCCTTTAATTTTTGAAGGTTAGAGCTTCTGCAGCGTAATCTGGGGTTGTTTATATTCTGCTAGAAAACCGATAGACTGTCAAGTTCGCCAATTCGTCAATTAAGATAATATGTAACTATGTATTCCGTTACTAGTTTGGTAAAGTGGCGGATTTCAGATTCGTTTTGGGAAGAGAATAAGGGAAAAAGGGGAAGTTGGAAAAGAGAAAGGGGATAGGGGAAATGGGAAAGGAAGAAAGGGGGAAGGAAGAAAGAGGGAAGGAAGAAAGAAAGAGGGAAGGAAGAAAGAAAGAGGGAAGGTAGAAAGGGGGAAGGAATAAATAAGGAAGGAAGAAAGGGGGAAGGAAGAAAGGGGTAAAGGGGAAAAGGAGAAAGGGGGAAAGGGGAAAAAGGAAAGGGGAAGGAAGAAAGGGCTAAAGGGGAAAGGAGAAAGAGGGAAAGGAGAAAAAGGGAAGGGGAAGGAGAAAGGGAAAGAAGAAGGGGCGTGGAATGGGGAAGATCATTTTAAGACAATTTATTTTTGGACAATTTGTTTATGGACAAATTACTTTTGGACAAATTATTTTTGAACAAATAGTTTTTGGACAAATTATATTTAGATAAATAATTTAAACACCCTTGTGTGAATATGAATCTACTTTTCGTATAAGCTGTCAAATATGTCAAACACATAATTTCTATCTTGATTTATGTAAAGTCGATATAAATAGCAAAATCGTTTTAATGATAAATTTGTTAATATTAATTTGTATACTCTTAAGTGACATAACCTTGATAGCTCAGTTAAACCGTCTTTAATTTTCCAAGCCAAGAAGAAAAAACATAGTGGTCGAATAAAGCATTTTTTGGACATACACAGGTAGATCACAGATAATAAGGTAAACAAATTGGTTTAAAACATAGGTATTTAAATTTTGTTTTCATGCCTGTTGTTTTTTCTTCTATTTTTTTTATTTTTTTCAATTTTTTTCCATTTTTTTAAATTTTTTTCTATTTTTTCTATTTTTTCTATTTTTTTTTATTTTTATTTTTTTCTATTTTTCTATTTTTTCTATTTTTTTGTATTTTTTTAATTATTTTTTCCTATTTTCTATTTCTCCTGTTTTCTTCTATTATTTTTAAAAAATTTCATGAATATATCGCATCTTTTGCTATAAATTTAAACGTAATTTATATATTTTAATGAAATTCTCACCTATGAAATCACAATGATGTATCCGTCGTTTCTCCAACTCAGGATTATTCCTCCTATTGTACTTGACGCCGCTGAGCCGCGGCACCGCAGCGGCGGGCGTCTGTTGGGGACACCCAGGGGTGGGATAGGGGGGCGGCGGCGTCCTGCGCGGCAACGCCCCCCCAGGCGAGCCCGGCTCTGAACTAGGAGGCGTCAGCGGCGATACGTACATTAACCGCGACGGCATGGGGTAGAGCGCGTTGCCTGGCGCCGGTCCTGGCGGAACACCGGACACATTGTTGTACTTATATTGATTATTATTGTGGGAGTGGTGCATCGGTTGTTGCGGATGATAATGAGGGGGATGGTGTTGGGGGCTGGTCGGTTGCTGGGGCTGCGTGTACGGACTGGTGGGGGTGCCCAGAAGGTGTAACGTCGGACAGGGCTGTTGGAGAACCTGGAAATTACAAACTAAATCAGAACATTTCTTACGTATTACTCTAATACAGCATTTATTAATAATAATCCTAATATTATTATTAATACTATTCATAATAATAATAATAATAATAATAATAATAATATTAATAATATTAATAATATTAATAATATTGATAATATTAATAATATTAATAATATTAATAATATTAATAATATTAATAATATTAATAATATTAATAATATTAATAATATTAATAATATTAATAATATTAATAATATTAATAATATTAATAATATTAATAATATTAATAATATTAATAATATTAATACTATTAATAATATTAATAATATTAATAATATTAATAATATTAATAATATTAATAATAAATATTATTAATATTAATATTATTAACTAAATTCAAAGAAATTAAAGTACCACTTAGGAATTAATAGTAATAATAGTATTAATAATATTAATTTAATTCAAAGAAATCGAAGTATCACTTAGGTATTAATGGTAATAATATTAATAATATAATAATAATAAATATTAATAATATTAATTGACTTCGAAGAAATCAAAGTACCATTTAAGTCGTCATTTTCAATCCACTTTATTATTGCAAAATAGTGTTTATGTCCTCTCTACTTTATTCTTTCTCGATACCTATAGTTAAGAACTTAAGAACACCCTGTATATTATTTTTATATCTTACCTTTTCGGTTTTAATTTCTAAAGGAGACAGGAGCGGACTAGGCGCGGTCGCCCCGCAAGTTACAGTCATATCATCGACGGCCTCTAACTTCACATGTCCGGGACTGACGCCCAACATGTTCGCGTTTTCGGGGTCGATGTTTTGGATGCTACTCGCGATGTCTTCCCAAAGCGCTGGAGGCCGTAGGAAAGCGTCATCGTCGGGACCCGGTAACGACCTAAAAAAAAACCCAACATATAATATTGCAAATTAATTTTTCTGAGCAAAGTACTTTTAAAACTGCGCATGTTGAAGTTGGCTAAACTAACATAAGTCAATTGTCAAAAAGCGTTCAAATCTAATGTATGTCAACTGTATACTGTATTTTTGTTTATTTTTGTTTATATTCGTTTATTTATTGTTTATTTTTGTTTTTTGTTTCTATGCCTGTATTAATAGTCACATCATGTCGAGAAATAAATTTTAAGATATCAGAACTCGAGTGTATCTTTATACCCTTAATTATACTTTTCGCTTAAACCGCCTCTGTAATTATAAAAATAATATTACCTCATGGAGACGTAGCTCATGGCTTGATGCCTATTAATATTTGGATTTGTGGTATTGTGGTGGGCGGTTTCGAAGAAGTCATCGATTTGGGGGACGGAATCTCGACGGGGCGGTTTTTCTAAATCTTCTTCCAGCGGTCGCTCCCAGTCCTGTTTGCACAGGAACGTGTCCAGGTCGCTGGTCTGTAACAATAGAAAATCTTTAAAATCTCATCAGATAAATCGAATTATTATGATTATTTAAATTACATTATTTAAGTTAAAAATAATAATCGGTCCTGGAAACGGACCTGTCAAATCAAAACCTATAATTTTTGGTATTCATAACATTTCTATTTTTAAAATCAAACATGCGATACATTCATAATATTGTATTATTTGTCATCATTTTTAATTTGAACGATATTATTTTATGAAACACGAATATTATGAAATTATCAAAATCTTAAATTTGTCCAAAGTGAAAAGTTATTTTTATGAAATAGGCCCCAAAAAAAGAAAAACAATACATCAGGTACATAAAAAAAGGACAAGAAATAATTTTTCGACGCCTGAAATGACAAAGAAACCCAAAAATATTTCGATAAAAAAACCTCAAACTTAGTTTTTTATATAAATTCCAATATCAATACATCGTTTTATACAAAAGTTTTATTCTTTTTACTAAATAGTATCCTTAAAACATTCTAAATCAAATCATATATCACGTATAAATCAATTAATCAAAGCAGTGACTATTATTTTTCAATTTCCTTTCATCCTGACGTTTATTTCATGTTAACACCCCCTGAAAATAGATGAACAAAGCTGAATGATTGTGAGTTATGACAGGTGAATTAGACATATGGCAGGTCAAAAAACAATTGAAAGTGTTGGAGAAAATGACAGTGCTTAAAATAAGTGAGCGAACATTGCGGGATATCGGACTGTGAACATATAAATTCACCCCATTGTATTATTTAGAGGTTTTAATAATTAATGATTGGTACTATTTTTTTGAAATTTGTTTATCTTCTTGTTCACTGTTTGTCGTAGCGATTTTACTGTATTAATTATTTATTATACTTTTCTCTGGATGTACTATAACACGTTGCTACTCATTTTGTATGTTATTAAAGAAGGATCTGATACGGAAATGATTGTTTTGTGTTATTAAAAATATCAGCTAAGGAAATATACTTCATTTTTAATCAACACTAGTAGAGATTAGCATTATAGCAATACAAAAAAGCTTTTGCCATACCCTCAGTCATAAGCTAGAACTGATTAAAATGAAATACATTATTTTGAGTACCCATATTTAAAGAAATTGTATTTCTAAGCTGTCTACCAAGAAAATAAATACAAGTCAATTTTTGCTTTTAATCAAAGTTTAATCTCATTGCCAAATTTCCAATTTACTTGACTTATTAGCTGTCAATCACCTAATAAAAATCAATGGATATCGATGTAATAATATACAGAACGAGATTTTAATTAAAAAGTTTTACACAGCGGGGTACGTCTTTATTTACTTTCATTTGTTAAGTTTAACGGTTTTATTGGGTCCAGTTACGCCAATCTATGAATTAAATATAATGTGTAACAATAATTATAGATTTTATATTGTTAAATTGATGAAATCTGAGTGACGAAAGACCAACGTCAGATAAGTATGGTGAAATTTATCCACGTTCGCTACTGCAAAAAAAATTGATTATCTATTAAACAATGTGTTAGTTGGTCTAGTTTCGTAATATTTTTTCTGTAAAAATGTCCAGTTAATATACAGGGTATTTCTGAATCAGAAGGGAAAATTTAGAAGGTGAGAGAACTCGTCAAAATAATATTAGTATCGGAAACAATATTTTATATTTTTATTAATTGCTAATAAATTGGGGTTGTTTGCTTTGTAGAGCCCTAGAATCCTCTTCTTTATTTTTATTTAGCTAGGTATTTTCTAGAGGTTTAGGTTTCCATGTAAATAATAAAAAAACAATAAGCAGATAGGTATGCTTGTATAGTTTTTGGTCAGTAATCGTTGCATTCTTTGCATTTAAATGTTATTATTGTTTTTTTATAATAATAATAATAATAATAATAATAATAATATTAAAATTCATTTTCAATAAGGCACCCTACGATTAATTTTAAGGTTGAAAATAATAAAAAAGTATTATTATTATTATTAATATTAAGAACAAAAAAAATAACATAACTAAATTAGATTTAGATACTTTTATGTATCAAAATAACTGGCAATAGTATCTATTAATTTAAAAAATATACAATGTCGAAAAAAAAAATGCATATTTAATCATCATCTACAAATCCTAAAATATAGCTCTGGCTGGGTAAATAATTTGTAAAAAATTATTAAAAAAGAAAAAAATTTGCATCGGCCGGGAATCGAACCCGGGCCGCCCGCGTGGCAGGCGAGCATTCTACCACTGAACCACCGATGCTTGTGAATAAAATTTCTCTAAATCAGAGTCACACTCTGTGCATGTCTTGGTAATTTTACAATCATTTATATCTTGCATTTACAGGGTGTGTCGTAAATATACCTACAACTTTTAGATGAGCAAACCATTGTAGTTACTCGAATAACTGAGTTAATTTTGAAAATGAATAAAAATATTTTTTAATTTTTGAATATTTTGACTTAATTTTTTCATAAAACATAGATTTTCTTTGCACTCAAAATTAAAAAAATACATTTTTTCTCAATAAAAATAATATGTCAGAAAGTGCTTTGTTTCCGAGAAAAAAAAACGTTTTAAGTTTGTCAGTATATTTAGGAAACACTCTGTATTTATGAAAAGTTATTGCTGTTCATTGTCTCCTCAATGACAAGTGTATGTAGGAAAGATTTAACATCTGCCGAAATAGCTCAGTTGGGAGAGCGTTAGACTGAAGATCTAAAGGTCCCTGGTTCGATCCCTGGTTTCGGCAAACTTTTTTTTCAATTTTTTTTTTGTTGGTTTTTAATTACTAATATTTAAATTTTTAAATAAAAATTAAGAATATTATGCTTATTATATGATGTAATTTAACAAATTTTAAAAAACAAACTATTCTGTCATTGAATTTTGACATATATTGAAAGTTTTAGTTTTTATAAATTATTGTTCTCCTAGTTTAGATGCAGGAATTTGAACTGAAGAAAAAAATGAGTAGAAAAGATCAACAAGTATAATATGACTGAAAGTTTTTTAAATGAGGGTCACTTTACCCAGTTCTCATTTGAAATTTTTGGCATGATGGCAGGGGTGAAGACGAGAGGGTCTTAAAATGTGTTTCAGGTTTTCAGCTTGTTATAATTGTAATACCCTGTATAAATCGACATATTTATCTTAACTAATCTAGTTAACGTCGAAAGATTTGATTAAATTTGACAAATGTGACAAATAATTTTCTCTGAAAAGTTAAGAAAATGGTGGACTGGAATATATCTGCCGCTGCATTATTAACAACATTTGTAGGTTTTTACATAATATCGATATCTACCTACACCTACATAAGTTCTTTGTCAAATGTTAATATATCCTCAATGAAAGTATCAAGCAAAGGCAGTTTGAACAGGCTGAAAAGAGATTCCTCCGTGAAATACAATACGGACCTATGGCAGAAGAATATAACCTTAAATAAGTGCTGCGGACAAAATCATATAATGAATTTTTATAAAAACGTATGCGAAAGCAAGGAACACAAATTGTTTAACCCCAGCGATATCGTTGAAAAAATGGAGTTCTTCGTTGTCGACGATAATTTGAAAACTACGTATATAAATCCAAATAGAATTAATTTTGCCTATGACTATTACGATCCCAGTTTTATTAATGATGCTATTGGTAAGAATAGTTTAGTTAAAGCATATATCGTCACTGGAAAAACAAAGGTATTTTACAGGAAACCTTTGGTGTACCTATAGTACATTGCGTATCTCGTTTGCTATGAAATATTGCGAATGGTTCTCAGGAGGAGAGATACGACTCTTTGTCACATCATAGATATCTACTTTAAAAAATTTGTGGTGGTATTAATTATTCAAATTGGGTATTTTTTGACTTACGCCCCTTTGGCTTTCCATCGACAATATCATCTATAATAATGTTTCTTTAAATAAGTGGAATGAGAGTTAATGTTGCTCGTTTTTTCCGATAGAATGTGATACTGAGACCAGAGGTCCACATCGCAATGAAACTCTAAAACTGGCGTTAGAAAGTTTTGTGAACATATAACTTTATATTAGTACCATTGGCGTAGCCAGGCATTTTCATGGGAGGGGTTTTGAGAACTGTGGAGGGGATTCCATCAAGAAAGTGGAGGGTTATGATACCCAAACAAACCCCCCCCCCCGTGGCTACACCACTGATTAGTACTATAAAAAGGAAGTTAGCTGCTTGCTTTTTATTTTGATTCTTGCACCTAATTGCTTATTAGAAAAAAAAATAAAATACTAAAAACACTTAAATAAAATAGAGGGATATATTTTTAGCTTCTTAAAATATTAGAAAATTTCAAAACAATTGCTGCTTTTAAAAAAATGGGTAAGTACTTATAAAAATTACCAAAGAATAGGCTACAAATATGACAGGTTTTTCGATTCAAAATTACCGAAATGCACTGCTATTTAAAAAAAAATATTAAAAAATCAAGGTGATTCTGACTTCTTTCAAAAGAACCCATTAAATTTAAAAAATAGTATATTTTTTTATAAATCTTTCATATACAAAGAATATACTAAAAATAGACAAAAAATGTAGTGTAGATGTTTCTATAAAAAACACTAATGTTTTTTACTGGTTTCGTTCAAAGTTTTATATTGAGTGATAACTTAAAAATAACCTAAAAATCTGGCTTAGAAAAAAATGTAAAAAATTGAGATGTTCTGCTGGTTTAAGTGGAAGTTATTGTTATTATTGCATCACACCATATTTCTGTTGGTGGTAAATTAACTTAACTTTTTGTAAGTGCAATTTTTCATTGCTATTGTTGAGATTTTGTTTTTCTAATAAGTTTTTTAGTTCCAAATCTAGTATTTGTTCTTCTCCTACCATTTTAAAATCAATTTCCGAGTCTATTTTTTCTACTGAAATAACTCCATGCTATTTAAAAAATCTGCAACTATCACTTTTTGCTGCCTACATAGAAAACATTAATTAGTGAATTTCATTATCTAGGATCTATTTGTTTGGGAAAAAATTGCTTTTTCAATAAAGTGTCTATTTTCCTATTTCAAAATTCATTAATTAACGCGAGCACTTTGTCAAATATACTAACCACCCGGTATTTTAAATTTATAATTAAAACCTTAAACCATTCCTAACTGTATTTTTAATAATTCATTTTCTTCTAGTTGTAAATTGGGTCCTGAATTCCGAAGAAGGCAAAACGAATTTCCTATTTCTTCAACAAGATGCATCTCTTTTGGAATTGGATGTTGACGAGAAGAAAACAGTTAACAAGAAGTTTAGCACAAATTCGTATTGTTTAGATGAAAACAACTACTTTGGAAGGTAAATAATTAAATTACTTTTATACAGGGTGTCCCAATAGTGTGTGGAAGTATATATAATTTTTAAAGTTACCAATGGGTGTTTCCAAAGTAATCTGAAATATTGTTCTGGACGACTCGTCATTCAATTTTAAGACGAAAAGCTCCTAAAAACATGTGTAAGATACAGAGTGTTGGCTTTTTTATTATTTTAATAGAAGCAGTAGTGTGATAAACATAGATATAAAAGTAGCAGATATTCAAAATGTCTCCAGCTAAAATACAAGCATCGGTTCGACATATCTTCTTTTACAATATTCCAAACAGTTTTGTTACTAATAATTACTTGTTGAGCAATTCGTCTGGTACTCGTATCTGGATGTTCTTCAATAATTTGAAGAACCTGATCTTCTAGTTGTGCAGTTCTCGTAGTCTTAGGTTGTCCAATAATAATACTATTATTTGTTCTTGCAAAAGTTCCAGTTTCTTGTAAACATGATAAGCGTTTATTTGGATAACGCTAAACATATATAAGTCTAGCCTGTAGGGAATTGGCATTAGTTAAACCATACAAGAAATGCATATTAGCCATTGCAGCATTAACAAACGCAGGCAACGCTGACAACTGAACACACTCAAAAGGAGAACTGCTGTTACAACTAAATTGGAAAGATACAAATTTCTGTTGGTTTCTAAGTTTGACACAGTAATTGTTAACATTCCAAAGGCCACTTAGGATAAGCCTGTTCTCATCAGTTATTTTTTGCTTCAATATATTTTTTAAATAAATTAGGCTATGTCCCAATAAAGAAGCACATTTGATTCATGTCTTATATTATTAATCTTCATATTTTAGGTAAGGATTCTCCATTATTAATAAAACATCCTGTATATTGTAAAATATAACATTAATATTGTAAGATTAGGTTTTTTTTAAACAGGTAAAAATGGCAAGGGCAGCTCCAGGAGGGCTATGGGGGACAGCCCTTTCCCCGAGATGAAAATTCTTACAATCCTTGAGCTTTTAATTTAAAACAATATGTCAAAAAAGGGAATGACCCCTCCCGAAAATTAGCCCTGAAGCTGCCAGTGAAAAATGGCCAGTTTATATAAATCATTTAACAAATTTATGCCCACAATATTTAAAACATTGTTTTTTGTTCTAATTATTATAAACATTAAATAATATATCGTTTAATATATTTTTAGTGGTCTCATAGCATACATCAATCCTTGTGTCGAGAACATGTGCTTTAGAAAATGCTGCCCCAGAAAATGGCACTACAACACTATGCAAAATGAATGTGTAATGGACACCCCTCTCAAATTCCAACCGGAATTTTATTTCACCACTACGAAATCAGAAAGGGACATCCCCTATTATTTATTGCACGGTGAAGTGAAATGCTCTTTGACCGATTCTTTGAAAAAAATAAATGCACGTCAAAATGATCCCGTTTACGTTCAGGAAGATGGATTCCTTTTGGTTATCGACCACAATAAAGGACATTACTATTATTACGATAATAAAAGGTAGTAGAGATTTTTTTATACTGTGCACTAGTACTTCAGTTTCATTTTCTAGAGACTTAAATGCCACTTTCAATCCCTTGGGCTTAAAAAAGGTTTAATTAAAAATCTATTGAGCCTACATATATTCTAATTTCAGCCTTAAATTTAAGTAAGTAAAATTAAAAATGATTATAGACAATATATACGTATCTATGTGAATGTTACTCTTAAAATATACATTATAGAGTGTATAAATTGTGGTCGTAGAAAAATATGGTCTCTTAGTACCGAATTTTCAACAATAATCTTGTTAAACAAGAAATTTAATGAAATTAATATCAGTTCTATCTTTTATATCAATGACAATATTTTATGGTCACTATTGAAGTTATTAATGTTACTTTTAGCCCATAGATGACATTAATTTGGTCACGTGTGATACCTGTATTGTTGAACACTCTGTATATACTATTAACACTATATTATTGCATATGCATCGATAGATTTATTAGTTTTATTAACTAATTAATTAAAACCAGTAATATTGGACACAAAATAAATTTTACAAACCGCGAGCAATTATTAGTTTCCAATTCACCAAGTATGATGTCTTTCACAATGATGTTAATGACAGTTTTATCTGTTAAATCTTAACGAAATTTGTTTTAGGTATATCTGTATAGTTTTTACCTTCGATCATATAAACAGTAGATACATCATTTTGTCTATTTTTATCTATCATGAAACTAAAATAGTCTTTAAAAAAAGAAAATCGATAAAGAAATTGTAAAAACAGGGAACTACTCAGAACTTACATTCTACACCAAACCAAAATGAAAAGTGGTCTTTTTACACAAACCAAACGAACACTATTATTTCCATTCAAGGGGGACATTTTTTGAATTTAATACGATCTTTCAACGCAATTTAAAACAAAATATTTAGCATCTTTATTTTTGACCTATAAACATTTTTTTCTTATTAGTATTCATCAACTATTAGAGGAATATATTTTTTTAGCTATTGCATTGATATGTTTTCGAACGGCTTGGAGAAAACATATGTAAACGGATTTTACTGTCAAAAAGAAGCGAATTTTATGCGTCCAGAAGATGTGGATATAAAACAATTTTCCGGGGAACTACTAAAACATTCTTTTGCTAATCCTTCGTTTGGAACCAAAATTGGTGGAGATGAAACGCAGATTAAAGAAAACAAAACGAAAATTACAAAGATTTCCAAGAGCGGTAAGAGTATTAAGAAGACGAGATCTAATCCCGAATATAACCAACTTACACCAAACACGTATGTGGTCGATGAAAAGAGCTGCCAGGAAGTCGTTTACGCCAAGTTGATTCTTGCTGTATTTAATGTGTTTGTAGTTATTTTTTTCTGAAAAATTAGGTAGTTATTTCCATATAAAGTTTGACATTCTGATTAATTTTATCAAATAATTACATCTAGAGATGTAAAGTTATCTAGTAACAATCTTAAAGAATTTGAAGTGGTTTTTTCTTTTTTATTAGTCACACTGTCAAATTTAAAATGGAATGTAGATTAAATTTAATCATTTTCTTTAAAACTAAACCGATTTCTGAAAAAAGGTGGATTTATTATAACTAATATCACAAAAAAGGTACCTGCTTCATTAAATCCTTTTGGTGAAAAAAAGAAATCGATTTTAGTAAACTTTTCGTAGTTTTTTTGTTTAATATGTATGTACAATATATATTATTAAAATTTTCATTGTTTTAAAAAGTTGTTTTTATTTATTTTCAATCGATGTGAAAGTTGGTAGGCGAATGTTATGTTCTCAATATCTGTAGAAGTGAAAAAGCAGATAAAAAATACTATATGATTCTATGTCGTATATCCAGGGCCGCTGAGGGCCAGGTCGGGCCCCGCGACAACAAAACATTAAGCCCTTTTAAGGTCACAAAAAAATAGGTTTTCAAGCAAAAGCTTCTTTCTCCTCTTTAATGAAATCTCTAAAAAAAGGTCCTGAAGAAAAAACTTCTCCTCCTTAGTGAATCTCTAAAAAAAAAGGTCCTCCCCTTCTGCTCTTGTGCTGAACTTCTATAAAAATAAAAAACGTGAACTAAAGCTGCCGGGCCTCCACTTGAGCCCGGGCCCCGGGAATTAGTCCCGGCTATCTTCCTTCTGCGTATATCATAGCTTCAGAAAGTCTAGATACCACTATGGGTATGCTGTCAATACAATAAAATGACCCCATTCATGTTGGTCGCCATGTTTACTGAATTATGTTTGAGCAACACTGATTTTTAGTTCTTGTGTTCTGTAATAACACTGATAATATATACTTTGTTATTATTTGTGAGTGAGAGACCCACATACTATGATTACTATACGGTGCAAGAGAGAGGTCCAACACGCTCAACAGGGCGCGACCATTTTGATGCCTTTACCACAGTTTATAGTTATAATATTGTGTGACACTGACAGCAGCAAGCAAAATATTAAAAATATTGCGCCAAGATGTAGGCAACACGTAATAAGGCATCAAAATGGCGGAGTTTTCTATCTCCTTTTAAGAGGCACTCAGAAAGCTGCGCAGTGCGACCATTCTCCGTATAGTAAGATACCATCAAAGTATGTGGTGAGGCCACTTTGATTTTCTCTTTATGTGATATATGAAATCAAAATTTGTTTTTGATGCGGTATCTAGGGCTGAAAGCTATGCAATTACTGCATAGTATCAGTGATGTCAACTTTAATACATTTTTCTGACAATAATGACAATGACAGATAATCATGAGTGTTAACTTATCTTATTAGGCATTCCAAACTGAATGGCTACCAATGGGTTTTGACAGATTATGATATGGAAAAATTATGGCAACCCTGTAGGCCTGGTGATTTGACAAGGTCAAAGAAATAGATAGTTACATAGATTGATCATCCATATTTTTCAAAATAAACACAAGCTTATGTCTTGAAGTCAAAATGTGAGCAGTTATAATTTTTTTAATATCTAAAGGCTGAAAATTGGTTTCAAAACACATTTTTCTAAACCGATTCAAATTAATAAATATTTGCCAGGCAATATGGCCGCTCACAAACGACCAGCTTTGAGCAATCTATATAACTATATATGTATCATTGACCCTGTTAATGACAACATGACAACAGGGTTGCCATATCTAAACTGTCAGTCCCCACTGGTAGCCATTTAGACAGGTCGTTGGAATGCCTAATTCGACAATAAACGTCAAAATGACAATCATTTTTCAAAATGATTAGTACGAATTCATCCATACATCTCATTTTAACTGAATTTCTACTTCTTTGTATAATTTTACCCCCGTTTCAACATGCCAGTGATATGTTAGCTGTTAATTCTAAACCATACAAGATACCAACTAATTTTAATAATAAAATTAAACGGGATATTTCAATAATTGAGGATGTTGATTTGGAAACGACAAATATAACATTCAATAAATGTTGTAAAGAAGATGAACTTTTAGATTTTAGATCTACTTGTGACAATCAAAAATTGAATGATTTTCAACAATCGGATTTTGTAAGCATATTAGAAAGTTTTGTAATAGATGAAAAGCTGCAACCTACAAGGATAAGTACTTCTAGGATTTCCCTTAAATATAATTATTTAGAAAAACTTCGAAAAGATAACGCTGTAGGTGAGAAAATATTTAAAATACAAAGTAGAATGCAGTAATATTATTATTTTTAGTTTTTAGTTGGAGTGTGGAACAAAAACTTTCTGAAGCTCTTTATGTATTTTCTATAAAAGATGGATCTTTACTAGAATTAGACCGTAAAAATTCAAGTATTATTCATAGTTTTTCGTCTGAAAGTTACTGTTTAGATAATAATGATTATTTTCATAGGTAAATTATAAATATCTTATTTTTAACTAAAAAAAAAAAATCACAAAAAAACTATACCACATCGAAAAAGATCACAACACAAGTTAGACCGATTTTGAGCCGAACACAGTAATCTTACATTCACAGAAAAAAGGATTGCATTCAATTTAAATCTCTCAAAACATTTAAAATAATAATTTATTGTACTCAATATGTTTAAAGCCGGTACTGTCCATATAATAGGGTGTTCCGCGAATGTACAGCGCCGGTCTCCGATTTACGTATGGTAGCAATAGCAATTCTTACCTACGCCACTGAGTATCTTAACTTTATCTATGGTCGTATATGCGCGGTTGACTTTAAACGTATCTTTCGGGAAACATATAGTTTCTAGCATTAATTTTAATATTAAAAATCATTCATGAAGTGTGTATAGGAGTTGTAAAGACGTCTTAAAAAACAAAGTTGTTAAAAAGTACTCAAAAAATTACTTTAACTTTATTTGTTCTCCAAATTATTATTATTTTTTTAGAAATATCGTCGCCTTCATCAATCCCTGTATCGACTACTTATGTATAAAAAAATGCTGTGCCAAAAACCATTTCTACAATACACACTTTAAAGATTGTTACATAGATGAATTAATGAATCCTCCAAAACTGAAATTTTATTTTATGACCTCTCCTAGTACCAGTACTATTCAATATTATTTTATGTATGGACTCCCGAATTGCTCTAAAAATGTAAGCAGAAAAATGATCAAAAATGATAATGATGCTCCTCTATATATACAAGAAGATGGATTTCTTTTAACGGTTGATGAAAAGGCTAATTCATTTCTTTACTATAATAATAATAGGTAAATAATTACATAGTAAAGTTTTGGCTTTGTCTAGATCCATTTGCATTGAGTCTATCATTTGCCACAAATAATCTGAAGATGAGCAAACTTTTAACACTGTTTTGTTGTGAATTTTACACTATTAAGTCACTAATTTTTATTTAAGACTGTTTTTCAATCTAAAAAATTTTTTTTTCGTTATTCATTTATTTATTTGTAATAAAAATGACATAAAATAAGCTTTAAAAGTTTGTTCCTCTTTTTCTTATTTAAATTACTTTATTTATTTATGAATATATAGGCTTGGTTAAAAATTTAAAAAATGTTTAACAACATTACGTTAATAATATATTTTTCCTAGTGTATAATATTCCATTAAAAACTGTTTTTTTTTTATCATTATTAACTAATTAATAATTCTAACTATTGTTATTAGATCAATATTTTTTTCAGTTTCTGCACTGACCTATTTTCAGACGGCAAAAACAAAGAAGTCTTCAATGGGCTTTATTGTTCAGAAGAATATATCTCTAGCATTCCAATTGCAATTGATATGAAAGCTTTATTTGGAGATACCACAAAAGTACCCGAACAAACGCAAAAGCTTAACAAGACAATTAAAACAAAAATGAAGCTTTTAAATGTCAACAGGTCATATTTCATCGCCAATAAAAACGAGTATCTTATGGATAAATTAAAACCTAAAGGATTATCGAATAGAGTAAGCTTCCAGAGAAATATTTTAATTTGTTTGTTGACAGTAATTTTGTTTTATAATACATGATAATAAAAAAAATCAACAAAATTATTAATTTTTTCTTCTGATCGTGGGTTACATATAATTGTTTAAAACGGTCATACATATTGAAGAAAAATTTTCAAAATAATAGATTGTTATTTGAAGACGTACAAATTTTGAAATATTGTTTAGGACCAAAGCTAAGATTTAAGGTATTCTAGCAGTTATTGTGTGGTATCCAGTGACATACCCAGATATGGATCTTGGGGGGATAACAAAATTGAACATGGAACACATTTTTATTATCAATTTGAATATTATAGTCCCCTAGTCCAGGAGCTGAACCATATTACCGTTTTTAAATTGCCGTGAAAAATCACAACTTAAATTTTTATTTATTAAGTTATTTTTAACACATGTATGATGTATTTGATTTAGTAATTATTACAAAGCAATTTAGAGGTCTCACTCTTATTTTTTCTTAAGATCACTAATCACTTTGATGATGTGTTTGAGTTTGCGGACGTGCTGGGACTTCCTGGGGGGTATATATACCCATTATCCCCCACCACGTGGATACGCCACTGGTGGTGTATAAATATTATTTTGACTACTTGATAAATGTTATAAATTAGATTAAAAGGTCTTTAATTTTAATGTTTGCATGATGGTATGTTTCTTAATTCTATACTTACCCATCTTCAGTAGTTTTTAAATCGTATTTCATCCAGAAGAACTTACCTGAAAAAGAAATAGTCATAAAAGAATGTTTCTGCAACAATATAGTTTTTCAGTAAATTTCGTTATTTTAGAGGAATGTTAAATAAAATAATAAGTAATAAACTTAATGTAACCGAACTAGTTTTAATTATCTGACGACTTTAGAAAGTTTCAACCATAACTTAGTGTATTTTTGGTCTTTTACACTTTTTGACTTGTTGATAACACCCTATATTTTCTAGTTAACGAATTTATCATTGTTAAAGGACCATTCATTTCATGGATTATATACGTCAGAAACCAGTCAGAAGAGAAGATCAAAAATACATTATAGTCCAAAAACAAGAAGTCAAAACAAGTTTTTAAATAAAAATAAATAGAGTAAAAAAGAAGAAAAGAAAATAAAAAAAATAATTTAATTTAAAACAAGCAGATTCTTTTGTAAATTTACACTATTATATTTTGCTTACTTTATTTATAACCTTGGTGGAATTATTTATTGGTTTGTTTGGTATTTTTCTGTTTATATTTGATAAACATGGAATTTAAGAATTTGTGCATTGGTCATTGGAATTCTCGTTCATTATTGTCAAAAATAAATTTTATTAGAAACGAACTTGGAAATAAAAAATACGACTTATTTGCCATATCGGAATCCTGGTTGAAAAAGAACATATCTGAAGATTCGATTAAAATTGCTGGGTATAAATGTTATAGGAATGATCGAAATGATAAAATTGGAGGAGGTGTTTGTATTTATGCTAAGGAATTTTTAAAAATTAAAATAATAGACGATTTCAGCAGTAATGAATTTTACGAACAGCTATGGGTAAGTCTAAGGGTAAATAATAAAACCGTTTGTATTGGAGTCATTTACCGTCCCCCCGAGACTAACATTAATAAATTTTTAGATACATTTGAAAATGATATATCTCTACTGTCTGTTGAATTTAATAACTTAATATGCGTTGGTGATTTTAACATTGATATGTTAACCGAAAGTGACTCAACGAATACTCTCAACTCACTATTCGAGGGTACTGGTCTAATATAAATAGTAAATGAGCCAACACGTAAAGATAGTCTATTAGATTATATAATTATTAATGATCTTTTAGATTTTTCTAAATTAAATGTCATAGATGTAAATTTATCTGATCACTTTCTCACAGAATGTACATTAAATATTAAAATTACAAAAAACAGTCATCAAACAAAAACGTACAGAGACTTTTCTAAAATAAATTTAGAAAATTTTAATGTTGATCTTAAATCAAAGCCTTGGTACTTAGTTTATGAAAATGCCACTATTAATGATAAAATCAAAATATTCAATAAACTTATTACCCAATTATTCGATGTACATGCTCCACTTAAGACCATAACCTTTAAAAATAGTCCTAAACCATGGATCACTGACAATATAAAATTTATGATTAATTTACGAAATAAGGCGTTTACTAAATACAAAAAAACAAAACAAAAATCTCATTGGGATTATTATAAGAATTTAAGAAATTATATTACACAAGCCATACGTGCAGAAGAAAAAATCTATTTCAATCAAAAATTTTCTAATGCCAATAATAAACAAAAATGGAAAATAATAAATAAGTTTACCGGATATAAGAATAGTAATAAGTTTCAACTTTCCTCGAATTTCGATGCGAATGACATCAATAAAAACTTCTTGAAAATTAATGGTTCTGTCATTAACCCTCACCCGGAAACTCAAAATTTTTACCAAAACAACTTTAAAGAAAATTTTGAAAATCTGCTTGAATTTAAAGAAATGGATGAATATAATATAATTAAAATTATTCTTAAAATTAAAACCGAAGCTTGTGGAACCGATGGAATTAATGTCACATTAATTAGATTTCTTTGTCCCTACCTAATTCCACATATAACTTATAAATTTTTGTCTAAAAAATTCTGTTTTCCCAAATATATGGAAAGAGGGACTAGTTCTTCCTATTCCAAAAGTCACTTCCCCTGAAAACTTAAATGATCTTCGTCCCATAACTATTCTGCCTACACTTTCAAAGGTTTTGGAGAGAGTTGTAGAGGAACAACTTCGAGAACACACTGATAAATATAAAATTCTACCACTCACACAATCGGGATTTAGATCGGGATATAGCTGTGGTACGGCCCTATTAAATATTACGGATGACTTTCTGAAGGAATCCGACGCCAAAAATGTTGGTTTATTAATTCTGCTTGATTATAGTAAAGCATTCGACATGATTAATCACAAATTGTTTTTATCCATTTTGCATTTTATTGGCTTAGGACCAACCGCAATAACATTTCTTAGAAACTATCTGTCGGGAAGAACACAGAAAGTATTATATAATGGTGTATCGTCTAGCGTAGAGCAAGGTGGGCGAGGAGTAGCCCAAGGTTCAATCCTAGGCCCTCTTTTTTATACAATATATACAAACAATTTGTGTTCGGTTTTACAATATTGCAAAGCTCATATGTATGCTGACGATACGCAGTTATATATGTTTTTTAACAAAAACGATGAATCAGAGTGCATTCAGAAAATAAATACCGATCTAAATGCCTTGGTGAAAGTATCTACCCAACATAATTTGGTGATTAATTCAGAAAAATCAGCTGTTATGTTTTTTGGAGCTGCTTCTTCTAACGTGTCTATAAAAATTAATGATGTGGCTCTACCAACTGTTCAAAAAGCAAAAAATTTGGGGATAATACTAGACAATCGACTGAAATTCACAGATCATGTTTCTTATGTTCTACAAAGATCCTTTTTTAAACTAAAAACTTTATATCATAGCAGACATTTATTTGACAAAAAACTAAAGATACAACTCTGTGACTCTCTCGTTCTAAGTAATGCAAATTATTGTGATTTTGTATATGGACCTTGTCTTTCAGTAACAGATTCAAATAGGTTACAAAAATTACAAAATGCCTGCCTTCGACTTATATATGGAATTAAAAAATTTGATAGAATTTCCCATACACTAGCAAATGCCAGATGGTTAAATATGTTAAATAGGAGAAAACTTCATTCATTAACCCTGTTTCACAAAATTTTAATCAAAAAAAGTCCTCCATATCTTTGGAATAAAATTATTTATCGTTCTGATGTTCATAGTAGAAATACACGAAAAAAAAATTCTATTGAGATTCCAAAACACCAAACACAACAATTTTAAAACTCGTTTTCATACCAGATAGCAAAGGAGTATAATAATATTCCTGTTTCCCTAATTAATTTATCCATAGCATTCACAAATTTGTAAGTTTGTAATTTGATTTTGTTTGGTTTATATAAATTACTAGGATCCATCGGCACCGCTCGTCGTTATTATCTTTCCTTAAAAAATAAAAGTCTTTTGTTTCTTGATGACCAGCGATGCAAACGGCCCATAGTACTTTTTTGTTTGTTTTAGTTCTGTTTATTACATACATGTGTTACACCCTATTAGATTAGTTTAGATTACATTTGCAGGCCTTTGAGGAAGAACAGCTTGAGCTGATCTTAGGACCTTTTGACCATGTTTATTTCTGTTTATATACGTATGTAATTTCAAATTCTGAAAAATTGCATAGTATTAACATAAATTATTAGTAGATCAGATCGAGTTTCTTCAACTTTTATAAACTCTTGCATCCCAAAGAAGCACTATAACGATTTCTCTTACCCATATGTCGATATCAGACTATAATAGTAAATTTTACCGGCGACCATTGATCGCTGCAATTGTGATCGCAACAATTGGGTCAAGAATCATGGTGCCCGATACCGGAATTGTTAGCGCAGATAGTTCTTTGCCTAACTTTAAGTAGCATTATTGTCGTGAACGTTATGTAGTAACCGATTAGGTAATATCAAAGAACTAAGAGTTATCTGATTGGATTAAGTACTTGAAATATTTCTCCAAAATTTAATTAGGTAAAGATAAAAAGATTTATTTTGTTAATGCCGGTTTTTTTAGTAAATACATGTTTTTTTCTGTTTTATACCTACATAGCTGAAGCTCAGAAACTATATAGAGCTGATAAAAATGTTCTAATTATATTTTTGAAAATAGCGTATGTAGTCAGCAACAGCTGAAATTTCTTCGGCAACAGATGTACTGTAAACTAGTGCAATCAATGTATTGTGACGAGTATACTGTAGGATGCTTTGTTCTTATTATTCTTCCTACAAGTACTCCCCCTTTCAGATGCTCCGAATATTCCTAAAATCACGGCAAAATTGATGAATTTCACAATTGTTAAGTTTGAACTAATTGGTTAACGACAGCATAAACGTAAATGGATAATATAAATACCAATGATGTCCAAAACTTTTGGTGTGACACACAATGGTTACACGATTAAGTGATTAAATATTCTTTACAATCGACAAAATTCCCGTAGCAATAAAATACCCACAAAACTATTAACAGTTGTAACACTTCCCTGAAATTTTAAGGCGGCCAAAAACCGACCAAAGAAACGAAATAATAGGCGATTACATATCCCCAGACACGTTCGTAGTTAACAGAAGTTTGTCGGGACGTGACTGAATGTTTTTCCTCCTAATGCTCTTTGTGACTCCGTATGCGAATGTCTAATGTCATCGGTTTATTACCGACCGACTGGTAAAGATAAAACCGCGTGCATTTTTTTCGCCTTAATCGAAATGGCACATCGATTCCGTTGCAAAAAAGCGAACGCATTCGCGCCGTGAGAAACTAACGCCCTGTACTTGTCTTTGGTGTTAATGAAGGTTTTCTCGTTTAATGGAGAAATATTTTATCTAATACAGTCTGGTGTAACTAATTAGCGTTATCTGAATTTGTGTCAAAAGCAAACAGCCGTGAAGTTGGTAAAAACGGACTCCAAACGACCGACGCATTTTCTAGATTTGATTTATTAGGAGTGATAATGTTTTAATGTAGATACGCCTTTAAAATCCTTAAAAAAAAACAGTGGTAAAACCATAAATATCATAAAAAGTATCAATAATTTTATCAATGTGAGTATAAAGGACAATTTGTGATCCAAAATTACTCCAAGGCAAGCTAGTGTAACATCTATAAAATAATTATATTTAGTAGGGTTTTAAAAAAAAAGACGCAACATTCATTAAATTGTAAAAATTTTCCAATGGTCATTCTGTTTTTACTTCCAAGTACACCAAACATTTTTTGACTGGATAACTAGGCATATATAAAATTATTTAACTCTAATGGAGTTGATACAAGGCAGGTTTGGAACTGCATAAAATTCTTAGAATGTCTGGGTGCCTATCAAAGTTACCTTAATCTGACTGCTGATAGGCTTGCTAAGCAAGGAACCAATCTGTGTTAATAAGAGCATAGCAATATTTGTTGAGACTACGAATAGTTTTGTCAGAAGGTATTATCTCTCACTGAACAAATGATAAAACCTGGACATACTGTGTTAGTGTGTTGACTAAGTTGAACACACTCATTCCTAATCCTAATAAAACAGATAAAAAAAATTAGGCTAATTAGACAATGTAACTTATTTCATTAGTAAGTTCAACTTTGACAGATTGATTCAATGTTAATAAAAACAATAAATGTCACAAATTAAGATAGCTGAAATCAATTTTCATAATCTTGTAAATTTGTACAAGTAACGGCATGCACTGAACTGGACCACTTAGCTAGATTTTTAAAATATATTCAATACAGGAAGTTATTTCCAAATCAGTTACCCTGATTGACGTTTACGATTTTTATCTACTTTTTAACGATATTTGCATCGCCTTTTAATTTTTTTCTCTCTCCTTAATCACTGAGGAACACGCAACACGGGTCAAGTTCTCATAACAAATCAAATTTTACTGTGTAGTTTAAAAATAAAAAATTGTGAAAGAAACGCGTTAAGGTAAGTACGCAATAAATTGACGATCGACAGTAACGGCCTATAAATTAAATTTTGTTCTATTTACTTTATGTTTGACTTTTTATTTATTTATCATCTTAAACAAACGTTAGAATCAGTGGCGGCTCGTGAGCAAAAAATTGGGGGTTCAAAATGAGAGAATATAGATTTCAGTACAGTTTTAGATAAAAACCTTTCAGTTTTTATAATACACCTTTCGAAAACACTGACAGCTTTTTACCTAGATCTGTACCGAGACCTATATTTTCTTGTTGTGAACCCCCAATTTTTTGGCCACGAGCCGCCACTGATTAGAACAGTGGTCGCCAACCTCTCAATGTGTTGAGCTACTTTGTTAATTTTGGAGTAAACAGCGAGCTACCCACACGGAAGCCACGTAACGAAACGTAAATGAAATAATCCACAGTTAATTTATCATTATATGTATTTATTTTACTATTTAACTGGTAATACATAATGCATAGGTATTAATAATAAACTAATAACAAAATAACTAATATTACTAGTACGTACTTGTTCATAGCTACATTCTTACCTACCAAACGAAGGTGTTTGAAAAATAAACACAAACTTTTATCCAGCCACAACGGCATGTCACGTAAGATTTAAAAATAGTTAATAATAACAACAAAAAAGTAACGCACTATCATGAACATAAACATTGAAAAATAAAAAAGCACGTTCAATGAGAAGGCTGACACTCAGACTCATCGATAATTTTTTTAATGGTTGCAGTATAATTTGATACAGCCATTCGAATACAATTGTCCAAATGTTCATCTGTAAGTCGATTGCGATATTTGTTCTTAACAAACTTCATATTGGAAAAAGAAGATTCACACAAATAGGTTGAACTGAATAATGCTTTCACTTTCAAGGCAATACGGCATAGAATATTTGTCTTTACTTACAATAGGCCAGATACATTTGGTACTTGAGACTAACGATTTTAAGGCTAAACCATTTTGAAACTCAATTACTTCCATTTCTGTTGCAGCGATGTCTTCGCCAAAGTTCTGCATAACACAAGTTGCAAACTGTTGGATATCAATTTCCATAAAGGGTGAAACAACAAACTGCGCTACTAAAGCCATTTCGTTGAAATCCTTAAAACGATTTTTGAAGTTATTCTTCAGGTTAGAAACTATTTCTACATGATATTTGCTGTCATAGGGTTCTAATGGATTTTGAGATATTTTTTCTAAAAGAATAGGAAAATGCTTGGCATCGCTGTTAATTAGGTTTTGTTCCCAAAACTCCAGCTTTTTGATAAATGCTTTTATATCAGAAATCATTTCCGCTAGTTCTTTGTCTCTCCTCTGAAGCTGCAAATTAAGTTCGTTTAATTTCTCTGTAATGTTCACGACAAAACCAAAATCTCTAAGCCAGATTGAATTTTCTAGTTCCGAAGTCGGTTCATCGCGTTGTTTGAAAAATTGAACTATGCCAGATAGGACATCATTAAAACGTTTCAGCACCCGTCCTCTACTTAACCATCGGACTTCAGAGTGAAGGAGTAGGTCCCCGTCAACTTCATCGGCCAAGGTTTTGAATAATCTTCTTTGTAACGCTTGAGCTCTAATCTTGTTCACAATTTTTACCACCAGTTTCATAACGTTGTTTAGTTTCAGGAAATTTCCACATAATGCTTGCTGATGGATAATGCAGTGGTAACAGAGAAATTGCAGAAAAGTTTCATCTTTACGACATAACGCCACCAGACTATTATCACAACCCACCATAGCTGGAGCGCCATCGGTTGTCAAGCCTACCATTTTCGATATTGGAATTTTCTCAGAAGAAATAATATTTTTTAAATGAGAAAACAACTCCTGTCCAGTAGTGTGTCCTTTCAGTGGAATAAACTTCAAAAGATCTTCTTTAATCGTAAAGTCACTAAAAACCATCCTGACGAACACGACCATCTGGGCAGTGTCATGTTGATTCATCCAGTTGAAGTGAAAAATAAACACAGTTATCTAAGTCAGTTCTTAACTGTAAAAAATATCATTGCTCATTACTTCTACACGTCTCATCACTGTATTAGCAGAAAGTTGCATAGATTTTATAGCTGAAACTATCTCGTCTTTATTTCTAAAGTTGGCAAATGGCGAATCAGCAGCTTCGAAAAACGCCTGTTTTATCATTTCCCCGTCTTCATAAGGTTTCTTTTTTTGTGCAATTATCTGGGACACACGGTACCATGCTTCAGTTGCAGCCTTATTTTTGTCGACTGTTCTTAAAAATATTGATTGTCGTCCAATTAACTGCTTTTTTAACTGTTTCAGTTTCTCCTTTCTGGCGGCAGAATGTAGTGGGAATGATTTTTCAAAATTAGAATGTACAGTTTTATGATGTCTCTCAATATTTCCTTTTTTTAGCAACGGAGACCGACGTATTACATAACAAACACACATTTTTATCTTTAACTTCTGTAAAAAAGTATTGTTCTTCCCATTCCGAATGAAAGTGGTATGTCTTTACCTTCTTACAACTGCTTGCCATAATATTATTTTTTGTTGTTCTCTACTAACCCAACCGCTGGACGTTGGTTACGCGTTCAGTTTTAAACTAAGCCCAATGTCGCCGCGCCGTGCGTATTTATCCCGTTCAAAGCAATCCTGATCGTTCTCGAACACTAACGCGCTGGTCCGGCTGGTCGGTTCTAGCCGATTGTAGCTTGATGGCGTCAGCGGCAGATCGCTCACCGCAACGTTGCCGCTGTTTATGTTTAATATTATGACAATTAGATTTTTTTGTGGAATTTTCGGAAGCTTCTCTGATTTTTGCAGTTTGTATTTTTTAAATTAAAATCGTTGTGAGAGCTACCAGAATTGCCTCCGCGAGCTACCGGTAGCGATCGACAGGTTGGCGACCACTGGGTTAGAATAATATAGGTAATCATATTTCTAGTTTTTAATTTTTTTGTTTATAACTAGTTTTATTTAATTTTTTACCTGTATTAACATTTTCTTTAATATAAGTTTATTTTTATCATATTATATAATCGTGATCTTGATCACTTTTAACAGTACTTTGACTTTTGTTTGATGAATTTACACGTGTATACCCAAACAAATTATATATACAATTATTAAACTAAGAATTTCTAATATATCAGTCTTCAAAACATATTTACAAGTTCATAATACTGACAAACAGAGTGTGAAGGAAAAAAAATTTAAAATAGTTTTTTTATAAGTGAATAGTTTTATAATTACTCTAATGATTATCTTGTTTTTAACTCTCCCTTTTATCAATTTTACTCCTTACTTTTGATTCGCGTTGTACCTATAATAAATATTTCGTCACCGACTTGAAGAATTTTTTTAATTTTAACACACAGTAAATATATAATGTACTCAAGTAATTTGGACACTTAAATATACTGACAACACTCAATTTTCTCTACAATATACTTTTTGTACCCTCTCTTAAAATAAAATTTTTAAGATAACAAAAAGTGTAAACATTTTTAATATAAAACTTTATTATGGCATTGGTGCAAAGTGTCACAGGAGTCGAGCAGAGTGTGGGTTACTAAAATAAAACCACACCCCTTGTTTATATAGGACTATAATGTTTGACTTCAAGGCGTGTCCGTGCATAAAGAACTAACAGGTTGCTGTTGGCAGGGTAAAATGTTTGAAATTTAGTATATTTTGTAAATTAGCATGTTCTGTTAAATATTTAAGGGTTGTTCTACCTACCTATAAACCTATGAAATACCTAGGTACCCAGTTGTACTTGAGTTACATTAAGAATCCGTA
The DNA here is from genome assembly GCA_927349885.1 of Psylliodes chrysocephalus. Classification (NCBI taxonomy): domain Eukaryota; kingdom Metazoa; phylum Arthropoda; class Insecta; order Coleoptera; family Chrysomelidae; genus Psylliodes; species Psylliodes chrysocephalus. Next base: position 7,129,112 of record OV651831.1, read on the forward strand.
TATCTATTTTATTAACATATTAAAAATCTGTCAAATTAATTCGAAAGTATCTAAATTTGATCTAAATTACTAATTTTAATAGTAATAAAACTAACATGTATTTTCTAATTTTAATGATCAAAATCCGTGGGAAAATAATAAATGTTATATATAGAATTCAATATTTTAATGTCAAAAATAGACATAGATAAAATAAATTCCCATGTAATAATTTCCTGGAATGATAAATTTAGACTAGGTGAATAATTTTTGTTTGCTTTTGGAAATTCCAATTGTCAATCATTTTTATTGTTGAGAGAACTCGAAAATATAGTCATAGATCAATTAAAAAATATTTGTTTTAGTATTGGGATTTTATTTTTATAAAAAAGTAATTAAAAAGGCAAAAATAAAACAAAAATTCGCTATTGTTCGTTTTTATAAATGTTTGCTTTGTGTTCATACCACACGAAATATGTTATTCGTCGTTTAAAGTTAACTAAAAAAGAAACTAAAAATAGTAAACATATACTTCCATCTAAAATATTTTGACAGTTCTGTTATTTTCGCTTTTAACGGAAGTAGATATAAAATTTTTAAATGGGGTGCCACTTTTATTCCAGGTGACTTATAAATATCGGCTAAAGGACCCTCGTTTACGAATAAGTTGAGGACCTTTTTTTTTTAGAAATTTCACAAATTTTGGATCGATTGTATAAAAATGCTTGGTATTTGAACCATGCTTTTTCACTTATTTTTTGCTAGTTGGTTAAAAATAGTTTTGCTGTATTTATTTATTTTCATTTATTAACACCATTTTTTACATCTTTCTTAAAATATACTAATTATTAAAAATTACAGATGGGAATTAAATTAAATTAACCGTGAACCAAAATGCCAACGAAAAACTAAAAGCTAAAATTAACAATAATGAAGTATATTTCCCCTTTATTAGCATGGTATACTCACATGAATGGCGGTTATGAATGAAACGTGTTTACTCGAAGAAAGATAACAGGAGATGAGAACAGGAAATAAAAGCAACTTGGAATCTCGTCGAACAGGTCGACTGGTGTAACGCGTTGTCCACTCTAGCGACGGATCGTCCAGATATCGAGACCTCGACTCACCAGCCAATGATGATGATATCCATCGAACACGTGGATCAGTTACAGTATTTAATAAACAAAAATTAACAGCTGTTTGTTCTACAAATTTATTTGGGTCACACCGATTTATAAAAAGGATTAATATTTTCTATTTCTTTTACGTTTTCACTGAACATTTCTCTAAAAAAAATATTCATCTCTTTGGTTGTAGTTTCCTTTGTAGTTGCTTATAAAAATTTCTATTCTAGATGTATTGCCTTACATTGGGTGTTCCTCAAGGGTCTAATTTGGGGCCTTTGCTGTTTTTATTATTTATTAATGATCTTTCCATATCATTAAAGTGTAAATATCGACTACGGTAGCGTAGGTGGCGCCGCATTCATTTGCGAGCCAATTTTTGGAATTTATTTACATGGTTCTCTATAGGATTTGATGGGTGTCATATTAGTAGAAATTTAATTTCTCTTGATATGACATTCGGATTATAAAAATCGCTATGCGTTACCGTTTTCGATGACGGTGGGTGAGGTTTTCCGCGTTTTCCTCATCTGTAAGTCAAATGGCGTCATGAATCATCTTTAAGTTACCCCGGAGCGCCACGGCAAATAATAAAATTCACTCGTAAGGGGGTGAATTATGGAGAATATTGTTATATTAGATTTAATTACAATATTAACAGACCTTAAGTTCGGAAATATAAATGGAAAAAAAATATAATCTCAATAATTTATTTTAAATACCTTTTAAATTTAAAAATTAAGGCTTTTATTAAATCTAACCTCAAAGTTAATATCTATGGAGGAAATAATTTGGTTTAGATCTTTATGAGATATGTACTTATTTTAACATCGTATGTTATTTATTACTGTTCAGACCAGTGGTCGCCAACCTGTCGATCGCGAGCTACCGGTAGCTCGCGGAGGCAATTCTGGTAGCTCTCACAACGATTTTAATTTAAAAAATACAAACTACAAAAATCAGAGGAGCTTCCGAAAATTCCACAAAAAAATCTAATTGTCATAATATTAAACATAAACAGCGGCAACGTTGCGGTGAACGATCTGCCGCTGAAGCCATCAAGCTAGAATTGGCTAGAACCTACCAGCCGGACCAGCGCGTTAGTGTTCGAGAACGATCAGGATTGCTTTGAACGGGATAAATACGCACGACGCGACGACATTGCGCTTAGTTTAAAACTGAACGCGTAACCAACGTCCAGCGGTTGGGTTAGTAGAAAACAACAAAAAATAATATTATGGCAAGCAGTTGTAAGAAGGTAAAGATATACCACTTTCATTCGTATTGGGAAGAACAATACTTTTTTACAGAAGTTAAAGATAAAAATGTGTGTTTGTTATGTAATACTTCGGTCTCCGTTGCTAAAAAAGGAAATATTGAGAGACATCATAAAACTGTACATTCTAATTTTGAAAAATCATTCCCACTACATTCTGCCGCCAGAAAGGAGAAACTGAAACAGTTAAAAAAGCAGTTAATTGGACAACAATCAATATTTTTAAGAACAGTCGACAAAAATAAGGCTGCAACTGAAGCATCGTACCGTGTGTCCCAGATAATTGCACAAAAAAAGAAACCTTATGAAGACGGGGCGTTTTTAGAAGCTGCTGATTCGTTATTTGCCAACTTTAGAAATAAAGACGAGATAGTTTCAGCTATAAAATCTATGCAACTTTCTGCTAATACAGTGATGAGACGTGTAGAAGTAATGAGCAATGATATTTTTTTACAGTTAAGAACTGACTTAGATAACTGTGTTTATTTTTCACTTCAACTGGATGAATCAACAGATGTCGTTGACACTGCCCAGATGGCCGTGTTCGTCAGGATGGTTTTAGTGATTTTACGATTAAAGATCTTTTGAAGTTTATTCCACTGAAAGAACACACTACTGGACAGGAAATGTTTTCTCATTTAAAAAATATTATTTTTTCCGAGAAAATTCCAATATCGAAAATGGTAGGCTTGACAACCGATGGCGCTCCAGCTATGGCGGGTTGTGATAAGGGTCTGGTGGCGTTATGTCGTAAAGATGAAACTTTTCCGCAATTTCTCTGATACCACTGCATTATCCATCAGCAAGCATTATGTGGAAATTTCCTGAAACTAAACAACGTTATGAAACTAGTGGTAAAAATTGTGAACAAGATTAGAGCTCAAGCGTTACAAAGAAGATTATTCAAAACCTTGGCCGATGAAGTTGACTGTCAATACGGGGACCTACTCCTTCACTCTGAAGTCCGATGGTTAAGTAGAGGACGGGCGCTGAAACGTTTTAATGATGTCCTATTTGGCATAGTTCAATTTTTCAAACAACGCGATGAACCGACTCCGGAACTAGAAAATTCAATCTGGCTTAGAGATTTTGGTTTTCACGTGGACATTACAGAGAAATTAAACGAACTTAATTTGCAGCTTCAGGGGAGAGAAAAAGAACTAGCGGAAATGATTTCTGATATAAAATCATTTATCAAAAAGCTGGAGTTTTGGGAACAAAACCTAATTAACAGCGATGCCAAGCATTTTCCTATTCTTTCTTGGATATCTCAAAATCTATTAGAACCCTATGACAGCAAATAACATGTAGAAATAGTTTCTTCCTGAAGAATAACTTCAAAAATCGTTTTAAGGATTTCAACGAAATGGCTTTAGTAGCGCAGTTTGTTGTTTCACCCTTTATGGAAATTGATATCCAACAGTTTGCAACTTGTGTTATGTAGAACTTTGGCGAAGACATCGCTGCAACAGAAATGGAAATAATTTGAGTTTCAAAATGATTTAGCCTTAAAATCGTTAGTTTCAAGTACCAAATATATCTGGCCTATTGTAAGTAAAGACAAATATTTAGTTCTATGCCGTGTTGCCTTGAAAGTGAAAGCATTATTCAGTTCAACCTATTTGTGTGAATCTTCTTTTTCCAATATGAAGTTTATTAAGAACAAATATCGCAATCGACTTACAGATGAACATTTGGATAATTGTATTCGAATGGCTGTATCAAATTATACTGCAAACATTAAAAAAAATTATCGATGAGTCTGAGTGTCAGCCTTCTCATTGAACGTGCTTTTTTATTTTTCAATGCTTATGTTCATGATAGTGCGTTACTAATTAACAAAGTAGCTCAACACATTGAGAGGTTGGCGACCACTGGTTCAGACAATAAAAAAACATTTTATTTGCCTTGACAGTAAATGTGACATTTATCTGATAATCGAATTTTTTATTTCATTTAATCTTGTCACTTTTCAAACTTAATTTCATCAAAATGTGATCATTGAGCCTTAATACTTTTAATCAATGAATTATAGAGAAACCATTCCAATGGACAGGAAATAGCTACCATTTGAAAAATGGGTGAATCTATAAAATATCGGTTCTACTCTCGGCGTGGCCATAAAACGAGTGAAAGATGAGGTAAAAGTTTGGAATTCGTTAATTGAGTTTTTTTCAAGTTTTAGGACATTATATAAATTACTTTTATGAGAAGTAAAATCGGTAGCAATTAAATAAAGATATGTATCAAATAATATGGTTATCAAACATTTTTAACAGCTCTTTTATATTAATAGCAGTATCTACTTAGCAATTAAAATTATTTATACTTAAAACTTACTTACAGAATTTAATGAGGAGTTTCCAATAAATAAAAGTAGTTATGTAAATCACGTGAACCTTAACTCAATTTATTTAAATTAAATTAACATATTTTGTAGTAAAAAACACAAGTAGTTTTTGTAGACACTTGGGGAAGTGGTTGAGAATAAAAAGGCTAAAAATGCTTATTTTTTTGCTTAATATGAATTTCTCTTAACACAATACTTCAATTTTCAACGCCACAAACGTAGTGATTTTCTATTTAGTTTTAAATTCATTCAATTCGTTTTTATTGAAACTAACTAAAATTGATAGCCATTGTTTTCAACCGCCGGAAAATTTTGAATCACTCTGTATTTGAGAGTGACAATACTTTTTTTTAAACAACATGATCATAAACCATTGGAAAGTATTGAAATTTAAAACCATTGTAAATTTACGTTTGGCATAAAACATGTAATTGTATTTCTTGGAGGTTTTGTCATAAAAAACATTAATGTGTTTATTAAAAGTTAGATCCATAGAATTTCCGGTTTTAAAATAAAGAGCTATAAAGTTAATATTTTCCATAATTGTTGAATTGCTATGACACAGAATTCAGTTTTATTGGCAATTAAAAGGAATTAAAGTTTTCATAATTGAATTATTGAACGGATAAGATGACAGTACACGTGCAAGATAAGTAGAATATAAATAAATAAATAAATCTCTGGTTGCAAGCAAATATATTTATTAATAAAAGTTTGAAAAAATCCAGGAATCGAACTTTTAATTAGTAAGCCAAAATTTTCTACTATCTCATATGTCAATACATCAACAATATCAATTAAATTACCTATGCATTCTAACGATACAAGTTATAAATATCTCACCCTAGGCCTTTCGTAAAAGGTCTTTACAAAAACATACCACAAATTCATTAGACCAAAATAAGTCGATTTAAGTAAAATTACCTTAGTACAAAGTTGCTTTGTTTGGGCCCCAGAGGGCCTTGAAGTTACAATTTTTAAATTGTTTTTCCCATATAAATTTAAAACGGCATATGCGATTTTGCTGAAATTTGGTATATTGGTAGAGTTTTATGTGGCAAAAAAATGGTATTAAAATTTTGTCTGATAATAATACATGGGCGTAGAACTTGATTTTTTAAATAATTGCACCTTTAAAAATTCTACGCCAATGGAAGAAAAGGAGTTTGAGTATGAAATTTAGATTGCGCAACTCATTTACTTTAAAAAAGGTACTCTTGATAAGACTCGATTACTCTCACGGTTTTGACGATATTTGCATTTTAGTAATTTTAGAACATAAACAATAATTATTAAAATACAAACTTTGTCAAAACCATGAGAGTAAATCGAGTGTTTCAAGGGTACTTTTTTGTAGTAAATGAGTATCCAATCCAAATTTCATACTCAAACCCCTTTTCTACCATTGGCGTAGAATTTTTAAAGGTGCAATTATTTAAAAAATCAAGTTCTAGGCCTATGTATTATTATCGGACAACATTTTATACGATGAAAAACATAAAAATGTACTTTTTTCATATCTTCTTCAACACCTCTAATCAAGACTTTTAACAAAAATAATCGATTCTTGCCATGTACGATTTTTTGAGGAATATTAATTATTTGCCTGCAATACGTATACAAAAACATTTATTGTTTGTTTCCATAGTTTCATCTAAATAAAAATATTGTCAAGTTTTAACACCTAATCTCTTGTTAACGATTGAAAGTGTTCTATCTGACTCAATAATTAAAAAAACAAATGCGTTGTTTATTAATATGGCTGTACAATATACCAATGCAGAATATACCGATATGTTACTGACATTAGGATTTTGTGAAGGAAATGCTCGAGAGAGTGTCAGGGTGTACTCTGAAAGGTAAACCATTTTCAGCACGAATTCAAAATTAATGTGTGGGCTGGAATAATTGGTAATTCCATTGTTGGTCCTGTCATACTTCCACGAAGATTAACTGGAGAAAATTATTTGGATTTTCTACAAAATACGTTGCCAGAATTGTTAGAAGATTTACCTCTCCAACTTCGGAGAGATGTGTGGTTTATGCAAGATGGAGCTCCACCACATTTTTTTTTAAACGTTAGAAACCACTTGAATGAACAATATCCACACAAATGGATAGGCAGAGGTAATGACGCACCTGTAAACTGGCCACCACGTTCCCCAGACCTAACACCGATAAATTACTTTTTATGGGGACATCTGAAATCTACAGTTTACAGGAAACCTGTAGAAACTGAGGAACAACTCTGGCAACGTATTCAAGATACAATAAACAATCTTAGAGGTGATGAAGAAGTTATGGAAAGGATACATTTTAATTTTCTTCGACGTATAAATCTTTGTATGCGTGAAAATGGTGAACATTTTGAACAATTTTTGTAAAATCTCTATTTTGATTATGTTGTAAATAAATATTTTTGTGAAACCTATACACTCTAAATTATTAAAACAGAAATTTAGCGAAAACCATGAGAGTAATCGAGTCTTATCAAGAGTACCTTTTTTAAAGTAAATGAGTTGTGCAATCTAAATTTCATACTCAAACTTCTTTTCTTCCATTGGCGTAGAATTTTTAAAGGTGCAATTATTTAAAAAATCAAGTTCTACGCCTATGTATTATTATCAGACAAAATTTTAATACCATTTTTTTTGCCACATAAAACTCTACCAATATACCAAATTTCAGCAAAATCCGAGGGGTAAATACATTGGGAATTCTTGTGTACATCTGTTTGGGAATTCCCAGGTATTCTCAGGAATTCCCAGGTATTCTTAGGAATTCTTAGGTATTCCCAGGAATTCTCAGGTATTCTTTGGCAATTCTCTATAAAAATCTGATGTGTCCAACACATGACTTTCCTATCTAGTTATTACAGGCTTTTTCCAGTTATTTTGTATAATCTAATGTTTAGAGGATGAACTAAATACATACATTTTCCACACACTTTTTTATATTTGGTGTTTTTTTTCTTTTCCTTTTTTAAACTGAAATTCGAAATTTGCAGTTTTCCAAAAATATCTGGAATACGGTTCATTTTAAAAAATTCAAATATTGTACTTTTTGTTAAATTTCTACAATACAGACCATTTAAGAAAAAATATGTATGGCACCAAAGCCAGCACAAAAGTTATAAAAAATGCTATTGCAAAAAACTTTGGACAAAAATATTTCTTCTTTAATCATAAATAACTGAAATTCGTTAAAGTAAAAAAATCGACCCCCATAAAGTCCCCCCCCCCCAGATGCTTCGACTGTGCCTAAAATTTAGTCAGCTTACCACAGAATGTGTTTAAGCTTAAATTGAAAATTTGGTGTTTTTCTCTTTATCCCTTTTTGAGTTATGTTCAAAATTCGAAATTTTCACTTATCTTCAAATTTTTCAAATACGGGCAATTTTAGGAAAATTATGTGTAAAACAAAAAATATAGAGAATAATTTTGCAAACAACTTTTCTTTAAGGAAGTTTCTTCTGCAAGCGTATATTTAATAAAGTAGAAAAATGACCCTGCATAAAGTACCCCCTAGATTTTCCGACTATGTCCAAAATCTAAACAACTTACTGCAGGGTAGATTAAAGCTTAAGTTTATAATTTGGTGTTTTTCTCTTCATTCGTTTTTGACTTATGTTTAAAATTCCAAATTTTCACTTTTTCTCAAATTTCTTTCACGGCAGGCTGGATTAAAGCTTAAGTTTATAATTTGGTGTTTTTTCCTAATCCTTTCATGAATTATCGAGTATAAAGAAACACGCGCAAGCACGCTCGCACCCGCGCACGCACGCACGCACGTACCCACGCAACCTCGCACGCATCTACGCACGTACCCACGCACCCACTCACGCACCTACGCACACATAGAGGGAAAAGTAAAAAATGTTCTCCAAATAACCCTCATAAAGGACAAAAGGAAGGTGCAAAATAAAGTTATTAGAAAAATTAATAACAGTACGAAAATTTTATTTAAAAAAAGTATACTGTAAAAATATTTACCTTAAAAAAACTTCAAATGTTGCTAAACAGTGGATAACGGCAAAATGTTATTTTTGATCGTTGATAAAATTGGACATACAGGGATTTTCAAACATTGTCAATTATAATTAAAATTGTTTAGAATTGAACAATACCTGGAATATATTATCCAAGTATGCAATGGAATATATCTGTTATTTACGATTATAGAAGAAACTTCTTCAAATAAAAGTTGTTTAAAATATTATTCTTTATAATTTTTGCCCCATACATAAATATCCTAAAATGGCCTGTATTCGAGAAATTTGAGAAACAGTGAAAATTTTGAACTCAAAAACGGATAAAGAGAAAAACACCAAATTATAAACTTAAGCTTTAATCTACCCTGCGGTGAGCTAAATGTAGTTTGGGCATAGTCGGAACATCTGGGAGGGGGGCACTTTATGGGAAGTCATTTTCCTACTTTATGGAATATATCCATTATTTACGCTTAGAAAAGAAACTTCTTTGGATAAAAATTGTTTGAAATATTATTCTCTACAAGTTTTGTCCCATACATAATTTTCCTAAAATGGCCCGTATTCGAGAAAATTGAGGAATAGTGAAAATTTCGAAATTTTGAACATAACTAAAAAACGGACAAAAGAAAAAACACCAAATTTTTAATTTTAATCTACCCTGCGGTGAGCTGAATATATTTTGGGCATGGTCAGAAGATCTGGGGGTACTTTATAGAAGGCCATTTTCCTACTTTATGGAATATATTTGTTATTTACACTTGGAGAAGAAACTTCTTTGAATAAAAGTTGTTTGCAATATTATTCTCTATAATTTTCGAGATAATTTTGGTTGCATACTTAATCTTATCAAAATGACCCGTATTCGAAAAATTTGAGGAAATGTGAAAATTTCGAATTTTAAATTATATCTCAAAATTGAATAAAGAGAAAAACAACAAATTTTAAACTTAAGCTTAAATACATTCTGTGGTGAGTTGTCTAAATTATGGACATAGTTGAAGCATCTGGAGGTGTTTTATAGGGGGTCGTTTTTTTAATTTAACGAATATCTCCGTTATTTACTATTGGAGAAGAAATTTTTTTGAATAAAAGTTGTTTGCAATATATTTTTTCAAAATTTTTGTAGTAGGAATTGAAGATTATATATTTTTATATTTCCAAAATTATAATAGAACCCTGTTTCGAAGATATTTGAGTTAAACCTGTGATATATCGACATCTTTAAAGAGTTTTAGCTTAGGAAGCAGTTTTGAGTAATTTTATTATACTAAACCAATTTCTATTAAAACAAATTTGTTAACCAAAAATTGCTCACTCAGTATTTATTAAAGGAAATGAAATACTATTTACTCATTATGTTATCTTTATCGTTTGGCAAATATCCTAACACCGAAAATTTCTTATTTTCATTAGATAAGAAAACTTATTTTTAACGATATTTGCTACAATTTTTACTGCCTGATAAATCTTAGCAAATCTTATTACTTTTAAAAAGGAATACAATAATATTTTTACGTTTACAAATATGACTCACTTAAAACAAAAAATAATATCGTAAGCAGTTGACGGAAGTAAAGATATTGATAAATATAAAAATTAGAAAAAATTAAGTTAATATTGTTTATTAAATTGTTTTCTTTTTAATTCTTATTTTAAATTCATATTTCTTATTACATGTATGGTGACAATTTAAAAACTTAACATGGCTATATCTCAAACTAAATATTTTGTATGCCTGGACTAGAAATATTTAAAAATATTAAATTCAGATTAACATGAATTGCCATCTCTTTAAATAACTAGAGGTTGCAATTTTTGATTGTGGTAGCTGCAGCATAGGGGGCTGATGAAGATAAGTTCTGTGACATTAAACTTCCCCTTTCGTATCCAAGATATGGTTATCATCTTTATTTTGCCATAAATTCCAGTATAATTTTCAACAACCAAAAAAGAGCTATTCATTGTCACTATAAATACTCTTCTGGGTTAATTACCTCCAATTCTACGTCCAACACAGGTCCTTTGACAGGATTATTCAGGTCCTTTCTGATAAGAATATCAGCTTCTCCAAAATACATGTATCCAGACTCTTCTTTGTTTAAAAAAAAAGATCCCAGCCAATGTAGAACTGTTGGACTGTCTAGGAATATTATAATTAGCTCAAGAAAAATCGGTTCAATAGCAGAAATAGGAAATACTCCTCCTGGAAAACGCCAACGTACTTTGGTGAATGCCACAGAATGCTGGTTTCATTACCTGCATCTGTTCTTTATCCATATTTGAATCAGACAAGTCCTTTACAAATGAGCATCAGAATCCTCTTTTCAATCGTTTATACCACCATTTCTGCTTTGTAAACCTATCTAAAAACAATTTTATCCTTAAGAAATCACCCTCTGAAGTTTTGTACCGTTGTTAGGAAAAACCTTGTATACAGAACATCTTAAAATTTCAAAATAGGCTCTCGCTTAGATCACAAAATTATAGAAAAATTTATGTAAATTTCTATTAATCCCAATTTGGAAATATTTACATCAAATTAATTAAAAGAAAAGCTATTTTTAGAAATATTTTTAAATATATTAACGCAGATATGACGCAAATAACACTTTACGAATTCCGTTCTCTCGAGGCTTATTTACGATGTCCTTATGTGAAAGTTTTTAGCGTACGATTAGCTCAAGCCATAAAAGTCATTCGAAACTTTATTAATTCGAAAAAATAATAATAATTATTGACAAAAAAAATTTGACACTTCCAATTTTCTCATGGAAACAATTTACCCTGCGGATATAAGTTTTAAACCGGGATATCTTGTACGCCAATAAATTAAAGTATTGAAAAGTAATTGTATGTTATTCTTCTTCTTCCTTTATTGGGCTATATCCCACTGGATATAATTTACCCAGCCAACAACGGGGAGAGTATCCTTGTGTTGCTCTCAGCAATTGGATACCCTCTATTAAATTGATATATTTATATATTTCAAAGTAAAAAGCTTATAAATGTTACTACTTGAGTTATATACGTAGTGGAGCATACAAAGTTAGTACATAGACGTCACAACACAGGATAAAAACTTTTCTCGCTTGGGGGCGGTCGCAAACAGCAAAAAATTTAAATTTTAATAAAATATAATTCCGTTTAATATTATTTGATTCTCCCTCGTAAATTATTTATAAGCATTTAATTTAATTTTGTAATAAAAAGCGTGAATTATAAACATGTTTACAAGTATCACTAATAAAACAGTAAACAAAAACAAAAGTATTTTCAGCGTAAAACCACAAATCCAATGAACCTTAAAAATGGTCACCGAATGATTTAATATAAGATCCAATTAAACTGATAGTATTTGAAATGAAATGAAAGCGTCTCAAGGACGAGTTTTTTTTCTTCTGATCGTCCATAAATGCCGTCGATCCAGATTTCTTTTTTTGGAGTAATAACCTTGTCAAGAATATTAATAATAGAAATCGGATTTGATGATATCGAACAGTTAATGGATTAGTCAAAGGAGAACTACTACTAGTTGTCAACTTTACTTTCGAGATAAAAACTTTTTATTGGTAATAGTTGAAAGAGTTTTCGCTAGTCATTAATTAAATTAATAAAATTGATTTTTTAGAAGATAAGATGAAGCAGGATAAAAATCTAAACTGGTCAGAATTTTCGTATATTATTATTAATAGATGGTTAAAACAATATTCACGGAATGTGAAAGGTTTTAATAATAACATATAAATTAAGAGTGTGCACTTTTTTAGTGCTTTTAAATTAATATTTTGTGAGAAAGATACGATTTTAAATTATAATTTTGTATAAAAAAATTCGAATGCATTAAAAAATTTCATGAGCCCACTTATCTTAAACAATTACAGAATTTTATTGGCATGATACATTTTTATCACAAATAAAATTTGTGGAGGAATTAACTTATGTAAATTTTCTAATTACAATTACTTTTAAATACGTGTTTACGATAAGCACGTTGTATAAAAATAATAAATTTCCTGTTCAAACAGGTAACTAGAGCTCGGACTCGCATCCATTTCATTTGTTGTTTAAATGCATTTGACAAAAGCGCTGTGTCGTGAAAAGAGCCTCAATAAAGTAGTGACATTGTTGAACCCAAAATAATAACAGTAAGATAAGTAGATTAGATACCCTTATTTTTAAGACGTATTTTGTATTTATATTATTATTATAAACAATTTATGTTACTTAAACATTATAAACTAAGGAAATATAGTGTTACATACAGCATTTTTTTATTGGGTTGATTAAACGGTCCCAGATTAATGATGCCCAATTTGTATGGTATGCTAATATTACGCTGTTGCTAGGTACACGCTAAAGTTTACACAAATCAAAAAATTATGTATACGCAAAACGTTATATTGCTGTGGTGGGAGGTGTTTGTGTGAATGCGTCTTGTTTGTTTTCATTTACTAGCAGTAGTATTTTATAAACCTTAGAAGCAAATTTCACATACAAGAACAAATAATAATAATGCCGTCACAACAAGAAAATGAAGCAACGACTTCTCGTAGGGTGGCGGCTTCACCACCACCAGAAAATTTCAATTCATACCTAGCTACGCCGACCGACATAAACACCAACGGCCTAGACACAGCTCACCTACTTTGTCAAGACGTTTCGCGTGTAGATAACTTTTTGAATTGCGTACAAGTTAGCGTGTACCTAGACACTGTGCTTATAATATAAAAGTACCTAGTTCTAGGTACACGAACCATGTATTTTTGTTCCGAATCAATAAACTTTTAAAATCTTACATTTAATTATTAACTTTTTCGTTCCATTTTTTATACTACTTGTTATTTGTTATGGATTTTGACTTTTACCTCAAGTCAAGGAGACCTTAAATGGTATAGGAAACAATACGCTAGAGCTGGTTGTATAAAGCTTACTTAAAATTAAGCTCAGCTCTAGGTGATGTCAATTTTCAATTATACAGACACTAAATGTTTAGACTGTACCTATGCATACAAAATTTGTCATGTGTCACCTCAAACCGAGTTTAACTTTAAGTAAGCTTTATACAACCCGCCCTTGAGATATTTTTATTTTTAAGGAATAACTAAAGTCGCTGCAAACGGCTGTTACCTTTTTCATGTAATTGTAATTAAATCAGTATAATTCCTATTTTTACAACATGTACTTCAAAATCCTATAAAATAAAAACAATAACAACACTAACTTCGATATGTCTGATCACAATAAAGGAAGTAAACAAGTTATTACTTCTTCTAGACCACCCCTTCTTGAGTACGCTTATGGTAATCGGGTCTCATTATTATACCAATCTAAATATTGATGTAACCCATTACACATCCTTTCTGTTTCTGGCTGACTTCACAAATATTAAAATTAGAATTTACAGTTTATAGACGTTTCCGGTTTACAAGGAAGACTGACTATTATGATTGTAATGACAGTCATAATCCTACGATACTTTCAACCCACGAAAATATAGATACTGGGTATTTTGGTACTACGCAAACGAACCCATTTGCAATTCAAAATATTAAAATTAGATGTGGTGATAGACATATTGTAAATTTATATAATTGTTTCGAGTTATGAATTAATTATGAATTTTAATTCAATTAACTGAATATTTAAATTAGTTTGAATTGGAAAAACGTGTTCCTACATCTTTAGTCAGCTTTAATGATATTAATTTTTCTGGTTTGTTGGTGCGTACGGTATTTGAATCTCGTCTCGCTTTTACAATTTTTAAAAATGTAATCGTATTCAGTTTGTTTATATTTGTGTTCATTTATTTACCAAACTCTCAACTTTTATCAAAATTCCAATAATTACTTTTATTACCGAGTCCTTACAGGTAGTGATATCATTATTTACTTAAATCTTGTGTTCTTTAGTTAACTTTTGATATTATGAAAGGTTAAAAGTATATTTTGGAAATTGCAATGGACATAATAAAAATGTCTTATAGTTAGTTCTTCTAGTATTAAGAGAGCATTACAACTTGTGCAGGTTTCAAGTTATGTGGAGTGGACTGTATTTAAACTATTTAAGAAAAGATGTTACTTTATTTTATAGCTATAGTCTATTTTTATGTATGAGGGAGTATTAAAATAATAAAGCGTTCGTAATCCATAGGCGTATCACTTCTTTTAGTAGACAGTTAAAATATTTTTTGAAGTTATTCCTCGAGTATACACTTATATTTTCACCTAATTAACCTGCTTATAACTTCTAAACAGCTGAAGGTAAAAAAGTGCAATTTTTTCTAAAATGTTTTATTTTTCCACAAGGTATGTTAAGAACATTGTGTCAAACGGATTATGTAGGTATAAGGGTTTAAACTTTGACTTTTAAACAACGTTACGTTCATAAATAATAATTTTAATATAAAAACTACTTCTTACCTACAAATCCAAATCAGAATCGAAATCAGAAGATGAACTGTCGCAACCAATATTTACAATGAGTGGCTCGATCATTTCATCAGTAATATTTTCCAACTTCCACATTTTCTCTTCTTCTTTAATCGTATGATTTACTGCTTTTTCCCAGTTTTCAGGCTTCACATTATTTACAGCCTCCAAAAACAACTGTTTAACATCACTCATTTTAAAAGAATTATTTTTTCTTGAAACTTCTCCCTTTATCTGTGCCCATATCAGTTCAAGGGAACACAAATGATACAGTTCTTTTCTCACAGAACCGGGATGGAACTTAATATTCTTTGAATTTAGCCAATTCTGTAAATCTTTTTTTAACCACTTGGTTGTGGGCATTTTTTCTATAAGTCTCGAGTGATAACTTGCATTATCCATTACTATTATACAGTTCTGAGGAAGAAGATCTATAATTTGTTCAAACCACTCCTTAAAGACATCAGCATTCATGTCCTCATGGTAGTCACCGGTACGAGTAGATTCAAAAGTCAATAAACCACCTTTAACAAAACCGTTTGAACTACTGATGTGTACTATTATTAGTCTGCGCCCCTTTCCTGATGGTGGATTTAAACCAGTAGATAAATTATTTAAAAAAGCCTGTCTTCGACTTGTAACAGTTTCATCTTGCCAAAATTTATTTGGTTTATGTCCCTCGTTGATCCATGTTTCATCTAAATAAAATATATTTCTTCTTTGGTTTCTCATTTCTTTTATAGTCCTTAAGTAATTTCTTCTCCATACTACAATATCGCTTCTTTCTATTAAAATAGACTTTCTGGAATGCTTTTTCCATAGAAAACCTATTTCTTTTAAAAGTTTCCATAGTGTGTCTTGACTCATTTGAGGGTAATCCTTATCATCTCGAACCGTGGCAAGAACTTTGTCTACTGTCGGAAATTCTTTTCTAAAGAAGAACGCATGCACTTTCCTTCGAAGTCTTTCTTTCAAAAGATTTTCTAATTGAAATTTTGGTTTTCCTGGAGCTTTACGTGCTGTTTGAAACTCGTCACATTTCTCTTTTTTAACAACTCTGTAAATCGTAGATTTCCCAACACCAAGCATACTACTAACTAATTCCACTGTGTCATCAACACTTTTACATAAATGTTTGTCTGTAAATGATTTAAAACAATTAAGTATTAATGTTTTTTCATTAACTGTTAAAGGACCGATTTTTTGTCGTTTACGCGGCCCTTCCAAATTTTCCATGATCAGACTAGAATTCACACTGCACCTTGCAAGTTGCAACTAAACGACATTTAGTAAACTGTCAAGAATACACAACTTGAACCTGCTTACTAAATGGAAAACCTATAATCGCATTTTCTGTGAAATTTGTTGGGTTGGTATTTATCTACTTATAATTCGATTACTGTAAGAAATTCTTGGAATTAAAATAAAACAAAATTGGCAAATAGGTACTTATTGAAAATAATCTTAAGATACGGCTATGTAATCTTTAATACACAGGGCTTTTGGCCTGTCCAAACCTTTTTCTATTGTTCTGTACAGCCTATGTTTACAAAGGACCAATAAAAGACCCAAAACTTGTAATAGCTCAGGTACAATTTTAGGAAATATTTAGATTATTCTGTAAAAATATTTAAAATGACCGTACTAAGTTTTGCATTAGAAATGCTGTTTTATTACTCTCTCATACATAAAAATAGACTATAACACCAATAGATTCCTTAAACCTTTCACCCTTCAATACTAATTCAGGCTAAATCTTGGTGGCATTTTAAAAAAAGGCTTAACCATTTTTTTCCGGGTTTGATATTTCCATTAAAGGTGAACCTTGATTCTAAAGCTAGTTTAGAAACGCTTTCCATGAAGGTTTCCCATTGCAACAGCAATTAACCGTCTCGATGATGGTGGGTGAGGTTTTCAGGGTTTTACTCACTTGTGAGTCAAATGACACCATCAATCATCTTTCAGTCGCCCCGGAGAGCCACGGCAAATAATAATAGCCGTTCCTTCCCCTACACAAGTCGTTCAGTCGACTTCAGGGGTTGAAATTCACTCGGAAGGGGGTGAATTAGGGAGAGTATTATTATTATTATTCTACTTTTTATTTTACGATACGATGGGGTTTCAAGTTTACCACCTCTCCACCTACCAAAAGCCTCTTCAACTTCTATCAACATTCTATAACTTTTTTTATATACTATAAAAATCTATATAATAATTTTATGTACTACAAACTATGCGAATCTGTAATTTTGAACAAATGTTGTACAATTTGTGTGCATTTATATATTTTATATGATTTTATTTAAATTTGGTTCACTTTTTGTTTAAATTATGTGTGAAATAAACATCAATTTCCTCAAATAGTTTTTTTTATTAAATATTGTGTAATCTTAAATATCAAAACAGCATAACTCTGTTACTTATCACACGATTTCAATCAAACTAACGCCATAATAATTTTGGGCGTTATTTGTACAGATTGCGTATAAAATAAACAATCAATGATATACTGAGGTAGGTCGTCAACGCTTAGATATAATAAATTTCAGTCAAAACAATGCCATTTATTATTTTCACTGGTATTAAAATTGTTATGGCCGAATTACTGCTAATTTTTTTAAAAAAGTTCTCCAAAAAATTGATTTTTTTCTTTGACGAATACAAACTAAAATAATAAATTTCAATATTATTGTTACTTGATCAGAATCGTTTTATATAAATAATAGCTTAAATAAAATAAACTAAAATCAATTCCTTTATCGGATACGTTAACTATATGCGGGTTTGTAGTTTATGGATGATGTTGTCGAGAGCTTTGTTTATAGAAATACTTTGTTTTGATTTGTGAATTATGCAGAGGATATCATATTACTATATATGTTGCGGAACTCGATTGGCTGAATATGTCATAGAGGCGTGGTTTACTAGCTAGCGTATTATTTATTAAAATCGTTAACTACACTCCTATATTTATGTTACAAAATAATTATCAGAACATTGCATTATAACATTAATTTTATATCACTATAAATTAATATAAATTCTGAATAAAAGGCAAATCAAATCTATATCAATTTAGATTTCGTTATATATAAAAAATAAATATCGTGAAAAAAAAAAATGGTGTTTGGATATTTGTAGCCATGTGTCATATTTTATTTAAAAAATTATCTATTGAATTACTTATCAGAGATTGTTACGTGAATTTATATAAAATACTTACAAATTTGTTGACCATGATTTTAGTAATAAAAAAAATGTAACTTTCTCTTTTCCGGTTCGATATTAATAGTATATAGATTGCCAATTAAAAATATATCAATACATTATTAATTATTTGCCAAAATTAGCCAGCAAATAATTAAATTATAAAAATTTGCATTTTTTTTTCAAGGGTTCTCTCATCGGTTATAATTATTTCAATTTAATCAACAGAGAACTGGTTTTTGATTGAATTAATTTGTTTAATAAAGGCTACAATGCCACAATGAAGGTATTAATTAGGTTACTTTAAAATCTACACAAAAGTGAGTTTGTTATTAATTTGTTATATTAAAGAACTTATTTAGAAGTTATTTATTACATAATAAAAATAATATAAATATTCTGGCTACCAGAATGTTACAAATATGTAGATCAGAACGTATTCTGAAATTTCGGCAATTACCAAAACTCGTTCTGGACCTTTCCAAAACGAAATGTAAATACGTTTTTAACCAATAAAAAACATAAAAATGTACAATAAACATTATTAAAGTCAATAAATTTTTCTGAATTAGGTGATAAAATTATTAGCAATTTCAATTTATATTTGTATAAAAATACTGTGATTGTCGCGCAAGCCAACCCTGTGCTTTGTTTATTTCCTGGCCGCAGTATGAAGTCTAGCGCTGGCAATATAAAGACAAACGCACCGCTTCCGAAACTATCAGAAAAAGCGGTATGTGGTCGTTAAGTCATAGAGATGGAATTTTCTGACATTCGAGATTGTCTAGAAACTATTAATACAGATTTGGCTTTATATAAATAGTGCGAGTTGTCGACGGATGGGCAGATTCAAATAAAGTGTTGGACAGAGAAGATAAATTGTAAATAAAGTGTTTTAAATAAATAAATTAAACACATTTAGAAAAAAATTGTATGAATCAAAAATTAAAGTAAACTCTACGTGTTTAAAGTTTTACTGTTCGACATTTCTAAATTTTCCCACTCTCTGTTATTTTGAAACCATAGTATAACTCTTCGAGATTACCTCTACCGGGTGTTCAAATTAAAGTGTTATAGTTAAATACCGCCTTTTATAAAAAAAACGTTTCAGAGGAAAGTTTTATATTTTTTTGGGTAAATATTTTGGCTAAAATCTTCTTTATAGCCAACCATATTATGGCTTTTTTCGCACAGCAAAATATTTAGGTAGGAGTTACTCAATAAGTAAAAATCCAATAAAAAAATGTTTCCCTTAAAAGTTTCTTATTTTTTTTTATGAACTTTAAGAATATTTAAAATAAAAATGGGTTTCTAATTTGAAATAAAAAAGTCCACCTCGCCAAAATATTTCTCTCAAAAAACTATACAACTTTTGTCGGCTGTATTTAACTGTAACACTTTAATTTGAACACCCGGTATAACTTTTATGTAATTTATTGTTAGACTTTTGTTTAATAATTATAAAATAATAAACATCCGATAACGATTTAAAATAAATTCGATACATAATAAATAAACAAAATTACACGCACAGAGTTTTGTTTAAATAAATAATTTAGATGTGTGATAAGTTTGGAAGAATGTGAATTTATATACATCAATACACTTACAATGTAAATAATAATTTTGTTGTTGTTAGAAAGTAGCATGTCTCAGTTTAAAACTGTAGTTTTCCGTCACAGATATGTATATAAAAATGATAAAAAAACTCATTTAAAATGTCATTAAAGATATTTATAAATTATTTATATAAAGTTAATGCTCACATTTATACTGAATAATTTTGTTTATATGGTTCTAAAAGTGAGAAAAAAAGCGTTTCATAACGATAATAGTACATTTAATCGTTTATTTAATTCAATTTTCTTTATATCAACATCCACTTTTAAATATCCTTGAATCTAACAGAAAATGTGCGCAATAAACGCTCTGTAACATTCCATGGATCTGAGGAAAACTCATTCATCAATCATCCTGTTACTTTGCGATACCAATACAGTAATTATATGCTTTTAGATAAATTAAATTTGCGATAATAAATAGTATGAATCAGAGTTTGTTTTTTTAAGGTTTTCTCCTTTAATAAATTCTTCAAAATTGTTCAAGAATGTATAATTGTATGAAATACTTATTTTCGTCACACTAAAAACATAGCCGTGTTCGTTTGGTTTGCTTATGCTTACTCAATTTGTTATTATTTTTTAATAAGTTAATGTTAATATCACTAATAAAAATATAGTATATTTGTTTGATTTCTTACCAAGTATGTTTGAACGCATAATCATTTTTTATGTATATTACAGTATACCATCATTATGGTTAAAATTACCTTGATTATATTGAATTGATTATATCTATAGTTGGAGTTTGCATTAAAAATTAGAAAAATAGAACTGTTTTAATTAATATTTTTTCATAAAAAATGTTTCTACTTTGATTTGCAAGTCCCTGGTGAATTTAATGAAATGTTATATTAGACAAACATCTGAATAATTTAAAATTAGATTAGTTGAACACCACATATAAAGAATATCAAGATTTGTGCATACAAGCACAAGTGATTTTATCCAAACACAGAGTGTAATAAATAATTGAAGAATATTTCAATCTTGAAAATATTCATTATTATTTTATTTAAATGAAATATGTATTTATGAATTATTTATGTAAAATGTTAAATTTGCTTCATTGTCTACAATTTTTAAAACAAAATATATTTATATTGTTTTGTGATTTTTTTCTATCTAGTTTATTATCTATTGAATTAATTATATCTATAGTTTTTGCTTGTACTACTAAATACAGTCTGTTCACTATACTTACGCGGGTTTTGTATTAACAAAATTATGCAAATTAGTCATTGACAACCAGTTCCAATAAGCCTATTCCCAAGAAATTAGGTAAAATTGCTCTATATGGAGATGAGGCTTATTGATTGTGAAAAAAAATTTAATAAAAGTGGGGGGGGGGTTAAAGGGATTGACATTTTAAAATAAATCTAACTCAAAAACGAACAATATCAACTTGAAATTTTTGGAAAAATCAAGCTCTACAAGGGGAGGAATCCTAATGATTCTGAAAAAAATTTGATTGAAAATGGGGGTTAAGGGGGTCTGTTAAACTGTGAAAATTATAATTTAGAATGCCATGCATTATATATCTCTTCATTCTAGTTTAATATCTGTGTAATATTACTTATTTTAGTTAACTAGTATATTATTTTATTAATATATACATATAAAAATATTTTTTACACAAAAACCTAGACGAAAACCAATGTCAAGCTTTCTACATAATTTGATATATATTTAAAAATAATCTCAAAATATGAAGAAAAGTCAGTTGAATAACTAATAATGTTTAAAGATGGTTTTCAACGCATTAAAAAGAAAACAAATATAATAACTAAATTATTCATTTATTCATTCATTAATAGTTGTATTGCTTGAAAACAGCATGATATTAATGATAATAACTACATTGTACTAAGTACAAATGATAAAATTATTGGAAAAAGTGAACACCCATTTTAAATTACCACAAGCCGCCACTGATTTCGTATACAACTATGATGATAAATAGGTCTTAAACATGGGCAATATTTTCCAATTATGAAATAAATATTATAACAGAATAATAAACATGACTTTAGATACACTTAGATTTTCATTTGCAATTTTAAGCTAATCAAACATAAACTAATAATTAATCTTTTTATCTTTTTTATAATTGTACTTATTAAATTGATTATGTCTTTAATTGGAGTTACTTTTTGTCAATGTACATATATTTTCATATTTGTATCAAATTTTTGGAATTATATAAAGCACATGTCATGCGTTTTTCCAGCACACGTCTTTAGAATCGGTATGAATGAGACCCCTACATGTGAGTGCGACAATTTAACAATCTGTGACTTGAACCATATATTTTTTAATTGTTCCAAACACAAGAACAAATCCGACAAATTCATGAAAAAACTAGTTTCACTAAAAGTAAATCTCCCAACTAATATCAGTACTTTTAATAAAGATATATATGACGAAATAAATTTTCCTTAAGAAATCAAATATCAACATATAATTACTTATTTTTAAAATCCCTAAAAAAAAATCTGTGGCTAATAGACTTAGTCTGAAGCCAACACCCCTCCTACACACGCACACACACATGTCATGCGTATTTTTTAAATGACAGTTGTAAAAAATTAGATAGTACCTTAGGAAAGGCAGATAAAAACTATGAAACGCGTGTTTATTATGGCTTTGATACATTTTTTTTACTATGTCACCATTAGATCGTATATTTTTTTATTTATTATTAAATATAATTTTGATTATTTGCCGGAATTATTCAAAATTATAATGACTAAGAGATTTTTTTGAATTATTGTACAGGAATCTTCAAATTAACGACTGAACGTGTTAAGCGGGCATTTTTCTGTATATTTAATATTTATTTTAAGGTCAACCTACTTAGAGAATAACTGGGTTAACAGATTTTCAAAAGAACTTACCAGAAACATACTAGGTTCCAGCACCATGTAAAAATCAGTCATCAATCAGGCTATCGATACACCAAAAAAACCATCACAAATATATATCACTAATTTTTCAAAAAATAAAACCAAAAAAATCAAAACGTCGTAAAAATCCGCACACGAGCACCTCAAACTATGTCCATATCGGCCATTCCTGGAAAATTCCTCTAACACGAGGAAAACTCATTCCACACTTTCACAGTCGCAGTGCGGGACGGATCGTAGTCGCAAAACACGCGCGAAGCGCAACTCGCAGACAAACGCGCATCAAGTTTCGAGTTTCACGGCTCACCTGGAACTGATGCCAACACTGTCGCGACTGGCGATCACCGAATCGAGCGAATAGGGGGAGGTGCAGGGACGGCGCGAGCTTATGCGAGCCTATTAGAGCGATTATCCAGCGTTAAATAGTTGAATTAATAGCGGTTTGTAGATTAAAGCGGAAACATTTATGGGTGCTTGCCTCGGATCGAATATGATTAAATTATCGCTGCATTTTGAGTTTTTAAATGATATTTTTAAAACGAACTATTTTTTGAAATGACATTCTTTAGGAAGTTTGTATTATTTTACTCTTAAAATGCTTAGATTGAAATAACTTACTTGTTATAGTATTTTAACAAAAATTATTTAATTATTTTTTAAGTATTGGATTGGTCTTAAGTTAGAAATATTCAATTTGTAAAATATTTCATTGGGAGTATAAAAAATTAATGGCTAGTCATATTTTACCAAACACACTTTTAAACAATTAAGTCAAAATTAGAAAATAAATATTAAAAATAAATCGTAATTTATTATAAATTAATTTTGATAGAAACAGCTGGACTTCTGATTCTTGAATTCTAAAATGCTATTAGAATCTATTAAAAACTGTCACTCAAATTTTATACCTACTACAAAGTCAGCTGCAATATTTTCTAAATTAAAATTTTTGTTTGCTAATATTTACATACAGGGTTATAACAAATGTATTAGCAAAATTTATAGGGTGGCACATTATAAAATATAAATACGAACCAAACATATGTTTTTTTTTTGGCGGACGTAATCTCGACCGGTATCAGGACAGGTAGGTACTTAGGGACATGTAAATTCGACAAAAGGCTTAAGGGTTCGCCTTTATCGTATATAAGTATTTTTGACTGAAAATAGAACGTAAAATTTTTATATTATATGCTCGTTTTTAATATTATATAACTGTTTCGGCTTTTTTTAGTCTTGTCAGTGTTATATTAATTAGTTTTTGATTTATAACAAAGAAAAAATAGCAGGGCTTGTATATGTTTATGAAGATAAAAAACTGCAAATTGTACATACAATTTTAAGAAGGTAAATATTTAATTTCTTTTTACAAATTTTTATTTAAAGTGAGCGTGACAAAAATGCTTAACGAAGAATGTGAACTTATGAAGTATTATGAAAAGTGTCAATAATAAAAAATATAACACAGAAAACTATTTTGTATCATGACTATAACAAATTCATTATATGTTTCCTTAAAAGTAATGTTATCCAGTGGCGGCTCGTGGGCACTAGCGGCAGTGGGGCACACACTGGAAAGGAATCCCGGAATTCGTTTTTTCCTTAGGAAAACAAGTTCTCCGCTCAATGAAAGTTAAATATATTTCAAAACAAATTAAATATTTTAAAATTGAAGACTAACTGCTAGGTATACCACTGCAGTTGTATACTATTTCTTCTGGATTTTTGGCTAGCAAAGTGATCGATGACCAGATTATTAAAATTTGAAATGGACCGAATAAGTTTTTTTTCGATGGATAACATGGCTAACGCGCTCAATCTATCTTAGCACATAGTGTTGCTTAAAAATATTTTAATACGTTTTAGTGTCGAAAAACATCTTTGACTCTCCACTGTGGTCATGGGAATTGTACACAGGATAGTTAGTAGCTCCACAGATTCCGAAAATGTAATTGTCAAATTGTTCTCAAAAAACATTTGTAATAACGGTACGGCCCCATTGTGTTGCACAAAGTCATCTCGGGTGTAAAGTATGGACAGTTCGTTTTTGAATTTTAAGCTGTTTACGTTTGGAAATAAACTACACACAGTTTTAACGTCCTCATTTGGAAAATAACCTCGGTAGTCTTTAAATTTTTCACTATCAAATAAACTTGCAATTGTTAGGTTGGTAGTAAAACTAAAACGTTCATTTACTTGCACTACTATTGTATCACAAATTTCCTTACATATCGTTAAATTAGGAATGGGTTCCTCCTTTTCAACAAACCGTCTCTTCTTGCTTGTACTTGGACCTGATTGGGTGTTGTCGTTTAAGTTTAGTTCGTGTGGATTCCATTTACATTTATATGGAACAAGTTTGATGTGTTGGACTAAATCAGTTTTAATTTAATATTTTTTTAGTTTGGAATTATACAAGCTAGGTAAATAGTTTTTTTTAAACCTTGAAATGTTATATTTTGTATTTCTTATTGAAATCATATTTTTTAGAGAATATTATGATCAATTAGCGAATTCTAATAAAAATATTTGTTGATTTCAGACACTAATTTATCTTTAATACTAATATAAAAAACTATTTATTTTAAACAAAGGCAATTAAAAATGTTTATAAGACATAAAATTTTTATAGACCTGCAGATTTTGATTAGCTATTAGGAACTAAACTTTTACATGCTTTTTAGTGTTATCTAAATCAGAACATTTTAATAAGAATTAATAGCAAAGAAACAGAAAAAGCTGGTATAAGTTTAGAATTAGGTTATCTATACATAGATACATGATTATTCCTTTAAAATTTGATTGCAGAGCAGCGTAAAAGAATTAATTGATAAACATTATTACTGTAATAGATT
The DNA here is from genome assembly GCA_927349885.1 of Psylliodes chrysocephalus. Lineage (NCBI taxonomy): Eukaryota > Metazoa > Arthropoda > Insecta > Coleoptera > Chrysomelidae > Psylliodes > Psylliodes chrysocephalus. The sequence continues at coordinate 7,154,850 of OV651831.1, forward strand.
TATACAAAATACAAAATAATCAGAGTAAAATCAACGAAGACTATAGTAACTCATTTTTGAGAGATTTGAGTTACCGTTATCCAGCGCATATATTTGCCAAAAGCTTTGACCTAAATAAGTATCGTATGTCTAAACAAAGAGGTTAAGCAACCAGAAATACTACCATAAAATATAGTAAATCATTTTAGACCATAAAATACTACGAATACTATATTATCTTAGATTTTCTCAAAACTAGAAATAATGAGTTACTACAGTCTTCGTTGCATGTGTCGAAATGTAATATTAGTTTTTATTTTAATGATTCATCAACATTTTTCCACTTATTATAACGAATTCAGAATAATTAACTGACTTCATAAAAAGGTGGAGGTTCTCAATTTTTTTTATATTATGTATGTTCAGCGATAATTTTTTATCACGTTTTCCGTTTTCAATTATTCTTTTTTTGTTAAAAGGGGCGTACCTCAGGGAAGGTCCTTTATAAATTTGGCCCAAATCTGGTGATAATATTTGCATTTGAAGTCGGTTTTTTAAAATTACTTTTTTAACTTGTAAAAAAAATAAGATTCTTTAAATGATGCGTCAGAACAGTAACCCACCGGGTTTGATATGCTAGTAGTTAGATCCTTAATATTTCGATCCGTTTGAGTCTCACCAAGGCCGAGTTTTTTTTCTAATGAATTATTTATACAGGGTGACACATCGAAAACTTCCCATCCTAAATATTTATTTTCCTTTCCAGTAAATATTTTTAACACTCGTGGCTTAAACCTCCTAGGATTGGTAGATGTTACTCTTAAAATCTTGAAAAAGAAAAGGAAATCAAGTTGCACATCCTTATAAAAGGGCGATTAATTATCTTTTTAATGGTTACCTAATTTATTATCTTCTGACCAGCAGAAGTTGGAACGTGCCTGAACTGAGATTTTTAGTCTTCATGTTGACATAACCAGAAAAATCACAGTCGTTAAATACATTTAATGTAATAAAAGTCTATCGCCATTACAGAAATAACGATTACATTGCTTTCAAACTATTAATTATGATGCTTTTAAGGTGATTATAATTTTCGGAAAAATATATCTCAATAAGTTATTTTTGAAGTTTAATTTCTTTCAGTTTCTGAGAAAAATAATCAAGCAGCTTTAAGTTTCAAAATATCATAATGAAAATACGAGAATCCCTAAATAAAACTAATTTAAATATAATCCCTAAATTTGAACTTTAAATGACTTGATAATTTTTTAAAATTGGTCAAAATTAGTGGCTCCATTCTACGTATTAGTTTTTATGTTTTATTTTTTTGTTTAATTTGCCAAATACTAGAAATTTAATACCTACTTCTTTTTTAAAGTATATAATATTTAATTTACTTTTAATGTTATATAATATAAAAATAACGAATCAGATTTATTTTACTTCATATTGTCTTGATCGTAAAATTCAAAATGTAAAAAATTATTTATATAAGTATTTAAATTTAAAATAATAAATTCGCAGTTATATAAGAATCTATAACTGATATTAAATTAAACAAAAAGAAATAAGAATAAATAAATATATACACTTAAGTATTTATAAATTAATATTAAACACATGAGGCATGACATTAAATATCTATAAACCATAACTATTGGTTACATAGACTAATAAATCGTATTGGACTGCTATAAAGAAATAAATAATGCTATTTGATATTTAGAAAAAATATAATTTTAGTATTATGAATTTCTTTTTATTCTTATATAATAAATATTTATCTATATTACTGAGATTCCTACCTAGGCCAACAAAAAAATTTTTTAACACTTTTTTCCACGTTTCTGACCATTCTAAATCTAATAATTCAAAAAAATGTACATCTGTGGGCATTCAGTTTCCTAATATACCTAATACAAACAAAAATATATTATGTACTTTAAAAAGTATGTTTCTGAAATGTTTCAAGAAACATTTGTCTTAAACATTTTGAAGATGATTTACGCGATCTCTCTATGAGATATCCTTACCTAAATGACCCATTTAAAAAGAACTTATGAAACATAGAAACCATTAATTCATTACAATAGAAATATTTTACTTACATGATGTAAACGTTAATTTCATTCTTTAAAAATGATTAATAAAAACATATCTTGTTTCGTAACAACCATAATAGGTCACTGTAGTCTCGTACTTTTACATCATGGCATCTATGATCATCGCCACCCACGATCTAAAGCGTGCGTGAAACCGGACAAAAGCCCCATCTAGTCAAAACAAAATTAAACCTGGTCGGTCAGAACTGTCACCTGTAGATAGCTTAATAGGCGTCCGGTTTTTTTATTGTCCCTCGCGAGAGCTTATTTACATTTCGTTTAAAATTTTCAGATAATCTGGACGATTTATCAGACAAAAAGCTTGTTGTCTTTCTAACCCTTATCTTTCAGGACCGGTTTAAGAACTCTTAATATATTTTCTGATCCTGATTACGTCAGTTAATTAAATTTTGACTCTACAGATGTCGATTGAATTTAAAATTATTTTTTACTTTAATATTAATAAGTAAAAATATCTAATTGAGCAGGATATGTGCAGCAATGGTAAGTAAAATAAGGCAAAACGTGAAAGATCCAAATTGGCATATATTCAAAGAATAACAGACAATTAAACTATATAAAACCTATTTATTTGTTTAGTTCTTTATAGTCTATTTTTATGTATGAGAGAGTATAAAACAGCATTTCTAATGCAAAACTTAGTACGGTCATTTTAAATATTTTTACAGAATAATCTAAATATTTCCTAAAATTGTAATAAATCTACCTGAGCTATTACAAGTTTTGGGTCTTTTATTGGTCCTTTATAAACATAAGCTGTACAGAACAATAGAAAAAGGCTTGGACAGGCCAAAAGCCCTGTGTATTAAAGATTACATAGCCGTATCTTAAGATTATTTTCAATAAGTACCTATTTGCCAATTTTGTTTTATTTTAATTCCAAGAATTTCTTACAGTAATCGAATTATAAGTAGATAAATACATTCCCAACAAATTTCACCGAAAATGCGATTATAGGTTTTCCATTTAGTAAGGAGGTCCAAGTTGTGTATTCTTGACAGTTTACTAAATGTCGTTTAGTTGCAACTTGCAAGGTGCAGTGTGAATTCTAGTGTGATCATGAATTTGGAAGGGCCGCGTAAACGACAAAAAATCGGTCCTTTAACAGTTAATGAAAAAACATTAATATTTAATTGTTTTAAATCATTTACAGACAAACATTTATGTAAAAGTGTTGATGACACAGTGGAATTAGTTAGTAGTACGCTTGGTGTTGGGAAATCTACGATTTACAGAGTTGTTAAAGAAGAGAAATGTGACGAGTTTCAAACAGCACGTAAAGCTCCAAGAAAACCAAAATTTCAATTAGAAAATCTTTTGAAAGAAAGACTTCGAAGGGAAGTGCATGCGTTCTTCTTTAGAAAAGAATTTCCGACAGTAGACAAAGTTCTTGCCACGGTTCGAGATGATAAGGATTACCCTGAAATGAGTCGAAGCACACTATGGAAACTTTTAAAAGAAATAGGTTTTCTATGGAAAAAGCATTCCAGTAAGTCTATTTTAATAGAAAGAAGCGATATTGTAGTATGGAGAAGAAATTACCTAAGGACTATAAAAGAAATGAGAAACCAAAGAAGAAATATATTTTATTTAGATGAAACATGGATCAACGAGGGACATAAACCAAATACATTTTGGCAAGATGAAACTGTTACAAGTCGAAGACAGTCTTTTTTAAATAATTTATCTACTGGTTTAAATCCACCATCAGGAAAGGGGCGCAGACTTTTGAATCTACCCGTACCGGTGACTACCATGAGGACATGAATGCTGATGTCTTTAAAGAGTGGTTCGAACAAATTATAGATCTTCTTCCTCAGAACTGTATAATAGTAATGGATAATGCAAGTTATCACTCGAGACTTATAGAAAAAATGCCCACAACCAAGTGGTTAAAAAAAGATTTACAGAATTGGCTAAATTCAAAGACTATTAAGTTCCATCCCGGCTCTGTGAGAAAAGAACTGTATCATTTGTGTTCCCTTCATAAAGAGAAATTCAAAAAATATGAAATTGATGAAATTGCAAAAAATCATGGGATGACGGTGGTTAGATCACCACCATATCATTGCGAAGTAAACCCGATTGAATTGATATGGGCACAGATAAAGGGAGAAATTTCAAGAAAAAATAATTCTTTTAAAATGAGTGATGTTAAACAGTTGTTTTTGGAGGCTGTAAATAATGTGAAGCCTGAAAACTGGGAAAAGGCAGTAAATCATACGATTAAAGAAGAAGAGAAAATGTGGAAGTTGGACAATATTACTGATGAAATGATCGAGCCACTCATTGTAAATATTGGTTGCGACAGTTCATCTTCTGATTTGGATTTGTAGGTAAGAAGTAGTTTTTATATTAAAATTATTATTTATGAACGTAACGTTGTTTAAAAGTCAAAGTTTAAACCCTTATACCTACATAACCCGTTTGACACAATGTTCTTAACATACCTTGTGGAAAAATAAAACATTTTAGAAAAAATTGCACTTTTTTACTTTCAGCTGTTTAGAAGTTATAAGCAGGTTAATTAGGTGAAAATATAAGTGTATACTCGAGGAATAACTTCAAAAAATATTTTAACTGTCTACTAAAAGAAGTGATAAGCCTATGGATTACGAACGCTTTATTATTTTAATACTCCCTCATACCTAAAAATAGACTATAGTCCTAGCATTGGGGGAAGAGAGGAGAGGAGTGGGGAAGAGAGGAGAGAAGTAAGGAAGAGAGGGGAATGACGTATGATCTATGAGAATGTGATAGAACAGAATAAAAATCTACCTGCTTCAAGCAATTTTTTATATTCTTTTTTATTAGAAGATATTGCCAATGAGAAGTTTTTAAATTAACATTCTATTACTGTACGTTAGAAATTCTTAATTATAATCACAACCATTTCAGTTTGGACTATATGAAAAAAGTTATAATTTTACATTTACATACTCGTAAATAAATGTATAAGTAATAAAGAAAAATACTGCAGAAAAATCCATTGTATTGCAGTAAAATTGGAAGATAATGATGTATTTATAAAAGCCTATAACATCACACAAAGTTTAACATTATATAAGAAAATATAAAACTCGTAGCATAGAAAGAGAATAAGAAACGATTTGATTTTGAACGAAAGATGAGACGTTGAATTTTCAGGCTTGTGAAACACTGGTGTATACTTTCTTTATATTGATTTTAACAAACATTCCATATTTCTTTTTGAACTAAAAACGATTTATGTAAAAAAATTTGAACCCTTTACTCCATTATATAAATTTATTAAGGCCATTCATCCCTTAAATCTGTCCATTTAAAAATAGTTGGTATCTTTACTCCTTAAGCCTGTCTATCCAATCTCTTGAGCATGCCATGTAAAAATATTTAGATCTTCTACCCCTTAAGGTTGAAGAAGTAAAAATATTTGCAACCTTTACCTCTTGAGCTTGCCAATCTAAAAATATTTGCTCTTAAAAGTAAATTAAGGTGAATATTTTTATCTGAAAAACACTGTATAATATGTACTCAGCATCACATGGGTAGTCAGAATATATGTCATGTCTAGACTTTTTGCAATAATGCCACCGACAAGTTCCGGTGATTCTCGCGTATTCAATGACACGCACATTCCGATTCGACAGGATATTATTTCAATTCTGTATGGAATTTTAAATTTCTTGTCCTTTGGATCTTATTAGTAATCTAATTTTTGAACATGCCCCATTGTAAAAATATGCGCCAGAAAAAAAAAACTTACTAATAAGATAATAGTAGGTATTAGATAGATATCAGAAAAAGAATTTTTATAATGTCAACTATATTTATTTAATAAAAAAAAATAGTAAAAATATTTAAATTTTTTACATAATTAACTACCCAAAATACAATTTTTTTAGACCACCATGCATTAGCAATCAAATTGTATATCGTGATAATGGTTTTAAATGGAAAAATAATAAAGAAATAATCTGTGTTTCTGTGTAAAACGAATTCGCGATTTAAGAGACCACCAATGGTTATGACCAAGGTAAACAATACTCGAAGAACGAAATCAAAAGTGGTCCGATTCTCAACATCAACCTTGCACCAAGTGACATTGTTACCGAATTTCCTGATGGGTTAAAAACAACAAACAACACAATCGAGCTCACTGTTAAAGTGACTTCGTTCCCGGTCACGACTCCGATGATAATTCCACCGTGAAATCCTTGATAAATCACATTCATTACCGAGCGAGTCACTTGGCCGAAAAACTCGTTTTCAATATCATATGGCAGTTTGAGCCACCCACAATTCTAGCTATCGAATATAATCCAGTTCAAATGGAATGTTTACTCATATCGGTTAAATCGTTGTCAATTTATTAAATCTGATTTCAATTCTTTTTTGGGAAGTTCCAACCGATGCTTTTGTAGAATATTTAGGTTTTACGTATATTTTATTTAATGTCAAACTGTTTAAGAAATAAATTTGAGTAAATATACACTGTACGATGATTTGTGGCCAAAATCAGGATATTTTCACTACTCATTATTGCACAGAATTGAAAATAATCATACAGAAACGCGGCACTGTCTTGATAACATTTAAATAATAAATTCATTGTTATTTTCAAAGAAACTAATTTGCAAAAAAAACACCGTTAAATTTCCACATTAATGATTTTCCCTGGTATAGTAGAAAGTCCTTTCTGTTTCGAAGTTTATGTGAATTTAGACCTGTAAATTACACCTGGGATATAACTGGCTAATAAACGAAAACGAGAAGAAAGTCGCGAGAACATACGTTAATGTGCAACTCCTATTGGTAATTAGATACCTCCGAGATCGTATTATAGCAAACAAATATGAGTAATATTTGTTTAATAAATGTGCAGAGGAAATTCCTTGTTTAAATGAACTCGAATAGTTAAAGGTTCTTACAAAGGCTATATATAGTAAGAAAGTTTACCGCTATTAGAAATTTTATGGATATTATTTATTATTTTGCAGAAGTCGCTGAACTGCTGGTTTTGATTTATCGCTTTTATCGGCCATTCTTACATATGTTTTAGTGTTTTCACTAACATATTTTAAGACAATATTCGTTCTATCTTCGTCTTGCAATTCATCATGCCATCTTCTGGAAAATAATATCACTTTAGGTAGTACAATAAGTAATTTTTGAATAATTAAAATTCATACAATAGTTTGCAAAATACAAAATTAACAAAAAACATAAATATTAGCATGAGTAAAGTGTAAAATAATAATTTTATTGTTTATATAGTTATTTAAAATCATGTATGGGACCGGAAATCTTTCTTCGTACTGTATGTAAATGAATAAGGTTGAAAAAAATTAATCAATATACCTACCTTGTTTGTGATTACTTAAAATAAATAACCTAAATATTTTATAAAACGCCGTATTTTGTATTATATCTACTACATTTATAACTATGTTTCAGCCAAAGACTTCTGATAGCTTTCTATATATATATTATCAGAATATATCATTGATGTTTTTACAAAACTAGTTTAGATTTCTGTCAATACTAAAAGAGTAAAATATTTGCAATACAAGAAATGTACTCTCACTGCCGCGCTGTCGAAAGACAAGCTCCAATTAAACATGTCGGTTGCTAATAAATATTTAATAATTGCAAACTTTCACAAAAATATCGCTCGTCTTGCTTATCCGAAAAAAATACAAGATGTCATCGTACATTAAGATTAGAAGGAGAAAATGTAAAATAAATTGTCTACTGCACGTGCGAAATCAGGAGTAAATAATGTATTGGAAAAAGCGGTGTTGCCGATGTTCAATGAATTGTGAAGAATTCTAAAAAACATCAATACACAGATTTATACAATAACAAGAGAGTGAAGCCGTTTCTAGTTTCTAGCTGCAGGGGAAATTAACTTTTGAAGGTTGACAACACTTTACGAGATTGGCGATATGATATACTGAAAATACTTGATTCATCAAACAACATTCGTTTGCAGGTTAGGTTAGGTTAGGTTAGGTTAGGTATTCTTGACAAGAAAATATCGTTGGCCAATTACTTGAAACAGTTAGAAATAGTTGCTAGAGCAAACGAATGGTCTAAAAAATAAAATGCAGTAAACTTAACCATCGCCTTTCGAGGAGATGCTTTACATATATCCTGTGGAAGGACGGATGACTTTAAATAACTTAAAAAGATACTAAACATGCAATATGGCCAAGAACATTTTTATACCAGTCATAGTTAAAGAATCGCAAACAGAAACGAGACGAGACTTCAAAACTTCAAGATTTCAAGACTTCAAGATTTCAAGACTTCAAGACTTCAAGACTTCAAGACTTCAAGACTTCAAGACTTCAAGACTTCAAGACTTCAAGACTTCAAGACTTCAAGACTTCAAGACTTCAAGACTTCAAGACTTCAAGACTTCAAGACTTCAAGACTTCAAGACTTCAAGACTTCAAGACTTCAAGACTTCAAGACTTCAAGACTTCAAGAATTCAAGACTTCAAGACTTCAAGACTTCAAGACTTCAAGACTTCAAGACTTCAAGACTTCAAGACTTCAAGACTTCAAGACTTCAAGACTTCAAGACTTCAAGACTTCAAGACTTCAAGACTTCAAGACTTCAAGACTTCAAGACTTCAAGACTTCAAGACTTCAAGACTTCAAGACTTCAAGACTTCAAGACTTCAAGACTTCAAGATTTCAAGACATCAAGACTGACTTCAAGACTAACTTCAAGACTGACTTCAAGAATATGAAGTAAATATTGCCATGTTTGTGCGATTTGCCTACGGAAAACATAATGAGATGTTTGGCAGTCCAAACATTTGTTGATGGACTCAGTGACTACGAAATGGTATCGTTCAGCAAAGAAAAAATATATCTGACAACACCGCATAATTTGTATCATGTGACGTCACTGCTTTCCTATCGTTCAAATAATTTAATAGAACTGATATGGGAAAATATTGATAGAGATTAAGACACTAGCCAGGAATATTAGATAATAGAAGGAATTGCTTCAGGAAGAAAGAAAGAAAGAAAGAAAGAAAAAGTTACCACATAAAACTAATAGCTTCACAAATACAGTATCATTTTTCAAAACAATTAGTTTCCAAGTAGTATCTACTCTGTATTCCTGAACCAGCTTCACTGGCTGAGTGGGAAAGGTATTGGAAACGTCGGTTATAGTTAAGCAAAACGAATCCAGTCATCTAGAAGATCGTGGAATGTATGAGTTCAATGGGAAGGAGTAAATATTTCAAACAATTGGAAAGCATCGTTCAAATACTTTAATAGAACTGATAAGGGTAAACTTTGATACAGATGAAGACACTAGCCAGGAATATTAGATAATAGAAGGAATTGCTTCAGGAAGAAAGAAAAAGTTACAGTAGAGCTACCACTTAAAATTGATAGCTTCACAAATACAGTATCATTTTTCAAAACAATTAGTCTCCAAATAGTATCTACTTTATATTCCTGGATCAGCTTCGCTGGCTGAGTTGGAAAGGTATTGAAAACGTCGGTTATACTTAAGCGAAGTGAATCTAGTCATCTAGAAGATCGTGAAATGTATTAGTTCAATGGGAAGGAGTAGGGATTTCAAATGGTGGCATAATAAAGACATGCTGAATCCCAGCGAAGAGAAGACTAAGAGGAGTTTGCCTGGCCCCATCAGGGTGGAGTAGAGGGATACCTGAAGGGGTAAAAAAATAGTCTTAGGCCTGTTTTCTTGAGCTACACGTTCGCTGTTCTAATGAAAATAGGAGGCATAGTCCAGATTAAATAACATTTACTAGATCTCAAGATTTAGCGATACTTTTTCAGACAAAGCACTTTAATGTTATTGCATTTAGCAACAGCGTGTTGTTCTTCTTCTAAACTAAACTAAACGTTATGATATCAATAAAGTAATACATCAATTTTGGCTGTTTTGATATTGACAACATGGTATAAATAAAAATAGTATTTCCGTTGATGGTATATGCTATCTTATTCGTATATCTCGATTGACCAATCGAATTTTTCACGGTAATTACAATTATAACGATTGTTTGTCACGATAAATTAGTTGTTAATTACTGAAACAGATGAATGTATGCATGGATAATACACAAGATCGAATTTATCATACCAGTTTCATCTCATTATTTCAAGAACGAGTCAAAACATATACAAGGCATAAAATTCTTCAGCCAAATATAATGAATCAATATTTGAATTATGAAACAGTAATGGTGCAGGAAATATTTTTATTCATCATAATGAAAAAAAAAATGTCTAAGTAGTTTATAGGTTAGGAATAAAGAGTCAGGAAGAAGTTTGCCATATCGGTGTCAGACTTAATATTGAGAAATCATCCTTCTTGAGCTTCCAAATTAATCGCTACTGATTCAAGTCATAATTTAATATATTATAGAATAAACTATAATGTACACATCAGGTAACTATTTTACTAATTGTTTTGTTAATCTTCTTATACATATATTTTATATTCTTTGGTTTTACCTATCGATCATTTACCTCTTTTGTATAGAAAACGTTTTCAAAACAGTTAAACAATTAAAAATTACCACCATTAAGCCAGAGGTGTCAAATATCACGTAAAACTATAGGCTCTCAGTCAGAATGAAATATCTTTGGTAGTATCAATGTGACAAAGACTGATCTGTAATATCCACCACACACGACGACCTCTACTAATAAAATAAAAACAGGTAGTTTTTGCCTATTTATAAGTGTCAACCTCGAGAGGCTCTTGATATAAAGTGCGATGTACCATGAGAAGGGTCAAAAGGTTTTGAGGTTTAATAGAAGATTCATATAACACCAGATAGATTTTTTATTATACGCAGATTACAACTTGCAAATATGTGAAATTAATTTAAAGAACACAAAGGAGTCAATCCAATAAGTTTTTCTCTTATAACAATATAAATATGAGATCGTAAAACATTTCATTATTAGTGCCTATTTATCTAAATTAGATATTATTATTATATAATTTTTAAATAAAAAAGGACAAAAAATCACATGTACAAAATTTCATCAGAATGGTGGTAATTTATAAAAAATACTCGCTTAAAACCTGAATCGTATATTAAAATCTTATTAAGTTGTTGGAAATACTTTATTGAACAGTTAATGTAATATTTGTCGTAAAAGGATACTTAAATTTTGGATTTTATTAAGGTTTTTTTATTGCTGGGTCCCGCAGTGTAAGTTTTGTTCGATTTACGTGCATGTGCAGCCAGCTTCTTGGTCGTAAATTCTAGAAATGTGGACAATAGTATCAATAATGTGATCGGAGGATTCTTACTAGAAAAAACAACTTTGCATACAAAAGCCGTAAGTATTATTAAATTTTCTACTTTATACGGATGTCTTTAATAAACGAGATTTCAGATTTTCTTTTTAGAAAAATTATAATTCTCTGAGAATGATTATTTTAGCTTTGACCTGTCTAGTATTTTGACTGCTAAAAATGATAATAAAATAGAAACTGTTTGTGATAAGAAATAAGAACGAACTCTCTATAGTTTATGTTAAATGAATGATAGCAAAATTTTTATGTCTCAGGATAGCATCATAAATCAGTGACGGAGAATTTCTAAAATATTATTTGTCCCAAAATAAAACCTTTGGCTTTCTACCTAAAATTTTTAAAAATACTTATTTATTTCAATTCTTGTCTTAAATTTTCCAGTCAATTTAAACCATGAAACATCATTTTTGATTTTTAATCAGTAGCTGTAATTTAAATTTTTATATTTCAAACTTTAAATTACAAAAAAATATATACATACTATTAAAAAAAATTTCACCCCCATTTCCCCCCTTAAAATGTTAAAATGCAAAAATCCTGAAACACTTAATTATTTATTTATGATAAGAACCTACAATTCCAATTTTCAAGATCCTACCTTTAAAAAAATCGATATCTCCAAATAAACTTTCACCCCTATTTCCCCCCCTTAAAATGTGAAAATCCAAAAACCCTAAAACATGTCATTATTAATTTGTATTAATTAGCTGCAATTCCAATTTTCATGTTTCTAACTTCATAGAGAACAAAAAAAATCAATAGTCCCATACAAACTTTCACCCCCCGTTTTCCCCCCTTAAAATGTGAAAATCGGAAAACCCTGAAACACGTCATTATTTATTTATGCTTAGTGTCTGTAATTTAAATTTTCATGTTTCTAACTTTAAAGAACAAAGAGTTTCATTAAAAGCTCCCTCCCCCCATGTCCTCCAATTTCTCCCCTTTAAAGTTAAAATTTTGAAAAATCCTTTCTTAGCGGATGCTTACGTTATAAAATAAACCTATGTTCCAAATTTCAGTTTTCTAGGCTCAGTAGTTTTGGCTGTAGGTTGATAGGTCAGTCAGTCAGTCAGTCAGTCAGTCAGGACAAACAATTTTATATATATAGATAGATGTATTTGATAAAATGACTTGGGTACTAAAAACCACAATTACTGTATTTTTATAGAAATATAATTATTCATTTACTTAAGTGCTTTATAAATAATTCAAATATTATTAAATTGATCATATCGTAAAGGTTAAAGTAAATCTTCCTTAATAAATTAGTGTAGATTTACTAGACATTTAAAAATTTTAAAGATTCACCATAAAATAGAGTCTGCTACGAAAGTACAAAATATATTTAACCTTTTTCAATTTTTAATAAAAATATTTATCTTTTCTGAAGATGAAAATACTATTTCCGCATCTACTATTTGATTTACAGAGTTTTAACGATAATACAGTCAACTTTAATTATGAGCAAAACCCACATTTTACTGTCATCATTTATTTAATAAATCGACTTAGCTACTAAAAATAATTAAATCAAACTACTCAGAAAATGTCAGACAATAATTTGAGTGATTATGAGTCATCAATCAGTCACAGACTCATGACTTCAGTGCAGAAAACAAATTCAAACTCCCGTTTACTAGGCTAAGCAGTTAACATTTCAACCGCAACCTCTTACTCATATGTGAAGCATTACTCATGATGCTTGTATACATTTATAACATATTTTTATTGTTATTATTGTTCGAAATGTAACGTGAAAGTATTTTTAAAATCGGTATATAATGTAGTAAACGAAGGACAATTTCATCTGCATAATGATGAAGGTATTTGAATATGTCAAAGATATTATACAATAAAATAGATATATCTACTGGTGTGTCAAATTAATAAATCATAGATAAATGTCGCTGTTTTCCTAATATGTCGATTAAATCTACAAAAGGGTTAATAATAGTCAATAGTATACACGGTGCAGACTAAATACAGTTCATCGTGTATGGTACTTGTTAATCTCTATAATATCAGTAGGTAAACTCCTTGAAGTTCTGCTCAAAGTAAAAATATAAGACTATTGAGAAAACGAAACAATTTCTTAATCTTAACATGGTTTCAGACCTCACTGTAACTAAATAATTAGACTCTAAGGTAGTAGAAGGTGAGTAGAACCACCATTTTAGCGTCTCTCAAATTTCCTAGACGTATGCTTAAACGTAACTACATTTTTACAAAAAGAAGCATTACAAAACACGGTATTTACATACGATGACGTTAGCGTGTAAGGTAGTAGTTACTTTATATTTTAACTTTAATAAAATTAGTTAAACGTGAGTGACGTACATCTGAGCCGATGTTATAGAGGAAGCCGATGATTAGTGTGAATTGGGTTTGTTAATCGTTTCATAATGAAAATAATAAGAAAAACAAATCATCGATATGTATTTCCTACTCAATTAATTTCAATATATTAACCTATCTTTTTTTTTACTATCAACGTGATGTTTGTAAAACAGAAAAAGAATTGATTAATACCTATTTGAAAAGCTTATAAACTGCAAAAATTAATTAAAATCATTATGTAAAATAAAACGAATAAAAAACTCATTTATAGACATCAAAATAATGATTACGATTTTAATCTTAGTGTTGTCATAACATTTGCATAATGGGAGAAAAACAACAAGTTTATTATTGTTATTTACCTTCCATTTATAGAAGAAACCACAAAACAACATAGGGTTAACTTCCGTTTAATGCAGAAATACTGCTCAAATAAGTACGCATTGCATTTTCTCCAATTTGTCGAGAACCAAAGTTTTTACCTGCTTTTATAAGTGGCATTGACCGTATCATGGTACAATAAAATCGTAATATGTGTAAAGAATACAAAACATGTGATCGTTCAACGACTCTGCGTGACTTATGAGGTTTAAGCATTAAACCTTAAACTTGAAGATGTACGAGACATGTTTAATTCAGCGGAATCTACGGTGATAGATGATGGTACCGAAGCACTCTAACATTCCGATGTAATACTGAATTGTGTATTAACACAATATTACATTGTTTGTTTTGATTAATCATTTTTACAAAATATTACGATTACATTTCGGTTTCGTCAAATGTACATATTACTCAATAGCTATTTATGCAAACGGTTATGTAATGCCTTATTTTATGTAGCGAGTGAATATTTGCGAGACGAGAAGAGCGAACTCATTTTCTGACACTTGAATATTGATATTTAACAACAATTAAAATTGGAATTACAAAATGTAGATCGATCTCTATTGACACTGAGAATCCTTACTACTTTCAGGTAGAAAACCAAGCATACATAGCAGGAGATATTAGGAGACTATTAGAAAAGAGCAAAGTAGATAAATATTCACAATAGATCTAATATAGTATATACAATAATCAAAAAATATCCTAGTATGCACAAAGAATTTGGGGAATTCGTAAAAAAGAACGCGAAACCTTTTGAAAAGGCCAACACGAGTTTATTTAATTATCCATTCGAATAACAAGAATGTTTTATTACATCCGATGTAAATTGCGACGTTAAATATTGTCGGCAAAGATGAGTCTATGATTTTTAATAATTTTATGGTTTTTTCGATAATTTTCTCACTTATTCATCTAATAACATTGTCACGAGTCTGCATGCTTATTATGGTAACGTGAAATGTTTCAATAATATACATGCAACATTTTAAATTTACTAAATTATAATCTACAGTGTGTTTAACAATAACTGCATCCCACGTGATCGGGTAACACCTCGAAAAGCAAGGAAAGTGCCTTTTTTAGTAATTTATCAGATAATGGCGTGAAAGAAGCTTAAGTATTTGCACATCCCCAACTAGCCATTCATAAAAGTGTATTTGTTGTGAAGTTCTCATCATCATCTATTGTATAGTCCAGGAGACAGTGACGATTTTCGGTATTTATTTTCCCAGTCAGCAAGCACGAATAGAGAATTGTAGGATTAGCAATTCTAAGCAAAATTCATATATATTTAGAGGGGGGATCCGATGGGCTGAGGCCGAAAATGCGTCAGAACATACGAGAACACGGCCCTTTTTTTCCATTGATAAAAATAGTTTTAGTAGTAAGAGATGTACTGAAATTAAGTAAAAAAATAGTCTGATTAATCTGTATGGATAATATATTTGGCAAGTGCATAAAATACACTTTCAAACGAGTTATGTACACAATTATTTCTACGACCACAATTATTTAAAGAATGTTCCAGGTGTTTTGTATATTAAAGTGTACGCATAGGACACATAAATAAAATCTTATATCACAATGTTTCACCTAACCAGTTGGTTTATTTATAGAAATTAAACATAATAATTGAAGATATTACAGAAGAAAATAGGGAAATAAATTACATTTCCTTTTACACTTTTATATAATAATTGTTTTATTTAGAATTCACGAATCACTTATTCTACATTAATTATAATTATTGTTAGTTTCGTTATGTCAAATCATTTATACTAGAGGTGTGAGGAAAATACAGTGAACTGTGGAATGCCAATATCGTTGGATGCGCGTGGTAGAAATGGTTCTATAATACTGCTAAAAACATAGCTAAATTTTCATGGAAACACTGTACTTTTGACATTTGCGATACTCCGACGCATATGCATTATTGATGTAATCTCATGATTTTACAGTAATAGTTTTTGCAATTTTAGTGTGATTTTTAGGTTATTATGGTTATTTATTTTATTTGGTTCTGATCTTTTGCGCTTTTAGAGTATTTGTCTTTTATATAGTTTTTAATATTGTGGTCTATTTATATTTGATTGCTACTTTTCGACTAGTGCTTTATTCTTTTTGTGTTAAAATAAGCTTTATAACCATTAAGTACATGCTTCTAGTTGATATCTACCTAATCGTCATCGGAGCTTGCAACAATGGGAAAAAGGGTATGGTTTTTTTGGTGTAAAGTTAGACGCCTTCATTTTTCAGGTAAGTTATTTGTAGTTATTTTTTACTTAAAAGGATAGCAATACGTCCTGGTTCGGGGTGTGACTTTTGGGTTTTAGCTATCTGAGCCAAATTGTCGGCTGTGTCCTCTTTTAGGGCACCCAGAACCGAAAACTATATAGGTATATAATATGTTTTTTTTAAATTATTTTTTAATATGTATGCAGCTTGGATGAGTGCTTTAGGAAGAGATCCTAAGACTGAACACTGACTGCTATAAATGCCATTTTTAGAGCACATTTCATAGTAAGTGATTTCATTCTAGCAGCAATGAGGAAACGTTTAAAAAACATGCTGTACCAGCTATTACTTTAAGACCTCGTCTCTTTAAGTTATTATTACTTCATTCTAATGCATATATTAAAATGGTTTTTAACTTATGTCCTTATGATTAAAAGATGTAGGTATTTTAGTTATGTTGTAATAGAAATATATGATACTTTGTATTGACTGACCTACTGGCCACTGGTCATTCCACTTTTACTCACTTTTTTCATAAATTATCAAATTATTTAAAAACAAATACATACCTAGCTATTTTCTGTAAATTACATTAAAATTTTAGTATTAATACTTTACTAATAAAACTTCAGTTACTTTATCTTATATATATACATAACGGAAGAGTTAATTGGATTTTCTCCTTGTTGAGTTTCAAAAATAGTAATTTAACATGATTTAAAAACAAATACATGAAATGGGAAAAATAGGCCTACAAAGGCACTTTGTAAACAATCTCACTTGTATCGATGTGACGTAATGCGCGAATCCAATGTGGCTTACTTTTGTTAATAGATTGGCGTTCCATTTTAAATATACAGTTCACCGGGAATAGATTATTTAAATATACACAGACCGGGAAAACAAGTACGAAAAAATTCACTGGCTCCTGGACTAGTACTGTATCGAAGGAATTTTTATGAATGAAACAATATACGACCCTCCACAATTGCGGTCTACTCAACTTCCGCTGTTGTCAGACATTATTTTTTTTTTTGACAATTTAAAGACCTAACAGTAATTCAAGCAAACGCAATAACATTACTACAGTTAAAAACATCGCAAACTTGGCATCAATATTTTAATTTTATCCAAATATTGCATTTCTGTCGAGGATCATCCGCGTTGACTTCAGAAATTGTGTAATCTGTATTGGTTATATATATCTATAGTTAAAGGCACGTAAAATTGGCATCAATGTTCAATCCGATTATTGAGTTTCTACCGCGGACACCACCGTTCATTCTTCAAAAATTTTGTAAATAATCCTATCTGTCTTGGTTATACAGTGCGTCCATAAAGTAACGCATAAATTCATTATTGGCTAAATGAACAATAAAATTAGGAATTCCCAAAACAGGTCGATTTTTGATTTCAAT
Organism: Psylliodes chrysocephalus; assembly: GCA_927349885.1. Lineage (NCBI taxonomy): Eukaryota > Metazoa > Arthropoda > Insecta > Coleoptera > Chrysomelidae > Psylliodes > Psylliodes chrysocephalus. Next base: position 7,172,642 of record OV651831.1, read on the forward strand.
TTACTATTGTTTCAAATCATAATCTAATATACAGGGTGAACCACTTTCGTGTAATGACGTCATCACCATTTTTTTTTAAATGGAACCCCCCTTTTTTTTCAATTTCCAAATTGCCTTTGCTGAGCTGATTCCAAAAATGTATAATATGTTGCTTCAAATTGGTACAGGGTGGGCAAAAATGCAAAAAAAAATATGAAAATTGTTTATGGAAAGTAATACGTTACTGAATGTAATAAACAAACTGGTATGTCAAATAAAAAAAACTAGTAAAAGATAATGCCAAACAAAAAGATTTTTATAGTCCAGGGGCTTGGATCACTAATAAAAGCTGTAAGATACAATTATTAAGAATAATGCTGTATGTTCTTGATAGTTTATCAAAGTAGTTGTAATAACAATACGTAATTTCATTTAATGTGTTTATTACGTTTATTCGTTATTTTCATTACTTTGTAAGTAAATTTTTGCATTTTTGCCCACCCTGTACCAATTTAAAGCAACATATTATACATTTTTGGAATCAGCTCAGCAAAGGCAATTTGGAAATTGAAAAAAAAAGGGGGGTTCCATTTGAAAAAAATGGTGATGACGTCATTACACGAAAGTGGTTCACCCTGTATATTAGATTATGATTTGAAACAATAGTAAATTGAAATCAAAAATCGACCTGTTTTGGGAATTCCTAATTTTATTGTTCATTTAGCCAATAATGAATTTATGCGTTACTTTATGGACGCACTGTATATCTATGAGTATTTGCCCACACTTTGAAAATAACCTAGTTCTAGATCCATGCACACCTATTCCAGTTCGTTTTATGGTTTTGAAACTATCCATTTACTATTAACTGCAAGCACGGTTGATTCTTGGCTCCATTTTCTCTTAAAGCTCGGCTTTGTGAAAGGGCTAAAATATCTTCCTTATCTGTTCAACATAAATTTCCCATATTCATGTAAATCATTCCGGATAAATCTCTCAGTCGGTAACACGTAACTGATACTCACCGATGACATATTCCCTTTTTGAGAATTAGTGAAACACCACGCGCTGACCGCTATGAAACATTCATGGAACTGGTTGAAACAAAAAATAGCATTGAATGATCGTTGGCAGTTGCAAAATAAAGCGTTGTGCACGACGCGCCATCAGTAAAACGAAAGTTGTTAAATAAAATATAAGGAAAAGGGTAACAGCTAGACTAAGCTATCTCTTCGACTGGTAATTTATGACGATACATTTCTCTGTCATGAGTTGGATTGCGGGAAACGAGATGCATTCGGAAAGGTTAATATATTCTGTAATGGGTAATGCATGTATGCAACAGGTATGCCTTCCTGGACGACTCTATTTTCGATTCATATTGTCTGACATTCTTGATCAAATTTTTTCTCGCATACGAAGTAGTTGCTTATCTATTTATTTTATTTGAGAAGTATGTAAATCTGTACTTTGCATAGGTAAGTGAAATATTTACATTTTTAAACACAATATCCAGCAGATTAAATCTAAATTCTTTAGAGTAACTGAACTTTCAATAAAATAGTATTAATTCTATTTTGTTTATTTCTAATATTTTAACAATATTATGCTCATAGATACTCTTAATCCAAAGGTCAATAATTGCAACATATACATAAGAATACTGCGGGGTTTTTTGACAAAAGCACTGTTCGTTTTTTCTATGTATTAAAACTAGTTAACTGTCCAAACATCCAAGTTTCAAAGAAGAACATAAAACTAAATTATTTAAAAAGTGTGACAGCGATACGATTCACAAACATTATAATATTAATAAAACATAACTCAGGGTTCAAATCTTTATTCATGAAAATCGAAGAAGTTGCATTTTCGTTCCATATTGAGCTCGGCCGCCTTTTGTGAACAACAGTTATCCAAACGAGGAGCCCACGTACGAATTCTTTTCACGTCGTTCCACGGAAAAACACGCTTAATTGCGCAAACAAATGAATACATTAATTGAACATAATAACGCATTTGTGTGACCGTGTCGCCGGCCGACAACGTCGTAAAAATTCTTTCAAAATTTCTTCGATAATTTTTAACGTTTTGTTAGATAGATAAATAAATACTAATATTACCGTTAATTTTACTATACGTGTCTATATACCATGGAGGAAATAAAATAAGAACAAATATATTCGTTTATTATTTAAAAAATGTGGCATCTGAAAAATGAGTATGAGAATATTATTCTTATTATTTTGAGTCTTTATACACATCCTAATGACTCAAAATCAAATATTCTAAAAAATAATTTTCAATTCCAAAATTTCACTAAAAACAAAATTTTCCAAAAAACTGTATGGCCAATGTCAATATTGTAATAATTATCCAACAAACGCACAAGTTTTTAGAACCCCACGAAATTTGTTTAAACTTAATTCGATTCCACAGAATTAATTTTCAAAACCCCAACCAATGTCAAGCACTTCGAGAATCCCATCAATGTATAGTAAAATAAATTTCGATCCAAATAATAGGTCTAATAATGTTTTCCAAAATAATAATCAAACGCACAATTTTATATCTGCAGAACTATTTGTGAATTATTACCGTGAAAATCAAATTGAAGCAGATCATTATGAAAAATCATTTTTACAGTTTGAACAGAATCATAATCATCAATTTGAAAATGATTTTAATTGTTTTAATCCTAAAGGAAATTCAAAATTAGTATAATTAACTTCTAATAACCCTCTGCCGTATATTGAAATAAAAATAAAAATATTAGTTGATACCGGTAGCACAAAATCCACAATAGCAGAACAATTTTATATAAGTATCAAATCTATCACTTTCAGCCTCTTTGGATACTAAAAATATCAAATATCATGCAGAAATACCAGTTTTCAACGAATTTAATAATAATCATATGTTGTCTTTGTTCTTTATGACTTCCACTAATTTTTTGACGGAGTAATAGGTTTTAATGAACTTCAAAATTACTCATATTCAAATTTTTGTAAGAGCATTTAATATTCTTGGATATAAGCTTTATTAATTACGGTTATCATTTTTGATTTAAAAATTTCGACTTAACCCCAATAGCCTATTTAATCAGAATTAGCATGATTTACAGTGAATAAGTATTTCGTTGCGTGCCACTATAATTAAATTATTATGTATAATGGACTCTTTTTTGTAGTATTCCCTATTTAGAATAACATTCAACTTTCTCCCCTTGCGATAATTTATCTTTCATCAATGTTTATAACGTTACACAAAAAACACCATAGCCTTTTAGCATCTCTTATCACCCCTGGGTTATTACAAAATTACCGTAAGAGGGGTGAAATTGTATAGGTTAATTGGTGGTAGCGACATTTAAGGGTAGCTAAAATAAAAGTCTAAATGCTAGGCTTAGGATATTTAGAGTAAACACATCTTAATAAATATATACGTTGTATCTTAAAGTGCAATTTTTAAATGGTTTTGGTTTTCTACTGTCAATAGATAGAAACAAATTTTCAAATAAATTTAACGTGATTGTGGTGTTAAGATAAGAAGAGCTGCATGATATTTTTACAAGTAATCACATTCTGACTAAATGTGTAGCACTTCAGAATCCAAAAAAGCATATCTATTAGAAGAGGGTGATATGCTCGACTTATGGATATGACTTGGGTACATTTTTTTTTTTATTTGAGAAATTTGAGTTCCGAAAATTAATATGAAATCAACCCAAATATGTATGAAATTCTTTTTGGGCACATTATCTGCAGTACCTAGTAGTAATTTTAGGGATTATTGCATATTGATTTTTATTTTGTTGTAGAAACATACATCATTGGTGGAGAATAACGTAATCAAAAAATCTATTTTTTTCCATTTACAGTACCGTTTCTAATATAATTACTAATTTAAATTTAAATTAATTTTCCAACAGAGATATTTAATTATGATTATTAATTCATACTTTTAATATATGTGTGAATTCCGATAATTGATATCAATGCTTAGATATAATTTATCTTAATACTTAAATGATTTTCAAAATGCATAATGTAGTAGAAATTTAATAGCAAAACATAATGTATCTCAAGTCACTTATACTGGTTGGTTACTGGTATTTCCACATTCCTCAAATATCTGATTCTAATTTATATTCCATTTTATTCCATTCCTAGTCCTCCTACAACTCTTGAGTTGACAATAAAATCGAAAACTTCAAATGAAAGAATTATCTGAATGTAAGAACATAAAACAAGGTTGTTTACTTTATATTACATTTATATTTAAAATTAGTGATAATTTAAATGTATACACAATAAATAAATAATATTCAATCAATATCAACATATTGGTTCTCTAAAAACAAAAATTCTTTTTTATATATAAATAAAAATTTCCTTGGTTTATTAGGTCATATTGTTTTTATTTTCTATTATTTAAGCATAAGTACTACATATATTTCGGAAAATGTTTTTCCATCTTCTGGTGCAGTTACAAACAGTTTAAAATTTTTAAAATAACAGAAATCCCATTTTTTGTTTCATAGCGTGTCAATACTCGGCAAAAATAGACATCCTCAAAAGCGGGCGGCTCGAGTTCCCGTCAGCATAAAACCTTTTACCTGCGTTTCAACTTTTGTCTCTTAATACTGCACACGAGTTCCCGGCAGGGTTCAAATTTATTCTTAATCCTTAACTCGAATTCCCGTTAGCGGTTAGTAATAATTAAAACTACATAATTTTTGAAGTTGTATCATATTTATTTAATTAAATGTACACTAAATTTATATGCTACACATTTTAAAAAATCATAGCGGCTAATCTCTTTACACTGATACTGTGAAATTTTGGCAGTAATGAAATTTTGGCTTTTTAAAACGTGTTCTTTTATTAAACGTTTTTCTTTTTTATCGCTACTATTTATTTTAATATAAGTATCTGTTTGGATTCTTTTCAACGCCTCAAGAAACACGTGTATATTTGGATGATAAGCCACACAATAATGTTTAAATTTCGAATGAAAACTTTCACAACAGTTCGTAGTTCTAGTAATGTCTGCAGAACATTCTGCCCAAATATTAGGGGGAAAACTTGAATCTTGACTTATATAATTTTCGATTAAATAGTCCGCGAATTGAACCACTTTTTCATTTTGAGGCATATCTTCTGCAAAATCAAAAGCAAATGCATTTCCCACTTCATCTGGATGTAAAAATGTAAGTCCAAATATATGGTGTAACCATTTTCCTGTTTCACAGACAGGATTTCGATATTCTTTTGATAGGCCGAGTTGAAGTATTTTTCTATACCTATAAGAAAAAATATTTTGTTAGTACACATGGTACTTTTCCTCAAAGACCTTTCTATTTTTTATATAATTTATTTAGTTTGACTAATTAAAACCTCTATTAACTTTCTCCAATGAGTATTGTAGAGGCCTCGTATTGTATTATTATGAAGAAAAAACTATTTCTACTATTATACTCTACCCATTTACCGTACACCAATGGATTTTGTGTGACAAAATACACTCTTTATTTTATTTATATCCAAAATTTTATTTAAATCTGTTTATTTACTTGAAGATTAATTTTATGATTTACATAAAAAATATTTCTTAGTAAGCAGGTACATCTTAAAAATATCCTACAAGATCATCGCAAATTGATGGCTCATCCAAGTTTTAATTAGGTTTACAAACAAACGAATCAAATAAAAAAAAATAAAAAAATTACAACTACTAAACGCGCTATGCTCTACACCAACAAGGCATGTTAAATATGATGGTAAAAAACAGAGTCATTTATTTTTAATATTTCAATATTTCAATTTTGTTTTAAAATACCGATTAGCTTTATTATAACAACCTTTCTAATGAAAATAGGCGTGTGCAAAGAGTAACTTTCCGCCTATGTGCGGAAAATAATGTCAAACTGACAATTCACGGTAAACGTCAACTTTCGAGTTAGAATTGAATGTGGAAAAGTCTACTTTAGATAGTAATCGTAAAAAAAATATTATTTATAAACATCAGATATAGAAATTTTTCAGTCGTATACTAGTTAGTCCAAAAATATGAATATTGAGCAAGAGTACAGTATCTTTGTTTTTGAAAATATCAAAGTTGATAATAATTATTATAACATATACGTAAAATTGTTTATATATAAATTCAGTTTTATTTTATTTGATTTTTTAAATGTTTACTTTAACTTTAAATTTAATTCTAAACAATTTTTTTTACAACTTCAAAAATCAAGATACCTACCATACCGTGTATACGACTGAAAAAATGTTAATATTTGATGGTTGTATTTTAGATTTTAGAACATGCAGAGATTTTCATAAAGAATAATTTTTTTATGAAATGTAAGATAAACTTTTTCCCATTTGTATAAAACTTTTTGGGACACATTGTATACCTATGTATAATTGAGGCTTCGTATAATTGTGGAAAAGTAAAAATGGATATTTAAAAAACAATTATTACACTAGAGATTGAAATAAATGTGTTCTTACCAAGCTTGTGCCAAATGGAATCTACATCCTATAATTTTGGTGTGTGGAAAAATGGTTGTAACAGCAGAATGTATTCCTTTTTCGAAATCAACGACTATGGTGTCGGGGCGCCAAACGAATCCAAATTCGCTACATTGATAAATTAAAATTTGAAGCAATTTCACATAAGTTGATCTCATTTTGTTCTTTAATAAACAATATACAACTGGAACATATGTATCATTTACATATACATGCAAACAAAATAATTGAAAAAAATATTTTGGACAATTATCGAAAGTTGCATCCATATAAAATTTTGTTTGAGCACACATAAATTCTATGTTGCTCTTACAAGAAAAAACAATTATTTCTTCGGTGGGATCGTTGACCAATAAAAATTGTTCGTTCCTAATTGTTTTTATATCTAATAAATTCAAAGTAATTTGAATGTCTGCAGAAGATTTTGGCAATTTGGGGATTAATTTACGTTTTTCTCTTCCAAAGTTATTTCGAATGTATTTCATGTCTTTACTTGTAAGAGTATCCAAACACTGTTTTTGAGAGTTTATTTCCCTGTGGATAATTTTGGCAGGTCTGTCGCACATCCAGTCTTCGGCTTTTCGCTTTACTTGGTTACTCACTTTTTGTCTGTTTAATACACCTTGATCTAACATTTCATGCTCATGGTCACCACTTTTCTTTGAAAAAATTAAATTTTTTTCATCTCCTAGTGTGTATAATTTTGCACGACAAGTTTTCGTGACACAACACCAACAGGTTTCATCTGTACTTTTTAAAATACGATATTTGTAAAACTTATAATTTTCTAAGAAAATTAAAGGTTTTCCTTTTTCACTTGTTATAACATGAAAATCCATATTAATAAAAATCACAAAGAGACACTAAAGTAATAATGAATAATATTGCGAAAAATCCTAAATATATACCTATTGAGGCCTCATCTTAATAATCGTTTTAAATGTTATTTATCAAGCTATTAAATAAAAGAAAATAAATATATTAATCCTTTTAATTGCTGACCGCATCGGGCACCTGAGGTAAGTACCTACCTACCTAATTAAATTCGTCCCTTACGGGAACTCGAGTAGTGGATTATCTCAAGCTTCAACTGCTTGTCGGGAATTCTAGGAACGGATAATGGTTAAAATTGTACTTGACGGGAATTCGAGTGTCCTCATCAAAAGTACCAAAGTCTGAAAAAACTATGTACCAAATATCATTACATAATTCAGCACCAAAACTAAATAATTTAAGAAACATTTTTACAAATGGTTTGGAACTACATACATATTTTGCAATTTTAAATTAAAAACATTTGAATTTTCTATTTGGATTTCTGTTTTTCCTTTTGATCTTAGATTTTGTAATATACTGTTTTAATTATGTCATAGATATTCTTAATTTTAGTATTTGCGCGATGTAGATTTTCATCGAGATCTAAGGTGAAAGAATAATGGTTACTCCATTGTTATAGATGTCAAATATAAAAAAACTTGCAAATCCTTATCTTTCCATCCTTATATTTTAATAAAAAAAAATATTTTCCCTATTGTTTCAAATCTCCAAAATAACTATATTTTTACAACCTTATCCATCAGAAGGATCCTCTTAGCGACATCTTTTTTTTAATAATTTTATTATTATTATTATTATAAGCTGCCAAATGAAATACAAGATGTCGTTACCAGGTTAGAAATAAACCCCGAGGGTCAAAGAGTCACGTGAGGTGTTTAAACAGTAAAACGTGACGACTAATGTTCCGAACGCGTGCTACCCTAATTCGGTAATGGGGTAGACGGGGTCATTCTGTTTGGGGAAGAATTACGATCTCATTACGCTAATTGACTGTGGTTACCTTGTGGCGGGTGGCTTGTGCCGGAAAACCAGCCGTCTGTCATTTTAGCGGTCGTCAGAAAATCATAAAATCAATATTAGTTTTCTCTTTTAGTTTAGGTTGTATTAGGAAATAATGAAAATATTTCAAAATACACTTTTTGTTAAAAGTTTAAGGTCTTTATAGTCACCTATTATAGTCTATTTTTATGTATGAGAGAGTATTAAAATAATAAAGCGTTTGTAATCCATAGGCGTACCACTTCTTTTAGTAGACAGTTAAAATATTTTTTGAAGTTATTCCTCGAATATACACTTATATTTTCACCTAATTAACCTGCTTATAACTTCTAAACAGCTGAAGATAAAAAAGTGCAATTTTTTCTAAAATGTTTTATTTTTCCACAAGGTATGTTAAGAACATTGTGTCAAACGGGTTACGTAGGTATAAGGATTTAAAATTTGACTTTTAAACAACGTTACGTTCATAAATAATAATTTTAATATAAAAACTACTTCTTACCTACAAATCCAAATCAGAATCGAAATCAGAAGATGAACTGTCGCAATCAATATTTACAATGAGTGGCTCGATCATTTCATCAGTAATATTGTTCAACTTCCACATTTTTTCTTCTTCTTTAATCGTATGATTTACTGCCTTTTCCCAGTTTTCAGGCTTCACACTATTTACAGCCTCCAAAAACAACTGTTTAACATCACTCATTTTAAAAGAATTATTTTTTCTTGAAACTTCTCCCTTTATCTGTGCCCATATCAGTTCAATCGGGTTTACTTCGCAATGATATGGTGGTGATCTAACCACCGTCATCCCACGATTTTTTGCAATTTCATCAATTTCATATTTTTTTAATTTCTCTTTATGAAGGGAACACAAATGATACAGTTCTTTTCTCACAGAACCGGGATGGAACTTAATATTCTTTGAATTTAGCCAATTCTGTAAATCTTTTTTTAACCACTTGGTTGTGGGCATTTTTTCTATAAGTCTTGAGTGATAACTTGCATTATCCATTACTATTATACAGTTCTGAGGAAGAAGATCTATAAATTTTTCGAACCACTCTTTAAAGACATCAGTATTCATGTCTTCATGGTAGTCACCGGTACGAAGAGATTCAAAAGTCAATAAACCACCTTTAACAAAACCGTTTGAACTACCGATGTGTACTATTATTAGTCTGCGCCCCTTTCCTGATGGTGGATTTAAACCAGTAGATAAATTATTTCAAAAAGCCTGTCTTCGACTTGTAACAGTTTCATCTTGCCAACATTTATTTGGTTTATGTCCCTCGTTGATCCATGTTTCATCTAAATAAAATATATTTCTTCTTTGGATTCTCATTTCTTTTATAGTCCTTAGGTAATTTCTTCTCCATACTACAATATCGCTTCTTTCTATTAAAATAGACTCTCTGGAATGCTTTTTCCATAGAAAACCTATTTCTTTTAAAAGTTTCCATAGTGTGCTTCGACTCATTTCAGGGTAATCCTTATCATCTCGAAACATGGCAAGAACTTTGTCTACTGTCGGAAATTCTTTTCTAAAGAAGAACGCATGCACTTTCCTTCGAAGTCTTTCTTTCAAAATATTTTCTAATTGAAATTTTGGTTTTCCTGGAGCTTTACGTGCTATTTGAAACTCGCCACATTTCTCTTCTTTAACAACTCTGTAAATCGTAGATTTCCCAACACCAAGCGTACTACTAACTAATTCCACTGTGTCATCAACACTTTTACAGAAATGTTTCAAATTTTCCATGATCACACTAGAATTCACACTGCACCTTACAAGTTGCAACTAAACGACTTTTAGTAAACTATCAAGAATACACAACTTGGACCTCCTTACTAAATGGAAAACCTATAATCGCATTTTCGGTGAAATTTGTTGGGAAGGTATTTATTTACTTATAATTCGATTACTGTAAGAAATTCTTGGAATTAAAATAAAACAAAATTGGCAAATAGGTACTTATTGAAAATAATCTTAAGATACGGCTATGTAATCTTTAATACACAGGGCTTTTGGCCTGTCCAAACCTTCTTCTATTGTTCTGTACAGCTTATGTTTATAAAGGACCAATCAAAGACCCAAAACTTGTAATAGCTCAGGTACATTTATTACAATTTTAGGAAATATTTAGATTATTCTGTAAAAATATTTAAAATGACCGTACTAAGTTTTGCATTAGAAATGCTGTTTTATTACTCTCTCATACATAAAAATAGACTATAGCTGGTATTATTAAACAGAATGCAAAACATTTCGTTGAATGAGATTCTTAACTATTAATAACTTTTAAGTATTAGGTACCTGTCAAAAAAAAAAACGGGAATCAGGACCGGTTTAAGATTGACGTTCTCTTTAATGAGTCAAATAATTATTCTAAGAGAAAGCAGTATTATCAGAATTGGCAAGTCAATGATATAGAATAAGAAATATAGAATGGATCCAATAACACTTCTTGAAGGAGACATACATTTCTGAAAGATGGAGAGATGCGAAATTAAAGAAATATGTTTCATCCTTTACTTCCTTATTTTATTTCATATTCATTGCAAATTATTTATTTCATTTAGGTATTTATATTCCATATTACATCTAAATGCACTAAAAGGCGCCTCTCAAAAACTATTTAACGTCCAGCGTATTGATTTTCTTCGGATTCCATTACTGCAACCAGCGCTACCAACTCTTATAATTAATTTTGAATTTATCGGTTGAAATTCTAATCAATTAATTCTCAGGTGCGAGCGTTAATGGTAGACATTAAAATCATCTTTTATTTCTTCGGATTGCTTAAATACTGTAGTTTGAATTTGATTATTTCGATAACGATACCGCAATATGATACTTCGATAGGAATCGGAAGGTCTGAAAGGAATTTATAATATAATTTTGAATATTAATGATGTAATACCAAGGAACTATTAAAGCTTGCAGTGAATGTCTTTAACAAATTTAGTAATATTTGTTAAATTATTTGTAATTAAACTATTCCTTTACCGGTTGTTCTTATCAGGAATTAATATATTTATTTGTTGCTATCTAAATTTCTTTATTAATTAAACTGTCATAATTTTTAAGCACATTTATGGCAGGCAGGACTCTTTTTACTATGTCAAGCCTTGCACTTCACAAAGTTTAATTATTTGAAACAGTGTTTTCCTAGGTTCTGGTTTATTTTCAAGAGCAAGTAGGTACGTAATATTATGGGGCGGGAATATACTCATAATAATGAGCATTTTATACAATTGGATAACTGAATTATAACTGTTTCAACAATTGAAAAAAATATGATTAAGATCTGAAGTGGAGGGACTATAACATGTACATATGGAGGTTTAACTTTTTTTTTAATAACAGAAACCCCATATTTCCTTTATTTTAAAATTTTAAACTGTTTGTAATCGTCCCCTATGTTTTATTAAATTTTGACTGCACCAGGTGATAGAAAATAAAAACAATATGACCGAATATGCAATTTTTACCATTTATGCTAAACATATCACATTTCCCGCTACCTCGTTTCAGCCCCTGGACTTGAATAATCATCATAACAATCTCGAACCTTACCGTTTTTATCATTAAATTGCAGTACTACTTATGGCGATATCATATTGATTATATCGAAAATAAGAATACTGATTAGAGGCTCGGCAATCCGTTACATTACTAAAAAGGTATTCCACGTGGAATACCAGTAATTTGGATTTTTCATGACCTCTATCGGGTATCGGTTCTCCTCCAGCTAGTCAGTACATCGCATCGGTTTACGCCAGATTTGGAAAAATTCTCGGCTCGTTCATGTCCACTGAACACGAATATATCGGAAACAAAGTTGTAAATACGTGTACCTACGAGGGAATATGTTTATAAAATTGAAAATATTTTTCATACATTGTAAAACTTTTAAAAATTTAGAAGTGGTGTGAATTCTTGAAATTTAAAACTACCAATCCACGACCACATCACCCTGTATCTTTCATAGTCGCTTAGTAAGAAAAAATATTTACAGGAATAAGAAACAGCGAAATAATCTTTAAAAACTCTATTAAATCGAAGGATCATCTTAACTATGGCGTTAAGAAAAACTTTGTAATAAACCTTTATACTTCGTCACTGATTTATGGTGTTATATTGGGGTTTACATAGTCTGGTAATATTTTCAGTAATAATGTCTTCTTTACTCTAAATATTTACAAGCCGAACTCTTTTATCTGCACTAGGAACGATTTCAATTGTTCTGGCTAAAGGTCACTCCTTTACCATTACTATATTATTTATTTTTAAATTTCGTAGGGGTTTAAGCCAATTTTGGCTATTTTGGAGTTGATTAAGATACTCCTTTGTCCAACGTTTCCAAAATTTTGCTGAACCTAGATACATCTTCTTTTTATAATATCATAGATTTATTACAACTTATCTCTTTTTGACTTCAATGATCTTATAAAAAGATTGGGACGAGGTATACGAATTCTTCTCAGTTAATATCTCGAATTTTTGCAAAGTTATGAGTTTTTGTTTTTAAAGGACAAACAAACGCCTAAAATGGCGTCGTATTTTATGAACCCCGTACATCAGATATTTTTTATTTTTAGATCAAAAAATTATAAAATCATTTAATTTTGTTTTTGTAAAGAGTAGAGTGTTTGACTAAACAGTTTGATATTATTTTTTACAACGTATACGGGGTTAGGCATAAGAAATGTATTTTAAATTTAATTTAGAACCAATACTACAAATAAATTAGTCACAAAAGTACCTACAAATAAATAAAAGTTTTAATAGTACTTAGATTAAAATGAAAAATATTAAAGAAACTGCTTTTAGAATAAAAACACTAAAAGTTTTTATTAATTATTATCGTCCTTAAACAGCGGTTCTTGTAGATACATTTTAAAACAATGAGCATAGTAACTACTATAATAGTTGGCAACGAGGAGATAAAATTTATTTTCGAGTGCCGTTTTCGATCAGCTGATACCTCAAATTCGAAAAATCCATGCCTTCACGTCAAAATGCGTCACGGTTCTCACAGTCGAAAAATCCAAATAAAAAAAATAAAAAACTTACCATTAAGGCCTTAGAGAGTCTTTATAAAACACCCTATATATCGTAAACTCTTTTATAAAATAAAAAAAAATCGAAAAAAAATTATTAAAATTCTTATTGTTTATCTATTTATTACCTAAATAACGAAAAAATATTGTTTTGAAATCTTAAAAATTATGTGGTTTCCTAGTCTAAACTAAACCAACCACTTAAGGTAATCTTATTGTACCAGTTGGAGAGTTGGAATGTAGGAACGAGCGAATGTAAATTGTTAGCAATCTTCATTTTTCAAAGAAAATCCATAAATTATTTAGTTTTCTCCTCATTCTTACACCAATTTCACTATAATCAAATCCAGCTATAGAATTGTCTCACGTGACGGTCCATCGGTGCGTGGCAATCGAAGTGGCCTTTGACATCCAGCGCCTTCTTCGATCTATAACTGTAGCCACGCTACTTGCTCATATCGGACGCAAAATATTTATAATTATACACAAACTCCAGTTGGCGAAGTACAACATGTGAATTACTGTAAGTTTAATGTTTTCAGACACTTCCTTGATGCCAGAATTTGTACGGATTTTTATTATTTCTCGGTCGTGACGAGTAAACGAGAAATTTTTGTTTTTGATTTTTAATAAATGATATTACAGTTTAAAATTATATAGATCCTGAACACGAGCATGTATTTCATTAAAATTTCTGTTTATTATAAAATAATAGTACTCAAAAGGGAAGAATTACAGACAAAATATACAAAGTGTTGGTTAGGTAATTTATTAAAAAAATTGGTAGCCAAAATTAAATTAGAAAAAAAAGAAGGTGAAGTGAGAAAAATCGGTGTAGATGCAATTTGGAATTACCAATTCCCCTCAAGAAATTATAAAAATTACACCTTCATATATCCAAAATGAGAAAAAATCAAAGAAAAATTGAAAAGAAAAAAAAAATTCTTAAACCTTAAATATTATTAAAATTTGACATTAATTTAAATCTCTATTGCAAGGACTTTAACGTTTGGTCAATTATTCTGTTGACAAAGTTTATTTTAAAATTTTGCTCAGGGTCTATAACTGGTTCACCTACATGTTGAATAATCAAAAAGTTTTGGTCAAGTCCCATTCCTTAAGAATCACCTTATATATCAATTAAGCAATGTTTGCAAAAAATTGAATGATGTACCTACCAAGCGTGCCATTAGCGCAGCTAACGTTGATGATTCGTTTATTTGGAAAGATCCGATAATGTTGCAATGCGCATGATATGGTTGTTGGGTATCGCGCCTCCCAAAAATGTTCCCTTTCCAATGCGCACTATCGATTTTCTTTCAGTTAATGTAATTCTTTTGGGAATACTCACAGTTAAAAAGTGATTTTCAGAACAAAGGAATATTATTACTACTTTACGTGACAATTTTATAAAGTTTTTAAATTTTAAGCGAGAACGAAACAAAGAAAAAATAATAAACAAGAAAACAATATTATATAATAATAAAAATGTAATTAAAATTGTGGACCTGACAATTGTAAAAATCCATGATAATAAGAAAAAGATTGGATCTAAGAATTATAAAAACAAGACAGAAAGAGACAAAATGTATCCACAAAAACAAACTAATGACATGCTAGTCATTTTATATCAGTCCGGTCCTGTTATAATCCGTTATCTAGGCCTTATCTAGGCCTTTTACGTTCTTTATCTTTCCAATTACCAAGAATATTCTAGCAAATACGTTAATATATGAAAACCCTATGATGTTAGGTTACGTTGGGAATGTGGTGTTAATACACTGCGATCCAAAAGATCTATTGTGCCCCCTTCTGTCGCCAATGCACCACGGACATTTCTCAATACCTATAACGACCCTTCCAATCCTATTTTCTCAAGGAAGTTTAGGATTTGAAGTGGCTTCAAGTTAGGTAAATCTCCCTCTTCTAATTGATATCCTCCTAGATATAGTGCCCTTGGATTCTGAAGTGCTACACATTCAGTTAGGATGAGAATGGATATTTCGTCCTCTTCCTCACAGAATCCGCACTCACTATCCTCTACTACTCTAAGTTTACTTAGGTGTCCTTTTAGTCGACAATGCTCAATAAGGATCCCTGTTACAATACGTAGCCTGTTCTTGCTCAGGCCTATGCAGACTTCCCATCTTTTCTGGTTATATTCACCGTGCTGTCAGTCAAAAAAGGCATTTGTAATAGAAAAAGACATTTGTCGTAAAAAAGGACACATTTGTCGTAAAAAGAACATTTTAAGCTTTAACCAGTCACAAGGACATTTTGCTTCAAAAAAGGACTGTGCTTTAAAAAAAAAAGCCTACAAACCATCAAAATTGGTAAAAATAACTGAGTAATCTCCCCCGCAGTTCATACATTATACATATTTTATTTCAAACACTAAAGGGAATCTAACTGATTAAATGTCATTTAAAAATGTTTAATTTTCATGATTGTTATTTATTAAATCAAATCAGGTTAAAACTTGAAAAGTTGAATGAATATTATTTGAAAAAAAAGCAGGTTTAGGACATTATTCTTTATTACTTGTAACTGTATGATAAAATTATTTACTTTTAGTTTGAATATATGAATGATTTTAGGACTTTACTGTCTTAATTTGTAAATCTTCTTTTCCATAACCAACATTTTGGGAACCACTTTTCTGATTTTTTTTATATACAGACATAACGTAAACAAATATTTTATTTAAGACCTGTCTTTCATGTCATTTGAAATACAATCAATGTAATACAAAATATAAACATGGCAACAGATCTAGCCTTGAACAGTTTGAAGGATTTTCTCGTTCAAATACTATTTTTGTGTGCTTACCGATTTCAATTTTTATCTATTTCTGTACATTTACTCTCAATATTTCATATCTGCGTTAGGTATTGTCAAACAATTTTATGCAATGTTTACACCTTGAATAGAAAGCTCTTTGTGGGTTTTATCTTTTTCAGACTACAAATTCAGTTTTATTTTATCTTTAAATATTCAAGATTTAAAATTCATCAATAAGAGATAAAATCAATAAATTAACAGAAAATCGTGACTTAGGTGCTAAAAAAGTCTAAATCAACTATAAACAATCTACAATATATCACTGTCAAGTTTTGTTTGGTTAAGAAGAAGACATTTAAAGAATGGTAATCCTTGAAAATATTAAAGGAACAATAAGAATTATTGTTTTCGTAAAACCCGTTTATCTGGCGATCTGTTATTAACTATTGATTCTACAGAATATGCTGAAATGATATACAATGAAAAACAATCTTAATTGAAATAAAATTGATTTTTTTTTCAAAAACTTCATGTCATTTTTGACTGATTTCCTTCCACAACTAACATCTTGTAAACCTACTTCTTTTTTTTTTTTAAATAAAATTGGATTCTATGACCCTAAAAACATAAGAATCGAAAATAACATCAAATTTTAAATATTACCTTCCACACGAATTCTTAAAAGTTAGAAAATATAGAATTCTTCCTTTTTAAAATAAACTTTCCACTTATTTTGTTTGTGTTTCATTTAGTTCAGTATCTATATTTTGAAAATGGCGATATTTTTTAAGTCTGATGACTAATATTAATATTAAAGGCCCATTTTATTATCAGGCTCGATATTTTATGAAAAAGATTATGTGTGGTCAAAAACTTGACTAACCTGATTAGAATGAAATATTGCGTACTTAAGCTCCATTCAATCTCCTAACAGTAAAGTCAACTATAGTTACGTAATCTTCCGAGTGCCATAATTTATCTGCCCAGTGTACTACCATCCTTCCAGTGACGCGCGAAAGATGTTTAAAAAGACCAAAAGTCCAAAAAAACAAAAATTCAAAAATACATCATAATTTATTTATGATAAGTTACAATTCCAATTTTTAAGTTCCTACCTTTACAAAAAATCGAAACTCTCATAAAAAATGTCAGCCCCTTTGTTCTCCCCCCCCCTTCTAATGTGAAAATCTCAAAAACCCTTAAACACGTCATTATTTATTTATTTATGCTCAATAGCTACAATATTTCGCTTTTTATTTCCCTCTCCCATTTAAATTTTCAAAAATACTTTCTTAGCGCATGTACACGTTATAAAATAAACTATGTTCCAAATTTTAGCTTTCTTGGTAGATACGAGTAATTCAGTCAATATTACACCAACATGTATTATCATAACTACTATCTCAACCCGGCAATGTATTAACATCAAGTCATCCGATTCTTCTTATTCATAACTGTTCAAGAGATTAATAAACTATATTCGAATAATTAATTTCCTTTTGTGAGGATTTTAATTAATTCTCTTATAGAAGCTGTCATATAATTTGATACGACTTGACAGAAGAAGTTGATACGTCCATATACTCTTTATATTATATCAAAAACCATCGCTTCCTTTTTACAAATCATCCAATTGTTCTTGAATTAAATTGCAAAAGAGCGGTTTGTGTACTTTCTTTTTTTTTTGATGTTGTGTCAATCAAATCTCGTGATAATTGGGCATGAAATTAGGTGATCGTTTGAATAAGCAAATTGTTGCATGTATAAAAAATTATTTCGACACGAGCCTTTGATGAATGGATATAAAATTATACCTATCTTTTGTATATTGAAAACTTTATTAAACTGTCAGGAATAGGTAGATTTAGTAGTGAATTTCTTTAACAAATTATATGGTATTAATAAATTTAAAATGTAATTTCAGTATAAAAGTCGTATTGTTGTTATTTTCAAGAATAGAGATAATTTTCTCGTAAATAAACTGTTATGCAGGCCTTGGAGCTGTAGAGTTAAACTTAAATATAAAATAATTTAAGATAACAAAAATAATATTTATATTTTTGAAAAAAAAAGAAGAGGAGGAAATAAAATACTATAAACAGAATTATTAGTAATTTTGTATTGTTTCAGGTATATTGATTTGTTTTCAGTAATGCTCTTCTTACATTATGAAGATGATTATATGTTTGCTTGTTTATCAATATAATTTTTGGGGAATAAAAATGAATGGCGTATTTATTTAATCTAAAAAAGTTTGATGGCTAATGTTTTGGAATTAAAAACTTGTTATTATCAATAATATTTGTGAAAAACAACATGTTGGAAACAAGAATGTTTATAAAGGAATTATTAGTAAAAAAAATAAGAACATTTAATAATATTTATACTTTAAAAGAAAATTATTAAAGTGTTTTCTGTTTGTGGTGGACTGTCCTCAAAGAAAGCACACAACATATTGTGCATTAATTTTTTTAAGTATACACGGTGGACACATTTAAATTTCAATTGTTACATTTATCTTACTTAAGATTTGAGAACGGCGTTTAGCACATCAAACTGCCGTCTAATAATCTCGACAAAACAAAGATATCTGGGTTCGAATCCCACGACGACAAGCTTTTTTTAAATCTCCAAGTATGTGTTTTAATTTTTTAACGTTTGCTGTTCGGGGATGGTCTTAATAATTTTCAAATAATTTCTAAGATTTTTTCGTTTGCAATATACAAGTGTTAATAATAACGCCCTGTATAAGAAGCTAAGATGATGAGTAAACACACATTTAAAAATAAATTGACAAATTAATGTCCTTCAATCTGTCCTCGTAAAACAAAATGTACAATAATATACCCATTAATTTTCACAAAGCTGTAATAGTAGACAATTCTTAATAGTAACCTAACGGTATTTATACACAAGATTTCATTCATAGATCTTCAATGAACGGTCCAAGTACACTCCCTTATGTCCTACTATATTAATCTTCATTATCTCTAAAAAATGGAAATTAACTCGTTGAGCAAGGTCATTATCTTCCAGTAGTAATAATTATTATTATTATTAATATTTATCCTTCTTAAACAACGTTTATAAGTAGCTCATGCTTCGCGAAGAAATACTTGAAAGTCTATAATCCCATGCAAATAACCGGCTAAAGAAGGTAATACTAAATAATTCCAAAGGTGTTTTAAATGGATGTATACGGAAAATAAATTGATTTAAATCATTGGCATTTGTAAGACCATATTAAAACTTGTTGAGTTGATCTGGAAAAAAACAGAGATGTAGCGGCTGCTTAACGGTATACCACTAAGTCAATTATATGTGAGAAAAACTATTGGAAATCGGATCAAATCAGATGGTTTGAATCGGCTGTCAATCGAAGCCGCCATTAAAATAAGTTGTAGAAGAATTGCAATGCATTCCTAAAGGCATACCTACATTATATGAAAACTATTAATATAATTATTATTAAAAAATGCTAATTTTTTTATTATTCTACTGTATAGTCTATTTTTATGTATGAGAGAGTAATAAAACAGCATTTCTAATGCAAAACTTAGTACGGTCATTTTAAATATTTTTACAGAATAATCTAAATATTTCCTAAAATTGTAATAAATGTACCTGAGCTATTACAAGTTTTGGGTCTTTTATTGGTCCTTTATAAACATAAGCTGTACAGAACAATAGAAAAAGGTTTGGACATGCCAAAAGCCCTGTGTATTAAAGATTACATAGCCGTATCTTAAGATTATTTTCAATAAGTACCTATTTGCCAATTTTGTTTTATTTTAATTCCAAGAATTTCTTACAGTAATCGAATTATAAGTAGATAAATACCTTCCCAACAAATTTCACTGAAAATGCGATTATAGGTTTTCCATTTAGTAAGGAGGTCCAAGTTGTGTATTCTTGACAGTTTACTAAATGTCGTTTAGTTGCAACTTGCAAGGTGCAGTGTGAATTCTAGTGTGATCATGGAAAATTTGGAAGGGCCGCGTAAACGAAAAAAAATCGGTCCTTTAACAGTTAATGAAAAAACATTAATATTTAATTGTTTAAAATCATTTACAGACAAACATTTATCTAAAAGTGTTGATGACACAGTGGAATTAGTTAGTAGTACGCTTGGTGTTGGGAAATCTACGATTTACAGAGTTGTTAAAGAAGAGAAATGTGGCGAGTTTCAAACAGCACGTAAAGCTCCAGGAAAACCAAAATTTCAATTAGAAAATCTTTTGAAAGAAAGACTTCGAAGGAAAGTGCATGCGTTCTTCTTTAGAAAAGAATTTCCGACAGTAGACAAAGTTCTTGTCACGGTTCGAGATGATAAGGATTACCCTGAAATGAGTCGAAGCACACTATGGAAACTTTTAAAAGAAATAGGTTTTCTATGGAAAAAGCATTCCAGAAAGTCTATTTTTATAGAAAGAAGCGATATTGTAGTATGGAGAAGAAATTATCTAAGGACTATAAAAGAAATGAGAAACCAAAGAAGAAATATATTTTATTTAGATGAAACATGGATCAACGAGGGACATAAACCAAATAAATTTTGGCAAGATGAAACTGTTACAAGTCGAAGACAGGCTTTTTTAAATAATTTATCTACTGGTTTAAATCCATCATCAGGAAAGGGGCGCATACTAATAATAGTACACATCGGTAATTCAAACGGTTTTGTTAAAGGTGATTTATTGACTTTTAAATCTACTCGTACCGGTGACTACCATGAGGACATGAATGCTTCAATAACTTCAAAAAATATTTTAACTGTCTACTAAAAAAAGTGATACGCCTATGGATTACGAACGCTTTATTATTTTAATATTCTCTCATACATAAAAATAGACTATAGTTAGGACATTCATGAATCTTAAAATATTAATAACATTTTTTACATCTAATTTAAAATATAAATTCAAGAATGTATTCGTTTTTTATTACGATAATTTTTTTGCTAGTTACCCAATTTAAGTTCTGTAAATTGTTTTATTTCTGGTTAGAACTCCGTTTCAACAGAGCAGGTGTAATAAAATATCAGATCGTCAATGGAAATCAATACGAAAGAGTGTTAGAAGCACTTTTATTTTTTTAACATTACAATTCCTCGGAGACCGTGATATACTTGTTCGAGTCACAGTCTATGGCAATCGCCATTAGTGGCATGCAAAAACCTCCCTCCTTCCACCCCCTTCGATCCGTTAATTAATTAGCTGAATGTACATTCTTCTAAGAATCCCGCCTGCCGTACTGATAGTGTTCATCCAAGAATAAATGAATTTTAATTTCATTAGAGTGCCAAGAATGGCCCCTTTCGCAGTATTTAGATTGCGCGTTCGCGTGTTCTCGTCCTCTTTGCTCTTCTTCTGTTCAGTTGGCCCTCTTCGCACAAAAAGCGCGTTTTTGGAATCGGTCCTAAACGGCTATCATTACTAATGTTAACAGAGAGGAACTTGGAAAAGTTTTCTGTCTATATTTAATAATATCTTTAAGAAATCTATTTAGAAATATGAACATTCGTATTGAGAATGCCTCTTTATATGGTTACCCACGTGTAAATCCATAATAGAATAAATAGAGTTGGACTGAGGCATTCTATCATCGTGTAGCGAGAATATGAACGATTTAGGACGACTTCGAGGTATGTTGACTGTTGGAAGTTTGAAATTGGAGAAGCGATTGTAGCGAGAGAATGAATTGTATAGTGGAAATTGAAACAGGCGACCGCTGGTCCGTGTGTGTAAAGGGGTGTTCTACTCCCCTCTATTTACAGAGTGGAATATTATTTTAGAAATTATCTTCTAATTATATTAAATTTTTTAATCAAAATCCGAAATTAAGCTTTTATACTTGAACAGTATACCTTGAAGTAAAACATTTTACATTAATAACAGATAACATTTGGCAAAACATTATATGGAAATATTGCCAGTAGAATTTAAAAAAAAAAGATCCTAGTCTTTTAAACCCCATTTCAACTACTATTACTTTTTTATTTGTTGTTTAAAATAAGGACTTCAATTATTCTAAATACAAACCTGTATTGTTAAACATAAAAATTTATTTTAATTTATCACGAAGAGGGCTTTTTTATTACCTAATTACTTACGTTTTTGGCGAGAAATTTAATAAAATCGGCGTTCCATTTGCCGAAAGATACTAGATCGATTCTTGTTTATTATTTTGTAAATTCGCCTGCAGCGGAATTTTATTTTTTAAGCAGACACTGGTGCGAATATTTTTTATTATACAGAATTTTTGAAGTGCTGAAATATTAATTAAAGAGCGCTGTGGAAGTTGAAATATAGTTTCTGGACTGCATAGTCTTTATCATCGATATAGGATAAATTAAGTAAAGTGATGTATTTTGCGGATTTATGCGCATCTCGTGCGTCGCAACTCGGGCGGAATCCTTAATTTTTCGCATTTCGGGCGGAAGGCTACAGGTAGATTAAATACCCTTCGCAACTCGGGCGTTCAAGGATCGGTACCTGAGAAGGTGCTTTCGGCTTAAACTTAAAATTATATACGGAGTGCCGTACAGGAGGAGCTTGCCAGTTTTTAAATATTATGTAACTTTCATAAAACAAGATTTTTTATTTATCTTTCTCTGCGAACATAATCTTTACATTACATTGTTATGACATTTGAAATTGTAGTTTTTACTGAAAAAAGTGTAATTTATTTATTATATAATTAGATTGATAAATAATAGTGTACCTACCTCGGCTAGCTATTCAATTTTTATTTTAAACCATTTTTTATGTAGGGTGTCTGTGTAAGTTGGCTACATATGGAAAACTTTTTTTTATTAGTTTTATCAAAAAAAAAAAAATTAATTAGCATAAAGAGTTGTGGATGGTCTAAAACCTAAAATACATCACATTTTTGAGCCGTATACTAGGACAGTATATGGAAAACTTTTTTTTATTAATAATTTTATGAAAAAAATGTCCTCATAAAAAATTGTGCGTGATCTCAGACCTTAAAATACAACCATCATATATCAAATTGTATAAGTCGTATACGAGGTTTGTCAAAAATGAATGTACTTTACTCTTGGCCAAAAATATTTTTTTTGACAAATCGTATACGACTCATAAAAATTGATATCTAATGGGTGCATATAAGGTTTTAGACGTTTAGTTTATTTTTTAAACTAAATATATACCTTATTTGAATATTAATTATTTAACTATATTTTAATATTATATTTAAACGTTGTTATGTAACTAAAAGTTAATCATTTTGTTAAATATATATAACATGTAAAATATTATTGTATTTCAACCTTTTTAACGTTTGGTTAATAATGTAAACCAAATATCTACGTTAATTTAATAGTAATTATTCTAGTTTATTTTAATATTCTTTTTAAATGTTATTATGTAATTGTGGTTCAACCGAAAGTTGGATATTAAGATACATACACGTTTAATATTAACGTTTCTTTAAATTACATAAAACTCGTAATAAAAACGTTATTGTATCGAAACACTTTGACGTTTTGTTTATATTTTACCTAAAAATATTAATTATTCTACTTTACTGCAATCATATTTTTAAACATTTTCATTGATTATACTTGAAATATTAAGTTGGTTTATGTTTGTTATGTTGTAAATGGCCAAGATTTGAAAATTTTCTCATTTGTAAGAAGAGAAAGAAGATGGGTTATGTTGTAGTCATTTTATTTTAAGTACTATAATTTTATATTAGAGAAAACCATATATTCTAAATAATTGGAAATTTGCGTCTGTTGTTTGATACATTTCTGAAATATCAGTATGTTATATTTCTGATAGGTTTCAAATTATTATTTATAAAATATATGAAATATTACATTTACAGGATATTTTTACAATTTAGGAATGTTTTAGAAATGTTTCTGAGGCGTTTCGTAATATTTATATATTATTTTATCATATTCATGATTTCCTTAAAATGGTCCGTATTCGAGAATTTTGACAAAAAGTGCAAAATTCGAATTTTAAAGAAAATTCTTCAAATAAAAGTTGCTTACAATGTAATTCTCTATAATTTTTGTTCCATACATTTCTCTAAAATAGACCGAATTCGGGAAATTTGAGGTAAAGTGCAAAATTCGAATTTTTCTCATTTTCACTTATAATACCCCTAGTGACCAAATTATTTTCGGAAATATTTTAGAAATCGCCAATAATTTGAAAATGATCCCAATATCATGCTCTATATTTTTTATTCTACACATGATTTCTCTAAAATAAACCGTAATGGAAAAATCTTCAATTTTTTTACATCAACTAACTTTTCAATGCTCGCTATCTGTTAAAATCAAAGCTTATTCTGCGATGTCATTTATTTCTCTTAAATTTTCGATAATGCATTACTATCTGAATCAGATTGTAATCAGAATCAGGGTACATAAACTATGGTCAAATTTCATATCCCGTCGACGCCCGAGTTGCGAACTCACAGGTGCACAATTTTGGAGGGCGCCCGAGATGCGACGAATTCAGGTAGTTTTATATTACGCCCGAGTTGCGAACGCACGAGTTGAGAAAGTACCATTTTGCGAGTAAATTTGAGATAATTTGATATTGAGTATTTAACTTATTAGCATCTTTAAAATAATTTGAAACAAATATTAAGATAGACTTCGCATATCTCTAAGAAATATTGAATAGTAATATATCTTTCAAACGATGCATGATTTACAACGTATTTAGTTATAAGATTTTAACAATTTCTATTGATTTAGATAAGTGTTATAAATAACGATCATGTGTAAGAATTTTATGCTATTTTAATATAAAAATACCCTGTAGAATATTCCAATTAACAAAAAAATCTCATTTCAATTGCTATAAATTTAATAAAAAATTAATATAAAAAAAGTTAAAAAATGTATAAACATTTTTTTTGTCTTTGTGTTTCTTCCGGTGCACTCTTCCTGACTCGCTCGATTATCTGTTATTTTTTTTATACACTCTTTTAAAATGTTACTCAAATTAGCAAACGTAGATGTAGTAGAATAAAAAAAGTGGCGTACCTAAAGGAGGCTACTTCAATGAGAAACAACAAAAAAAAACTGCAATTTTTGAACAGTTTACCAAAATACATGTAAAATTGAAGTACATATTGACATTTTACAGTTTGAAAAACATAGGCTTGTTGTTGGAATTCATTTGTATATGAGAAAAATAAAATGTATTTCATTTTATTGCACGTACAAATCAAAATAGATGAAATAATGAACTATATAAAAAATATATAGTATTAATTTATTTTCAGCTACCAACATTTTTTAGAAAAAAAAAACTACTGTCCTGACAAAGCAGACAATCTAAAATCCCCAATGCCTGGCATTATCAATTTTTGTCTCCCTTACCGTTCCTGTCACTTCACAATCAGACACCCACCTAATTAACAATATTAATGATGTTCAGTAGCCGATTCATTAACACTCTACTTGAAAAAAGTTTAGAGAATGCCAGTTGACCATTATAATCGAACCAAAAATCAACCGATCTTAAAAAAAAGGGGGATAATTAAAAGGTTCGATGAAACAGAAGTTTAGACCAGGTGGTACAGTTAGGATAGATGATAAATGGACATGAAATACGAGAGGTAGAGATAAACATTGAAATTACATTTAGTCTGAATAGGGGTTGAATAGATTCTTAATAATCATTTTTCTAGTGATTGTAATGTTAGAATATTAGGGAAAAAAAATAACATAACTATAAGAAATTTATAACAGATTGTGAAATTTAATATTTTTCACATTAAACTATATAGATTGGCCAGACGAAACGTTAGACAAACCCTTGGACCCTCTAAATAGTTATTTTCCCCTCTTCTCCACTCTATTTTTTTTTATCAAAATTTACTCCCTTGAGAGGGGAAATCCATTGCGTTACTTTTGATTTTAGCGCCCTCTAGCAGGATAAAAACTGTTACATATTGTAAAGTGTAACACAAGTAGTTCCTGATAATAGAACATTTCATTTTCTCCTAGTATTATAGTTTATTTTTATGTATGAGAGAGTATTAAAATAATAAAGCGTTCGTAATCCATAGGCGTACCACTTCTTTTAGTAGACAGTTAAAATATTTTTTGAAGTTATTCCTCGAGTATACACTTATATTTTCACCTAATTAACCTGCTTATAACTTCTAAACAGCTGAAGGTAAAAAAGTGCAATTTTTTCTAAAATGTTTTATTTTTCCACAAGGTATGTTAAGAACATTGTGTCAAACGGGTTATGTAGGTATAAGGGTTTAAACTTTGACTTTTAAACAACGTTACGTTCATAAATAATAATTTTAATATAAAAACTACTTCTTACCTACAAATCCAAATCCGAATCGAAATCAGAAGATGAACTGTCGCAACCAATATTTACAATGAGTGGCTCGATCATTTCATCAGTAATATTGTCCAACTTCCACATTTTCTCTTCTTCTTTAATCGTATGATTTACTGCCTTTTCCCAGTTTTCAGGCTTCACATTATTTACAGCCTCCAAAAACAACTGTTTAACATCACTCATTTTAAAAGAATTATTTTTTCTTCAAACTTCTCCCTTTATCTGTGCCCATATCAGTTCAATCAGGTTTACTTCGCAATGATATGGTGGTGATCTAACCACCGTCATCCCACGATTTTTTGCAATTTCATCAATTTCATATTTTTTGAATTTCTCTTTATGAAGGGAACACAAATGATACAGTTCTTTTCTCACAGAACCGGGATGGAACTTAATATTCTTTGAATTTAGCCAATTCTGTAAATCTTTTTTTAACCACTTGGTTGTGGGCATTTTTTCTATAAGTCTCGAGTGATAACTTGCATTATCCATTACTATTATACAGTTCTGAGGAAGAAGATCTATAATTTGTTCGAACCACTCTTTAAAGACATCAGCATTCATGTCCTCATGGTAGTCACCGGTACGAGTAGATTCAAAAGTCAATAAACCACTTCTAACAAAACCGTTTGAACTACCAATGTGTACTATTATTAGTCTGCGCCCCTTTCCTGATGGTGGATTTAAACCAGTAGATAAATTATTTAAAAAAGCCTGTCTCCGACTTGTAACAGTTTCATCTTGCCAAAATTTATTTGGTTTGTGTCCCTAGATGATCGATGTTTCATCTAAATAAAATATATTTCTTCTTTGGTTTCTCATTTCTTTTATAGTCCTTAGGTAATTTCTTCTCCATACTACAATATCGCTTCTTTCTATTAAAATAGACTTTCTGGAATGCTTTTTCCATAGCAATCCTATTTCTTTTAAAAGTCTCCATAGTGTGTGCTTCGACTCATTTCAGGGTAATCCTTATCATCTCTAACCGTAGCAAGAACTTTGTCTACTGTCGGAAATTCTTTTCTAAAGAAGAATGCATGCACTTTCCTTCTAAGTCTTTCTTTCAAAAGATTTTCTAATTGAAATTTTGGTTTTCCTGGAGCTTTACGTGCTATTTGAAACTTGCCACATTTCTCTTCTTTAACAACTTTGTAAATGAGAAAAATAAACTGTATTTCATTTTATTGCAAGTACAAATCAACACCAAGCGTACTACTTTACTAATTCCACTGTGTCATCAACACTTTTACATAAATGTTTGTCTGTAAATGATTTAAAACAATTAAATATTAATGTTTTTTCATTAACTGTTAAAGGACCGATTTTTTGTCGTTTACGCGGCCCTTCCAAATTTTCCATGATCACACTAGAATTCACACTGCACCTTGCAAGTTGCAACTAAACGACATTTAGTAAACTGTCAAGAATACACAACTTGGACCTCCTTACTAAATGGAAAACCTATAATCGCATTTTCGGTGAAATTTGTTGGGAAGGTATTTATCTACTTATAATTCGATTACTGTAAGAAATTCTTGGAATTAAAATAAAACAAAATTGGCAAATAGGTACTTATTGAAAATAATCTTAAGATACGGCTATGTAATCTTTAATACACAGGGATTTTGGCCTGTCCAAACCTTTTTCTATTGTTCTGTACAGCTTATGTTTATAAAGGACCAATACAAGACCCAAAATTTGTAATAGCTCAGGTACATTTATTACAATTTTAGGAAATATTTAGACTATTCTGTAAAAATATTTAAAATGACCGTACTAAGTTTTGCATTAGAAATGCTGTTTTATTACTCTCTCATACATAAAAATAGACTATAAAATATTATTTGTTAGGAATTAATCCACACAAGAAACTTATTATTTATTGTAGATTTTTTATAACACATTGATAATCAATTTTTATATATTTGACACAAAATAAATATAACTTCACAATCGGATCACATGCTAAACAAGTCTCAAAAATAATCTTATTGGGTGACTCTATCCAATAAGAGGAAATCAGTGTGTCATTGTTATTTTTCTATTGTATATGCCGGTAGCTATTCGTTTAAAATATAATTAATTTTGATACAATCTAACTTTAAATTATAATAACCATTCATTTTCTCCTAATAGAAATAGCAACTAGGTTGGGTTTCTTATAGATATTGAAATTACGAAAGAAAAGCAAATAAAGTCAATTTTCATAAAATAATTGACCAAAAACTTAAAGTTCTTCGGTGGAAACGACAATAGAATTAAAAAAAATAAATTTAAAAACAAAAAAGAAAGAAAACTTCCAAGAATAGACAAACAAGTCGAAAGATTTGAAAATAAAAAAAATGATCATATATAGACGGAGTTTTCTGAGCACACAAGAAAGTTATGATATATTTGACACTGATGAAACTAGCTGCAGAAGGTTATTTATTGATCTCTTCATCTTTACAGTCTTACCATTATATATTTTCTGCTTTATATTATGCGTTAAAAAAGATATATTCATTATATAACAGGCGATGATAGACATTGTCATATTACTCGAAATAACGGGGAGTTTCTTTAACCATTTTCGAGATTGTCTGTTGGCCAAAATTCCTATGAATATAAAAACATCACCTGCTTCAACAAATTTATCAGAATATTTGGTAACTTTTCAAATACAATTTATTTAGAGAAACGCCTCAAAAACGTTCTATTTTTTTTTTGAGTTTATTATAGATGTATTATTTGATATCCGATAAATGTCTATTGTTATGTAAAGATTTTATGGATGAATATATTATTTAAAATAACTCACCATAGCTTTGAGGCCTGTCACAATTCATTATCTGAAAAAGAAATTAAAATTAATCAAAATAAAAATGTTTCAAGGTTGATTTAAAGTTAAATTAAAACTGTATACAATTTGTAGTGTCTTAATTCTCATTTATTGTTACAATAACATATATAAATATACCTAACTTTAATCACACTTTTATCGGCACATGGAATGTATTTATTGTCGCAGTATTCTATATTTATGACATTTGACAGCAGGCGGTAGCGACTTCTTGGAATGGATTGATTCATTGTTATACGAGAACAAGTAGCTTATAAGCTTCTGAAATCGATGGAAGATTTTGATAAGGTGATAGATACCTGTCGGATAAAGTTCAACTTTGGATTATTTCTGAAACTGATTTATTGACTCGGATTTGTCATTAATATTGCTTTTTTGGAAGATTTGAGTTCTTATATCTTATGTCAAACTGGGTATTTGGTAATCAACATGCACATATTTAGATAGTAAATATGACGTACTGATATGAATTTCAATTTTTGTCACTTCCACTTCATTAGATATGATTTCTGTGCTGTAATGCCAGAAACAATCAACGTCTATATTGCCATTTGCTTTCTATGATGTTGACAAGCTTATCATATAAATAAAATACGAGTGGAATAGTGATTTTTCATAGTCTCGATATCAAAAGTTGTATTTACTAAAGGATACCACGAATTAATTAAATATAACGCAACAACAACCATTTATGGTTACAGTGTAAAAGTAATGACATAACATGACAAGCTTCCTTTCTAGAACCTTACAACATTTTATAGAGTAAATAAACAAGCTATAACAAAGAAAATATTAAAAAGAATTGTTAGAAAATAGGATTGATGGCTAACTAAAAATCGCATAGCTACTGGGGACATTGGAGCAAGGTAAATTATTAATGGAAAAAATATTGATTGACTCTTTGTTGTATGACTAGTTCAAAATAAAGAGATAGTACCCCAATATCTGTCTAGCTACAAACAATAATATATCTAGCTATCAGCTAGAGATACACAATAAATAACTAAGCAGTATTTAGTCAATACTTGTGTGAATTGTTAGATAGAAGAGGTCAGGTAAATGCGATATATATATATATATATATATATATATATATATATATCGAATTATAATTAAACCAGTAATTTGTGGGTAATGCAGAAAATGAAAGAGTACTTTTTTAAGTTTATTCCAAGCTTTCGGAAATGTTTATTTCCATCATCAGGGAGACTAAAATAAAATAATACCACATATTATGATAAAGTAAGGTAAACATTTTTTTTTATTACTTACATCTTAATTAAGGTTGTTCATTTTGGTGGTATTATTCAGTTTAGTGTAAAGATACAAAATGGACAAGCTGAAGTCAATTACAAAATAATATACACAAACAATAACTACGATACTTTAAAACTAAAAAAATATAAATAATGAAAGGTCAATTTGACAATTTGACATTACAAGTAAAATTTTAAATAAATAACAAGTTATTAGAGGTTAGGAAATAAATGTGGATAATGCTATGTTTACATAACATTAATATTTTTTTAATGTTCAAAGAGTGATTTTTATATTAAATTAGCTCTGTATTATTTAAATTATGAATTTGGTTTGGTTTATTGTCCAAATCCAATAAATAAGAATAAATTTCACTTAAATTGTTAATATCTGTCTTTTTGTTCATAGAATTTGGTTCCTGTGAAATGAAACCTTAATTAAGATGTAAGTAATAAAAAAAAATTTTTACCTTACTTTATCATAATATGTGGTACACGGAAAAAAAATTGTAGAACAAATTTCTACAATTATAGATTTTTTCTCTACAATAAATAGTACGTATAGGGACAGGGACAATTTGTAGTAAACATTTCCAAATATTTGTGGAGAATGTATTGTAGAGTTATTATCTACAATATTTAGTAAAAATATCCAAATGCATCATAAGAATTGTTCTACAAATTGTTATAATTTTTGCTATTCATTGTATGAATTTATATTAAAAATGTATTGCGTTTTATGAAAATAAATACGAAAATTTTACACAATAAATAGTAAAAATTCATACAAATTGTAGTAATTTTTAATAAAATTTGTAGTAATATTCCATAATTATTATAATTATAACCTAGAAAAAAATGTTCCTTAAAATATTCAATTTATTGTTTTAATATAAAAGATACAATGTCTTAATTACATTATGTAATAAATAACAGTAATAATAGCGCCCTCAGTCTCAGTTGGCTTTTCTGCACCTGAAAAATATGAAATAAAAATTAATACCAATTGAACTGTTCATACCCTTAAAACGGGGATATTTATCACCTTTACACTGATTTGGATATTAAATGATTAAGTCAGATAACTAACAAAAATGAGAAAGTAGGTATGTCACAATAAAGACAAAAAAATATCATTGAACTTGGCACAAAATGCGATCGTTGGGCACAACACTCGATCGTTGGCCACAACTATTTTTTTAAAATAATCTACTAAGGTTATTTAAATTAGTTAACTAAAGGTAAATTATTCAGAAACAATAATAAATGTATTTACCACCAAAAGAATTTATTATTAAAATTTTCTCAAACGCATCGTTGCTTATAATATAATAATGTGTTATAGGTACTCGTATATGTACCATGCTTTGTTATGTGAACATGGCGAACGGCTACTGCTGTCTGGCCATTTATGATCGACGTCAGAAAACGTTGGCCAGTAGCAGAATTCTGTTTTGTTCACATGACTTAGAATTTCTACAATATTATAGAATATTTTTGAACAAAATTGAATTTTTTTCATAAGAAGGGATGTAAAGTATTACTATTTTTTGTAGAGAAAATTACTATTTTTTGTAGAGATAATTATTAATATTTGTACAAATTTTTACAGAAGTTAGTAGTAGTAATTACGATAATTGTAATAAATTTCTACTTCTACAAACAATAGTAAAATATACTAAACATTGTAGGCTTTTTTCCTATTTTTGTAGCATTTTATTCGACAATTCAATTGCTACAATAATTAATAGTCTTTAACTATAAATTGTAGTAAAATTTTCTACAAATTGTTAAGTATTTTTCTACAAGTCTACTACTACAACATTGTAGTAAAATTTTCAAGTCACATTTTTTTCCGTGTATTATTTTATTTTAGTCTCCCTGATGATGGAAATAAACATTTCCGAAAGCTTGGAATAAACTTAAAAAAGTACTCTTTCATTTGCTGCATTACCCACAAATTACTGGTTTAATTATTAACTAGTCAGCAACGACTATCAACTCTCTTATCGAATTATATATATATTCGTCATGAGATACTTCTTAAAAAGCTTTCTTGCCTTGGCTTCTTTAAATCATATTTGCATCAAGGAAAACTATATGTTCAACTGCAACCAGTAGGGTTCCACAGGGTCCCAATCTAGGTCCCCTGTTATTTTTTTTTTATTTATCAACGATTTGTGTGATTCAATCGATATTAATTGATTAAATGTTTGCTGACGATTTAAAATTGTATAGTATTACAAGAGCAACTAAATTATTTACAAAATTGGTGTCTTAAAAATCATCTTTTCCTAAATATCAATAAATTTTTTCGCAAAATACACTACTACTTTATACTTTCCTTATTCACTCTATAACATAACACTAGAACTGAAAATATTAGGGATCTGGGAGTTCATTTTGATAGTCAACTAACTTTTAATATACATCAAATAATTAATTCAGCATACCGTGTATATGGTTTTATTTGCAGAAATCAAGTTAAATATTAATGTTCCCAGAATAATTATCAGATATAATAAAACATTTCAATGTAAACAAGCTCAAACGAATTAAATGTCTAAATCACCCATACATTTTATGTACAGAAGAAGAAAATTCCGGAATGTTGTGATATTTTTCCTTGTAGTGTATTTGAATTGATAAACAAAACTCATGCACCAAGATTTGTTTACCATTCTTGTTTTTTTTTGTTTTTATTTACTTTTTTTACATTTATTTTTTATTTATTGTACCTATTCATTTTCAATTACTTGCTTTGTAAATGGTTTGTACTGTTGGGCAATTATTAATGAGACACCACGCATTTTTTTTTGTAATAACTAAATACAGAATATAATAATTATGTCACGTGACGCTATTAGTAAAATAAATGTCCTTTTAAATTTTTATTGAAAGATATTATAGAAATAATGTATTATAACTGTTTTTGAAAATATATTTTTGTTTTAATATGTTTAATAATCATATCCCTTAACACATTTCATTTAATATTAATTTTATGTTAATGCTAACTTACGTTTCTTATATCTTCATTAAATTATAGTAAACCATTCGTCGAAAATATAAAATCTAATCATAAAATAAATATTATCTATTAGTCAACTAAATATATGCTTTTATGCCGTTAAACAGCTATATATTAGCCACAGAACTATATAACTTTGTACTGAAATGTCATATGATGGCGCGGTATAATAGCTTTTTAATAGCAATGCTGTTATTAAATTCTGATAATGTCGGCATTAACTGTTCATATACTTAATAAAAGTAAGGAAAAAGTAGTTAAACAAGATGATGTCTAAATCTTCAATCAATGTACAATAATTTTTTCTCCGAGTTTTTTAAAAGGGTAATAAAATAATTTGAAACAAAAGAAAATAACAGTTATTCCTATTTTTTATAAATTATTTATTATTAGAGATAGTTTTTGAGGTTTTTCTGCTGTTGCAGGATAATAAGATTTCGCAACCTTTACCAACCAATGGTTTATGAGTAAATATAATATAGTATAGATGCACTTTTATTTATAACTATACTTGACAGATATACATGTATATGAAAGCTGCATAAATTTTTTGCCAACACCTCAAATGAGATCACCTGCAGAACAATTCTTTGACTTGATGTCATTTGACATGAATCATATTTTTAAATGAAGGGTATTATTATTTATCATTAGTAATCAAAACACAATCTTTAATGAGATTAATATAATCCATTTGTTTTGCTTAACGGCTATAATTCTATGACTCGTATAGTTTGAATTATTTTATTTCATAAGAATGAAGAATGAAGTGAATTCTTTTTTTATTTTTTTTTTTATAACTCTTACTTTACTTTTACAAATTAATTTGAAAATAATAAAACTATTTATTTTTGTTTTTGGAAGCAGTGAAATTTAATTTATGCCTAACCCAACCTAGCACAAATATGGTAAATACAATAACCAATTCAGTCATTATTTGTAAGTATCCCTAAATATTAAAGGGGAGGTTTTATTAGCTTTTATTTGATAATAATTTCATTATAACACAAGATATCATGTTTGTGGGAACGTGGTGTTATTCAGTCTCCTCTTTCACTAGATATATTGCTTTACTATTAAAATATCGCTTCAACGACCTTAAAATTATTATTTTAATGAGTGCCTGCCTAAAAGCATGAAATATCAATGTTGATCTAGTGTTTAACAATTAACGACATATTATTTTCTTTTTCATATCAACCTATAATAATCTCCCCTTTGATTTTATACGACTGACTTGCAGTCTAATTTCATATAGTCATTAATGTATACATTAGCACCTAACATAAGAAAACTCAAAAAAATAAATTCTTGCTGCAAAATCAAGAAGCAATAATTTGTGAGAAATGCATAGCTATTTGTTTTTAATCATAAACATTAGCAAAAGAAATAGTATTTCCTGATTACGATGAAGTTAAAAACTAGTAACATAAAACATAATAAATTACTCCAATTAAAGAAAATTATGTATCGTTTGCGTTTCCAACTTCGCATTTCGTATTTCGTGTCTAATATACCAATCTAGCAAAACTTATCTTTCCTGACAAGACGATATTTTTTTTACAAAATTAAATTTACCTCGAAGGACATAAATTTTTCTTAAGATAATTAACGTCTTGCACTGATGCGATCTAAAATTTATAGTTAAAAGAACGCTCTATATTCTCCGCATTATTTATACCGTGTTGCAGTTTGTTTATTTCCACTTTTAACACGTTCTCTATCGCCTTAACTTCATTAACGCGCTTGAACTAATTACTTTACAGCGGTAATTAATATGAAAGGACCCGCTGTCGATGCAAAACGAGACCACAGTCATAAATTATCCTGGAAAAACTGTGTTCAAACTCGCCAACTAGTTGGATGCTTGTTTCTTTCTCAAATTTAATAAATCTGTTTATAATTAATACGAGATCCTACGTTGGAAAACTTGATGAAGTTTGATGGACAGCAAACGGAACATTTAAAGGAATAATTATCTGCTTCTAGAAAGCTGGTATAATTCGTTGTTTTTTAAGTAAAATTGATTCAGAAAAACTCCAAAGTTTAATTATTCATTTTATTTTATTGACCTGTGCAATTTTTTATTTTATTAAAAGCTTAGGGATGTTTTTTTCGACTTCTTTTTTTCCTGTTTCCCACTCCCTTATGGATTAAATTCACAGTTCTGGTTTCTGAACCTGCCTTGATACTACTTGTATATGTTGCGGTCATGCTTAAATTTTTAACAAAACTTATGAGTAATTAACCTTTTAAATGTAAAAATTTTTGTGTTTAAACTTAATTCCGTTAGGTAATTAAATGACAACAAAATTAATCCATTAAATCTACGTATATATCTTCACTCCTAGTACATAAAAGAAAATAAATTGATCAATTATAAAAGAGAGATATATGTTTAAGTTACTCAAAGAACTTAGCACATACGTGTTAACTGTGTATTGGTTTCTACTGTTAATAGAGTTCCTTATGTTTTATAAGTAATAAAGACATTGCCTCTGGCTTCTCTTGATGACGTTCTATATTTTTTTTACAAACTAATCTATTATGAAATAAATAATTTTTATTTACTAGGGAAACAATGATGAAATGTTTGAGGTAAGTATAAAGAAATTGCTAAACATAAATAATGAAAAAAATAATGTATGATAACCATTTATTTTAAATAGTTTATCTGTATCTGTAACGTGTGAAGGGTAGATTAATCTACGACACTTAGGCCTCGCTAGGCCCATTGTGCATCCTCCCAAATAAATAGCTCATAAGCTAGCTTATAGATTTAACGTAAAGGTGTTTCTGTTATATCGACCGGTGTTAGCCGATACTCGCCGAACAGAAACTGTCTAATAAATGAGACTATCGTGAAATTGTAGAAGATATGATCGATGGTCTTCTGATCTTTTTGTTCGCACCCCCTACAAAGTGCGGTTTCAGACTGCTCTCTGTTATGGAGATGCTTCCTTACTTGGCCATGGCCAGTCAGAATGCATGTGAGAAGAAGGAGCAGATTCAGAGGTGTATATGACAAAAAGCAACGGCCCAAGGATTGATCCTTGTGGAATTCCAAATGTAACAGATATAAAGTAAGATAAATTATTATCTATTATTACTTTTTGGAACCTATTACTAAGATAAAATTTGTATATTAGTTGCTAAAAAGAATTATATCTCAAACAAATTTTATTTAAGCAATTATCTTGAAAATTCGAATTTTGCACTTTTTGTCAAATTTCTCAAATACGGACCATTTTAGAAAAATTATGTATCAAAAAAATTACGAAGAATGACATCACAAGCAAGATTTATTAGAAGAATTTATTTAGTAAGTTGGTGTTTGCTGTTGACTGTCCAAAATTTTGAATTTACATGTTTAGTATTTACCGTATTACCTCTTTTTCAAAAGTTGTTTAAAATTATAAAAGTGCGATTTTGTAATTTATAAATAAGAAAAACAATTTTCTAAGAATCGCGGAAATTCATATAAGAAAATAACTATCGTGCTATAAAATCAAAATACAAGTCTAAGAATATAATGTCATCAACTTTCTTTATGATAGTTCCACTGAAACGTATCCACAATTATCCTTGTATTCCTGATGTTTTAATTTATTGCCTGTACCTATTAAATAAATGTTTATTTACTTCTGTTCCATATAAACAGTTCGCAGGTGGTTAGAATTAGAAATATCGTCATAGTCTTAAATTGTTCAACAATCTAATCCTTGTCTATAAACCGATAAATAAAATATATTAAATTGCAAAAAATATAGGAGATTACAGTCATAGAATAATAATGGATGATCCTTTTAATTGGCAACCGTAAAGTAAATAAGACATAAATCATTATGATCGACTATTGCAGGTGTATTTTTATGGTTTTGATGTATTCTGAACAACTTAAGAGAAACAAATAATTTTATGGGACCGTAAATCAGTTCGTTTAGTGTTATAGTTTCCCGTCTAATGGGCAACTAACCTTGATAAAAGTGTCCTTATCTGAGATACTTATTAAAAGATCTATTACATTGTCACCTTACAGGGTTCTTCAAC
The DNA here is from genome assembly GCA_927349885.1 of Psylliodes chrysocephalus. Lineage (NCBI taxonomy): Eukaryota > Metazoa > Arthropoda > Insecta > Coleoptera > Chrysomelidae > Psylliodes > Psylliodes chrysocephalus. Next base: position 7,210,372 of record OV651831.1, read on the forward strand.
ATTATTTCGATCGTATATCATTAGGGGACTATCCAATGAACGAGTGAATGAGACATTTAAGACAGGTGTTACATAAATAAATTTTTTACTTGCTGCTATTAAAAAAGATGTTACTTATTTATTTAAATCGGAGGGTAATGATTAATTTTTTCTATTTTGATTCAGTTGTTTATTTGACGATCCTGTAAGGTCGAAACTAGCAGCTATATTACTTTTTTTATTAAATTATCATGACAATACTGTTTTTTTTGCATCTGTTCTACGAAACACAAATACTGAATAGCTAATTAGTTAAGTATCAAATATACAATGTTTCCACTTAAATTCGTAGTATATGTGAAACTTTTTTTTAATAACTTTATTTTTTATTTATTATACGAGGTATATGGAAATATTCGACAAAGCTCGTATACGATTGATACAATTTGATATCTGATGGTTGTATTTTAGGTTTTAGACCATGCTAGACTTTTTATAGAGAATAACTTTTTTTCTTAACATACATAATAAAAAAGTTTTTCATACACAGCCAATTGTAGACATCAATTAAAATGTTGGATCAAAACAGATATTCTAATATAATTTATCATAGTCAAAATTTAAAATGAGTTTAGATTGTTTATATAGTCATTAATAATTGTAGAAAATAAAACATTAATAGGATCATATTGACACTGCTTTGCCTCAGGATTTTTTTTATTTTCACTTCTTCCTGACCTCATGTAAAAGGGGTTAACGATTCATTAGAGAAATGTGCTAATTAATAGCTTAATTAAGTATCGATTAAGCAAACTTGTGCAATGTTTCCGGCAATTACTTAAACAAACACTCTGTACCTACGAGATGAGTATAAAATACTTTCCAATTTTTTTTTAATTGCATATGTAAACAAACAAAACCATAATTATTATTCGCTTCTGGCTGAAAATAATTTCGGATGGATAGTTTTTGATGGGTATTTATTTCAAGTGTTTGGCAAATTTGAACAGCATTTACTCTCCTACTAAAATCTTTATATTTCGAACATTATTAAAGATACATAGAGATTAGTGAATTTATTTTAAACCCACCTACATCCATGTCAAAATCTCCAGCAATTTTAGGGACGTAGTTGCCATAATGACAGATTACAAGCTATGCAGACATTTAGGGGGTGTAAACTCATAACCCTAGAGGTAATACAGTTAATACTAAATAAAAAAAAAGAAAAGATTAAAGTGTGCTATTGCGTTGGCGCGTTGTATGCGTGCCTCGAATCCAGTCGGCTTCATTAGAAGTTCTTTTTTCGTCTGTTTTTATATCTGACAGGTATATTGAGAAGGTGCTTAGGTCATATTTCGCATTTTGTTTCTATATTTGGTTACTTTACTGTTAGGACGAGGGCGGAGGAAGATCATCATTTACGAAAGACTTAAGATTAATTAGTTCTTGTTCTTTTTTTATTGCAAGACTAAAGCTGTTGTTAAAAGTGACAATAGAACATGAGTGACCCGATTATAACAGAAAAAAAATACGTGTTTGAATAAATTATATACATTTATTATATTTGTTTTTATTTTAACGCTCATTGACCTTATTTGAAGAATTAAGTTTTCTAATTTATGTTTTAACATTGAACAAAACATCTACAAAGTTTTTAAAGGGTATAACGAAATAATTAAAATACAAACCAACTGTTTATTACTGATTTCTCACTACAGATATCTTTATGTTTCGATAAAACGCTTCAGCATTTGTAAAATTTAAAATTTTGTTATGTTAGAATAATTCAAAAGAAGTAATACCTTAAAAACTGTTTATTAAAATACAGAATCTAAAAATAGTTTGTTCTGGTTCCACTAGATATTTCAAAATTGAAACCATTATCAATTAACAAAAATTTAGTTTTAGACAGAAAGAGGTATTCCACCGTAGTTCATGAGGAAAAAAGTCTTCAAACATTTTGCGAAGACTCTTGATGGACTATGGAACAGATGGAAGGACTAGTGCTAGCGACTGACAGCTTTCCATTAGCAACTCTCAGTGTACCTGTACACAGAAACTTTGCTGGAAAAAGATTGTCAGAGAGAGCTTAAGCAATACTTTGACAATACCTGAGCTATTAACTAGGCTTTTGCAAAGATACATGATGAGCTCTATTAATACATGAATTAGAGAAAAATAAGTTAAAAATTATTTTAATAACACTGGGTTTTTGTACAAATTGCTAATAAAAAAAGTCCAAAATCCATATTAAAGACCACATAAAAACTTGAGTGTTTCTCTTTTATTCACGGCATGTATATTAGAGATGCATCTATTATAAAACTGTTTCAACCCTTACAAAAAGCAGCAACATCTGTAAAATGTTTGGCTCTAAGAAGAAAATAGTTATTTGAATTATACATATATACCTATAAATGTCCATCCGCTAAAATGTTGGGTTATATGTTGTAATTTACTCTTAAAAATATTTTAACTAGATAAAAGTCATATCAAACGTACTACATCAAAAGCAGTAGGCCGTGAAAAAGCTTACCGTGTGCGTAGATATGCGTATCGCGTGCGTGCTCTTAAAATATTACCATATTTATGAAGGGCCATGCCGACCACTGAACCGGCTAACTTGATTAATGTGCCACGAAATTTAATTTAAGGGTGTCGTAATGCGACCGGTATAGAAAACGTAGTCGAGATCTCCATCTCTCGGTTTGTTTTTTGATTTGTACGAATGGATCTTTTTAAAATAGGATTACGATTATTTTTTTGAAGGTCTAGTGATAAAAAATAATGAAACAAATGATACAATAATCTGGTACTGTAAGTTATAAAATAAAGATGAAGGAATTTACTTATTCCTTAATTTAAAACAAATGAATTTGCGGAAAACTAGTAGACAATAGACGTGCAATCACAATCCATTCAATTTTAATATTTATTAAAAAATTTATGTAAATTTATGAATATATTATAACCAAATAAAAAACATTTCCTTTAGTTATGTAAGTAATTTCACTTGTTTAAAATTATTGATAAGATCTCAAGAACAGAACTAATTACCATTAAAAAAATAATTAATTATTAGAATATCGGTAGTGGTATTTTTTCTATCCTTGCTCGTATGTCGGCATATACCAACAAACCATAATAATATTGATTTTCTTGTCATAAAAATCCTAATAGCTTACTTGCAATATCTTAATAGACTTTAATCAATAATATAACTTATATTAAACAACCGGATAATTACCAGGATACGCCAGTATAAGTAATTTGCATTTGTGTCATAATTGAAAAAATTGGGTTAAGTAAGTACAATGCGGTTATAAATAAAATATCTACCTTGAAATTTTCATTAAGTGGTCGTTCCTAAAATAAGAGATAGTTAACACACATACCATTAGATACGTTTAATAATGACATTCTTGATTTGATTGTTAAACTAAAAGGATAATTATGAGGAAATAAAAAAAAATAATAACAGACAAACCTTTTCAGCATAGTATATTTGAGTCTAAAAAAATGTTTCCTATATTCCCCATACTGAAAACAGAAAAGAAAAAATATTGAGAAGTAAAATTTATATTGGTGTCTGCTTTAGATTTTTGTATTGACTAATATTAATGATTATAAATCACGGCATTAATACTTGAATAACTCGATTAATACTGACCATATAAGAACAAATTTAATTTTAAATAATCCCAAACGATCGTTACTCAGAATCAATTTTATCCCATTTAATAAACGATTTATAGATTAAAGAGATACATGATATCACCAATTATACACCAAAATAAAAGCAATGATAAATTACAGATGATAATTTAGTTGCTTTCATGTAATTTTGATTTGACAAGAAAATTAGTTCTATTTCACACTAATTTATTTAAACGTAATAAGAAACTGACTGACAACATATTTATATTCTTATAATAGCATAAGTCGTTATAATCTCGTCTAGGAAAAACCATCATTAGAAAAGCAACAAATTTAAGCTCAATAAACACTTTATCATTCTCTTATATGCCTCATTAAAAGACTAACGTGAAGATGTGAGAATAGATACCTAGCGAAGAAATTGTAGAAGACTTAATATTACTGACAAGTGTTAATAAGTATATCTTTGTTAGCTGTGCGATAAGATACTAAATTTAAATATTTAGCTATACTGGTTAAAATAATATACGAATAAATGTTCAATTCAAGTTGTTAGAAAGTTATAATAACTTCAAACTTGCATTATTTCAATTTTCGGATATCAAACGATTTTCTCACTTCACTTTTCTTCATAATTAGTATTATTTACAATTTAATATCAACGAAGACTTTGTGTAGATTTATTTGTTGTTTATAAACTAATTAATGGTTGTATTAAGCCTGTCGTGATCTATTGTCACAAAGTTATTGTAATATTCAACCAAGAACAAACACAAACAGATCTGTGTCTTATATACAATCACACTCAACCAATTATAGATACAGTGGAGGTTTGTCATAAGAGACCAAAGGTCAATATATATTTTTTACACAATTTGTCGGTGTATACATAAAATATTATGGTAAACATAACTTGGATATGCCATTTTCTTGTTCTAACTTTAAAAACCATTAATTCCTATAATGGCACACAATTTAAAGATCTAATGACACTAAAACTAATATGTTGACAATAACTTGTGACATTTTAATGTATAATTAACGAAATTCTACATATTCATCCAACCGAAGCAAATCCCTAGAAATTACAAAATACATTTAAATTAATTTCGTTTTTTTCAGATATATAAATAATAATTCAAATAGCTATAGAGATATTAAAGAACAGTTATTGGGCTATAATTTTTAACTTTACATTTGGTTAAGTCTTCATCAATAATCATTAAATACTTCAATTTTATGTGTTAGGTTCCACAATTTGTTAATCAAATTCTGACTTGTACATGTTCGTGTCGAGAGGATTTAAATTTTAAATACTTACATGATGTTATCAAAAATAAACACTTGTTCCAATCGGCGTCTATGTTTCGGTGCGTACTTGAAAAAGGCTTTGAGGTTATATAACAGTCGACACATTCGGACTTCGTACGGTGAGGTTAATGTTATTGAAATCTAGTAATGGAAACTCTCAATATGATTATTAAAACAGTATATTTAAATTACGAATGTACAAATGAAGTCTTTAAGACTTTAAATAAATTTTGTCTAGTTCGTACGAAGATTCATATATTGATTCATATGTAAAGTTTTAATGTAATTGTAATTATCCCACAATATGTTTTGTAAATTAACTATGTAAGTAATATTATCAAAAATATATTTAACCTAATATACAGGGTGATTCATAACTATTGGGACATAATCTAAGGTCAGATTATTTGGAGCAAAATATGGCGATAGGGCCAAATATACCTTAATAAAATATTGTTGTGGAATAAGATACAGGGTGATAAATAATAATAATAATAATAGACTATAATCAAACAGCAAAAATAATTCACTGTCAAGAAATTACATGTAACACAATTATCTGACACTTTTCATATGTGACATATTTTTTTAACTCCCCATTTGAGACTTGTGAGCTGCTCAATTGCGTTTTTCTCGAAAACGGGTAAAATTATCGTGTTTAAACAAGAGTACCAATATTACGTAGATATGACGTTTATATCATATTTTCCAATCAAAAATACTAAAAAGTTTTGTCAAAAAAAGCTACCACTTAATTTTATCATTAGTAATCATTCAAGTGGCGCCCCCCGTAACAAAATGAGAAATTATACATAAAATATTATCTCCTGTCCAAAGATATGCCTCTGTGCCGATTTTGATAACAATTCATTAATATACAGTGACATTATAAAAAAAAAAACGAAAAAGAAATTCAACTTTAACGCCCTGTATCTTATTCCACAGCAATATTTTATTAAGGTATATTTGGCCCTGTCATCATATTTTTGTACAAATAACCTGCCCTTAGCCTATGTCCCAATAGTTATAAATCACCCTGTATATGGTAAATTTTATATAATAAATATTGAACATTTATAGATTTTTGTTCAGTGTAGCATGATGCTTACAAGTTTCGGTAATAATAGAGCTAGTCAGACATTAAATAAAATAAAAACATTGTAAATTTATTTAATTGATAAAATAAAGCGTGTCTCCTGGATATGTTTTACTTTTTCTTTTTCAAAAGAACATCTTTCCTTACGAATATTCATTAGGGCAAGTGTGCAAGTCAATAATCTTATCGTGCCGGTGTCTAAATAAATATTGAATTTATTATCGTTTAACACATTGGAATTTCATTATTTGAAAAGTAAACGACACTGATTTACCATTTTCGACGCTATTGGAGTATTTTTATTTCGTTTGTTTTGAAACGCAATCAGCACTTTATTGCACCAAATGGAATGTTACTTTAACGACTCTTTTTACTATTTGTCGGAGATAACATTTTCTACAGATAATCTTTTTATTTATTGAAAGTATAGGTTTTTTTTCTTTCTTTTACGTCATATGACTTTATTTGAATAGTTCACGGTCTTTTTGCAATTTTTATTTTACAATACCATGTTGAAATATTTTACGAATGCTATTTTAATAAATATAATTTCTGAATTTAAAAGTTATATTGGTATTCGTTAATTAAGCAGTAAAAAAATATCACAAGTATGTATAATGGAATGTATTAAAACTTGCTAGATATTTGAACGCGAACCATTTATTTTACAAAGTAGACAAGGTTTAATAGGAACATGCGTGAAACAAATAAAGACCACTATTCTGAGGCGTCGCGCAAGATATGTGCGACTTCATCCCCACTCCTACTAAAGCTCGTCCATATAAGATTTAGCAGGTACGGTCCGCGTTTCTATTTCCGAATCTATATAATAAAATGTATATTATAGTGGTACATATTCAGAGAAAAACTAAATCCATTGCCTGTGTAACCTACGATAGAGGAGAATGTCATCCAATCTATCATTTCTCAATGTTTGGTAACCTCTACACCCTAACCTATAATTTTCCTTTATCCAAGTTTCATTAAGTAGGATTATATCTGGATTGTGGTCTTTAATTAGTATCTTTGGATTATCTATGTTTGAGTTAAACAAGCGAATGTTCCATTGAAGGGTATAATAATAGATAAATAGTACTCTGAATCTTCAGCTTCGAAGTAAGATATGTTCGAAAATGACTTTAGTTGCTTGATTTCTTTTTTTCTATTATATTCAGGGCAATTAAACTCGTTGAAACAAACCTATTGATATCTCCCAGCTATTCTTTAACAATAAAGACTTATTATTTCATAAACAAAATATAAATCATTCTCTTACAAACCGCTACGCCTGGCCACAAAGTTCCGTTCCGCAATTCGTCGTGTCAAATCTAATTAATATTAGCAGGGGGCGTTTATTGAAAAGAGAGTATGACCCGCGAGTACGTCACGTAATAATAACATGAAATCGATGGCTAGCTAGTCCATCACCGTCATTAAAACCAAATGAGTTTTATCGATGAATCACGATCATTATTGTGGATTGTGCTTCCCGCCGAGGTGTAAATTACACGAGTAAAAAGCGATGTTTTTAATTAATATTCTTTCGCCGGAACGATCGTGTGTGGGTTTCCTTTTTGTTGTTGTTGTTCTTGTTCTTACAACGAACGAGGACTAATTACGCATTTTTAGATTCCTCCCTTCGTTGTCGTAAATCATGGTTTTTGTTCGATTTAACACTGCATTAGGAACAGGCGACAGCAGCTACTAGAGATACCATCCATTAATGTATTGAAACATGCTATAAAAACAATTATACCTATCTATTAAATCATAAAACGAGTAAGATATGTAACTCACCTTTATTTGACGATTGTAAATGTTAAAAAATTCATTTAACTATTATAATAAGAGAGCTAATAACTTACTGCCGCTGTCTATCATTTTTTAAATAAATTTAATAATATTTGTTTGTATTATTAAATATTTTATATTCAATACTTTTTATACTATTCGTTTTATTTTTTTTTTCTTCTGTATTTCTTTGTTTTTGTCTTACAAATTTTACTGTTTTTTCATGTTTCGTCTTTTTCAAATTTAAATTTGATATTGTTTTATCATGAGAGAAACGAGACGAGACAAGACGAGAGAAAGGCTTTCTCGAGCGAGAAAAGCGCCTTCCCGTCGAGACAAGAGAACAGTTTTCTCTCGCCCTACGAGACACTGTCTCGCTTCGTCTTGTCTCGCGGCATCATTAAAAACGATTGTTTTTCGTAATTTAACCAGTTTTAGAGATTTTTCAAAATAGAAATTATTTTTTAGACTAAATTTTGTCTATCTTGCTTTTTCATGTATTTTATGATAAATTTGTCTTATTTTACACCTATTTAGCATCATTACCACAAACTTCTAATTCAAAACGTTTGTTTTTCGTAATTTAATCAATTTTAGAGATTTTTCAAAATAAAAAAGATTTTTGAACTAACTTTTGTCTATCTTTTACAAGTAGCTCTCTACCAGAAACAGTTTTACAAATTACTACAATTTTTATTAAGAACGTTCATCAGTTCATAAATTAATGTTATAAGGATTAAAATAATTTAAATTGTTCTACCTAGAAAAAAAAAACAAACAGGAAAGAAACATATATAATGAACTCCAATTAACAAAACTTGTTTTATAAAGTTTTAACAATTTCAAATCTAATTTATTTTTCTTCTGTAGATATATCCCATTAGTATAAAATATATTATTAAATTAATGTAGGTACAATTTTCCAGTCATATTCAACAACTATTTATTCAGGAAATAATTTATTTATAAATATAAATAAGTTTAAAAAACATTGAATAATAAATTCCAAGCGTCGTTATGTAATCGTTCTGAAAAATGTAGCATGCATTTATTTTTCTTTGACTCACAGCAAGTGTAATTTCTCCAAGAAATCCTCTGGAGCAAAATAATTTATTTCGCACCGTTTGGTTATTTTAATCGCGAATGCAAACTAGTTGTAGACTGTATGTCTGACATAAAAACATGTCCCAATAATTAAAATTGATTTTCTTTGAAATACTAAAGACATATCTTGTAATAAATATTAGGTATGTAACTGTACATTGAGCAGTTGATACATCCAGTTTTTCTTTCTGAAAAATATTGGACTGGTTGCAACGCATTTATTATAAATTCTTGATATTTTTTTTTGTCAGGTTTTTAGGAATGTCGGTATAGTGGTAATTTCTCTTGGGTATTATTCACATGCACATACGATTTTAACATCAGGCATAGATTATTTATATGTATAGAACAAATCCCAAAGGAGATTGAAAAATTCATATTATAAAATCAGACATTTAAATAGTAAAATAAAGAGTTTTCCAATAAAATTCATAGTTACACTTCTTTCTCGGCCATATTGTCGGCTAGATTAAATATGTAGACTGGCTGACGGGCTAAGAAAAGCCTCGTCGATTCAGGAGGATGCACAATGCGCTTAATAAAGCCCAAGTTCTGTGAGAAGAAACTTCACCTTTCTTTGTTTATCACCGCAATAATATTGTTAATATATAAAGAGCGGTAACTTTGTAGTTATACAATCCTACCTATTTGTATAAATGTTCCTTTTTCATTGAGGAAGTGGTTATTAGAAGAAAAGAAGAAAGGATAATCCAAAAGACATTGCTTCAACATATACACTAAAGTAATATTAAATTATCGCGCAAATTTCATTTTATAGAATAGATATTATTAGGGACCAGATTAGTCAAATTATTCGCAAAAAAAATCTATTAATTTAAAAAACCTGAGGTGACAAATTTGTTTTTGCTTAAAAAGGTGGTGATAGTTAGAAAAGACAGAAACTTTGACGACTAAAATAACCGATGCATTAGTAAATTTAATGCCATTAATTAAATGGATAGCTCTGACCATGGCATTAGAAGTAGATTCTCTAAAGGTTTAATGATTAATGAACAGTCTCAAGTTAGGAGTTATAATAAAACTTAATTGTTATAAAATGCGTAAAAAAATTAATAACGTGTTGCAATGCAATCAAAGAATCACCTAAAGCACCAAACTCGTGCACTCGCAACGGCTGTAACTTTTTTAACTGTTTTTTTTGTGTGCAACATCTAATACAATAATTACCAAACGGTTGTGACGCAAAAGAGCGCCCATTCGTGGTCTGTTATTAGATGGGACCACATACCGTGGGCCTCTAACAACTTATTCAACAATGCAGACAAAAGGAATGACCATTTAGATAATGAGTGGTTTCGTCTCACGACTTTTATTAAAAGTTTTGAGACTGTTTTCACTTCTACTCATAACTGTTATTTATAGCAGTTTTTTCGATACGTACAAATTATTTGAATGGATACGTGCTAGAAGTTGAATGGGCACGGACGGATGATGGCAAAATTTGTACCTATTGTATTTTTTTTAGAGGTGAATCATTAGTAGATAGTCAAATGTTGAATTTGGTGATGATAGTATTTAAAAAACACGGTATATATGGTAAATGCTGTAAAATGAAGCTCTTGAGTGAAAATGAGTTGCTTATTTTTGCTTAAATATATGTCAGATACTGTAGCAACGCACAAAATACACATGTCATGGAGGAATGACAATTAAGAGTTATGCATCCTCATATTTCGCGGAATGGCCCACCACGTTTGACTATTCCTCCGGCGTTATTCTTCGGAATTTTTCTCTTGCCAACTTTATCCAACTTGAATGTTGTGTTATGTTGACCCATCCAATTTTTTACTGTGGCCCATATTTTTCTATCGGATTTAATTCGGGATGATTGGAGGTAATCGTAAAACTTTGTGTCCATGTCCTTCGAGAAGATCGTCTAAAAGAAATTTCGGTGGAGGTCTGTGAACGTTTATTAATGTGTACAGTTCTGGTTTGGTCATTTTAGCATCATGTGGTATATTGTTTTTAACGAGCCAGTTAATTAAATCTGCTTTTTTGGTCTGCGTTGTAATGGATTTTTCAGATTTTACATTATGATTATAAGTACAGACCTGCAACAAGTACAAATAAGTTACACTACGCTACTGAATTCAACTTGTATGAGCGGTGATGAGCGACAGGCGGCTTCAATCACGTTTAAATCTGTCTGACCACGCCTACAAACTAAAATTGGTTTCTGCACATTATGACGAAGTGTGCTCTTCACAAAAAAATCGAGCTCTACTATTTTATTTTGAAAATTGGCGAACTTTTGAATTTATTTCGACACTATAATTAATTTGTATCATTTTTATTAGCATTTTTTAACACGTTTGAGATGAGTATATTGTATTACATTATACTTTTTAAATATTTTGAGGCTAATGACCTAAGTTGTTGAAACCAACGACACCAATAAAAAAAAATAGTTCCCATTCATAAATTCTGAAACAGAAAAGCAAAATAAGAGCGAACACTTTTTAAAATTTACAAGTTTGATTGTCTATAACTCTTTTTAAAGTTAGTTAGTTTATGGATGTTAATAATTACTTTGTTTTTAAATGTTTATGATTCGTTGGTTTAGCCACTCTTGATATTGATTCTTGTACATCAATATGCATAATATATAACGTTCTTAGCACATAAAATAGTTCATACAAAAAGAAATAATAGTAATCCGCTTTTTTTAAAGAATAAAGCGACAAAGCAAGTATTAATTCCAAATGAAATTTTAACAGCTGCATCTATCGTTTAACAAGATTTATTGAAGCAATTTCTGAACAAACTATTAACCTACCTCGCTCAAAAACATCGTCCCTGGCCTCTGGCGCATATCATTAATTTAATTTTTTCTCAAGATGACATTTACATTAGGCCATCTTTCGCTTTTATATAATGGTCCCTGCAGCGTAATGCCGATGTACACTCATTCTCATATAGGGAATAAATAAATCACACGTTGGTGTTAAAACTCTAGCCTGAATTTCTAAAAATTTGTTTGAACAATACGGCCGGTTCCCACGACTATATCGGACGATTATTGTTTGGCCACCAAATTCTAAGTTATTATCATTATGCAGATTCTAAATGTTTTATTTATTGGATAGTTTATGGTTTTAAATTTTTATTTTATGTACCTTTTTACGTCAAAATTCTATCGATTTGTTTTTATCCAATTGTCAAACAAGAATATATTTATTGTTTGCTAAAGGCACACTAAAATAGGCAACTTTTTAACTGTAAAAATGCTACTTTTTTCGTAGAAAACTGTTTAAAGGAGACTTCATTTTGTTCTTTTAATCCAATTATTTACATCTACCAGATCTACGGATCACACAGGTATTTCATACTCTCTTATTTTTACAGTTCATAACTAGTCAAGGGCCAAATATCGTCCCTATCATATATATGGTGCAGAAACCACGGGCAGAAGCCTATATATCGGTGTTACCACGACACATCAACAATAGAAAATTGTTTCTTTATATTTATCTTTGGTTTAAAAGACCTATTAAATATGTACAGGTTATCAAAATTTGAAAATTATTAAATGTTTCATGTGTATTGTATTAGTTTAGATAGTATAAAGGCGAATATATTTGAAAGTAGCATTTAAGGATGACCCGACACTGCTGTGTATAAAATAATATTATGGAAGCAGCCACTGTCTATTTCAATTTCTTGATTTGATTCTTAAAACAACAGACTTGCTCATACGCAAGATCCCTTCCGGATATTTACATAATCCCGCATAAATTAGCAACAATGTGAATCGTGACAGTCCAGACATTCGATACCAAGGAATCCACAACAGCCAACGACCAACAGTGACAAATTATCTTCCTCATTCTGTTTTTATTAAGACGTAACATAATCTCCGTTCTCCATTAAGTCTCTTTAGAAGATAAGAAACCTTATGAATAATTTCGCGCAGATTGATGGGCACAATAACGCTACCCTGTGGTGCTTCATCCTTCTACCATCTGATATCAGCTAATGCTAGTCTGTTTTTCAGGAGTAACCAGTCACTTTTGGGTCTTTTTATCTGATATAATGGTAAGTCTTATTTACTTAAAAGAACGTGCGACTAAATTTGGTTTAATAAAGTTATTTTTCAAATACAGACATGAACGTCTCTAAGAATTGGTAAGAAGAGATTTTTATATTGATTTAACTGAACTTTAATGAAAATATGCATCCAATAAGGTTTTGTTATATAATTTTACACAATGATGTATTTAAATAAAACTAATAAAAACCAAATAACTATTTGCAATGTAGCAAAACAACTATACTTTTAGAAAGAAATACTACCTGGCATCAAGACATTAATTATTATTCGAAATTCTGGCGTTGTTCCATTTGCAACTTACTCTTATACATTTTTCGTAAACCTGCAATGTTTTTTTCTTTTTCGTGTGTGTCAGTTGCTGTAGAGTAAATCCTAATTTTATTACACCAGAAGTCCTTGTATACAAATGAATAGTTCGAATATTACTCAAATTAATGGAAAGTTGCTTACCTCATTCAAGACTTTTTTCTTTCTACTGTTCATTAATTCTGCTTCCTACATAGTACAAGAATGTTTTATGTTTAAAAAATACCTTCAAATTACATTTTGCTAGAGACATTTTCAGAAGATAAATGTATTTCTTACGTTAAATAATCTTAATCTTAAGAATTTATAAATGTAAAAAACTAGAAAAATATTAAATGCATTTAAATTACATTAATAATACCTAATGAATGATTATAATTGCTAACTGCAGTCAGACACAATGTTAGTTTTTATCAAGTTAAAAGTATATTTGTATCCAATTTTTTTAACAATAATGATAATTTATGTTATGTATCTAATAAACTAAATAAAAAGAGAAAATATTGAGAGGAACAATGTAATCTTTGAATGTAGAATGTCAGCTTTCTTGAAATTTTGAAATACATTTGTGGAAAAAAACTAAAAATGCTTATTTTGTTACCAACGAAAAATCAATTAGAGAAAGAACTGGAAAGGTTTATAGTTGAAATACAGCAAGTTGCATGGAGGAACACATCAAAAATAAGAAAATTAACAACTATCCTGTCGAGATAAAAGAACTGGTAGCAGACAAAAGAAAATTAAGACAGAAATGGCAGATAACAAGATCATTAAATGATACTGAATAGCGTTACCTAAAAACTGAAAAGAGGCATCCTAAATCACAAAAAAGAATTCTTTAACAGTAGGGCTAACAGATGATAAAGAAATTGATTATTCGCTCTGAAATTTCCACGGAAAACTATTAATACAATATAAATTGATATACCTCATAAATTCAGCATTTCACCTTAAATATATACCAAATGCGAGGAAAATGGCTGAAGTTATCCTAATTCCTAAGCCAGGAAAACTCCGAATGAAGTGTAAGCATATAGATCTATATCATTGTTACCAATAATATCTAAGTTATTTAAAAACCTACTACTAAAATCAATAATTAAAAATAAAAACCTGATCCTTCGCACCAATAGATCAATTACACAGATAATCGATGTCATCGAAAAAGCTTACGAAGAAAAATATATATACTCAGCTATATTTCTTGACGTAGCCCAAGCATTTAACAAGGTTTGGCACGCTGGTCTGATACAGAAACTTGAAAGAATGCTCCTTAGACAATATGTCAACATTCTTCAATGATATCTAACGGGAAGAATGTTTAAAATAAAGCAAGAGGAGGTATACTTCGAAATAAAAGAAATTAAAGCAGGTGTTTTACAAGGCAGTGTGCTAGGACCGGTTCTTTACTTATTATGCACCAGCGATAACCTTAACAAGAATGAGGATACCAATGCAATATTGGCAGTTAGTGGAACTAATACAGAGACCTCAGAAAAACTCCAGGAAACAATAATCAGTAGTAATAATACTCTAGCAAAAAAAATGTGTTGTCTCAATTCACAGTTGGAAATATCGACTGAGCAACGAAAGAAAAATCGCTTAATCTAAACAGAATTAAAAATTGGTTGGACTGGAAGACCTTTAACTCAAAATCGAAGCCTTTTATTAAGACTGAACTAAAGTAACACTAAAATTTCGACAACCTGCGTTATGATTTGGGCTAGAATATCTTTACAATCTACGTTTTATTAAATTCTGGGTTAATGTGGGTAAATATCTACAAAATATTCTACTTAGTTCTTTGTTACCTAGTATATCCTCATCATATTTTAACGAAGACTGCAGGATAGCACATCTATCAGTCGCTTGTCCAAAAAAGTATGCACTTTTGTCAAATTGTTGGGGCTCTTATAATCAATGTATTCCAATCTACAAAGTACTTTTGACGTGTTTTTTAAAGCATTTAAAAGCGCAATCTTATATTGATACCAACAATAAAGCTGTTCACGTAGTAAAGTAAAATTACCTGGTTGTTTCACTCTATAAATAGTACTCTCTCAATTAATCTTCCGCTTTTAAACAATTCTATCAATTGCTACCATGATTACATCCTCGACAAATACATATATTACTAAATACGAGACAACTAGTAAGCTGGTATAAATAGAAGTAAATTTCACATAACAACTTTAACTGTCCTTTATTCTCTATTAAGTTCTTTATCTAGCCTAGCGTTGCGGTGTTGAAGTCAACAAAGAAGAAGTAACAAAGTTTAGTGCGGAAGCTATAAAGAATACGTAATTATAGCTATTACAAGTGCTAAACTTGGTAAACACGTAGACGTCTGTTAGAAATTACCGACGAAAGTCCTTAAAGGAGTTTGAAATAAAACTGCGATGCAAAAAAAGACATTTTAGCACTGTTGTAAAATGCAATTACTTTGAAATTGCTTTTGATGCCGAAAAATTATGTGGAATGGAATTTTCACTGATTTGGTTTTCCATTAGGAACATTTTTATTAGCAATATAATGTTTACTTTTACAAATATAGAATAATGGTTATTTACGAGGAATTTCATTACACCCTAAATTATATTAATGGTGAGGCTTTTACAAAAAAATACGAAAATAAGTTAAAAATTATATAAAATATGTCTTTATGCTTTCACCCTCTCCATGTTTTTTAATAGTTTTTTTTTTTATATAATTTAATTATAAATAAACAAAAATCCCTCCTTTTCTGAAAATACATTAAAAATATCACAACAGTAAATGAGGTTTACACACATGAAAAAAACTAAACATACTTATTTTTAATTATGTACTTCTGTTTGAAAAAATAATACACAATAGAAAGTGTGAGATTTAGCTTACCAAAATGAGCTTTTCCATGGTGACAAAGGGGAATAGAAAATGTAAAGTAAGTACAAGAAAAATAGTTTTAGTTTATACAAAAGGGACAAAATATATTTAAATACTGTTGCCTTAAACTAATTGTTACAAGCAGTTAAATGGGTATTTTCCTCTTTTTTTTAATGCCTTATTGGAACCTTTTCTATTTATTTTAAGAAATATATTCAAGTGTAAAACATAATTTTTCTGGAATCAATGGCAGTGAACTATTTTGACACCTATCCAAAAACTTTTGGAGAACTTTGTAGTTGTTCGTTGAACGAATTTCCATTAATAATTTTAAATCTTTTGCATTCATTAAAACTGTTATATCCTTGATGTTGACAACAATACCATTCAAGAAAACAGTTAATAGAAGAGGCCACAAAGTTGATCCCTGCGGAACTTCTGATAGCTGTTGGAACTTTTCTGACATAATAATATGGTATTAGCAGATATATCTGAGTGTTTAAACCTGTCAAACGTTCGTATAATATAATAGCTTTAGGTTTTTCACAAATATTTCTGTTTTGTCAAAAAATACTCCGCCGCTGAATATCTGACGCATTCTTTGAAGTAGGTATGCATTTGAATTACCGTGGTGTTTAACGGTTAATATATATCTGAAAAATTATGTGCACTGGGGAGCACATTACGGCAGACTCTATTTTATGGTATTAAATGTTTATATAATTCGAAGTATTATAAATAAGGCAGCAAAATACCTCATTAGGAGTATACGTGACATAAAGAAGAGCCAGAAAAAGGAATCATGTTTATTCTGACTAGTAACACATGTTTATTCAGTGGGTAATTACGTTTTAAGAACGAATAACTGTTAGATGATGAACTATGAGCATCGATTAATATTTTATTTCTAAATAATTTTTTATGGTATCATGAAATATAGGGAAATAGTTATTTATAGAAAAGTAATGATACAGAATTAGAGTCATGTCTATGTAATTGTTTGTGTGGATCTAATGTAATATGAATATTTTTAATTTCTGTAAGACGTACAAAAAATGTTGGCCCTTATTTTGCCGCCCCTAAAATCTGCTGCCCTAGGGCTCCGCCTACTCAGCCTGCTGGTAAATCTGCCATTGATTCCAGTGATATTTAATAGCAAAATGTTGCTAAAGAATTTGTAAATGATAATTTTCTATAAACTATTAAAAAATATGGTTTATTGTAAAAACGTAGAATAGTTTCTGGGTATAGCGTCCCCTCCAATTCTTTTTCGACGAATTGTGGGTGAGGTGGTTGCAATATTTCCTAAAATACTCTACAGTTTATATAATAAAAAAGACCATCTATTATTCTTTTATTAATGAAATGAATTAATATCTTTTGACGATACTTTCACGCTTGCTAATGGTTCATTATAAAGTTAGCAAACAGCTAAACAAATTAGCTTAACGACGGCTAGTTAGACTAGTTTCAATTCTTTCTCTTCGTTAAAAGGATGTTATTCCACTAATTAACTTATTTCGTGAAGTCGATCTGAGTGGGCGTTGAAAGTATAATAGTCGATTAGGAGCCACGAGCATCAGCAGATGCGTGAACAAACTATTTGGCAACATTACAAAATCCCACCTTTGTTTTCTAATGGTAAACGCTAACAGATACGACATGTTATTATTATGATTAATTGTTGTTGGTTGCAACATGACTGCGAGATCCTTTTACGGTTTAACTTTGTTGTCAATTTTTTTTTGTACTATTCGATGCTTCATTGATTTCGTTCGCTGAAATATGTATTTGTAACAATAAGTTAGCTGCGTTATGTCACTAGAAGGACAAACTGGATATGACAGGCTATTTTTTAATGTTATCCCTTGTACACTGATATTCTAAGAACTTGTGGGCTATTATAAAATGTTAGTATAGAAGAACTAGTAAATTAGACGCGTGTAAATAAATCAATCACTGATAAAATGGGTACACGTTAATGATTGTAAAAGGTATTGCATTAATTTGCGACTTTTTTGGATTATACTACAGTTTCAAAATAATAGATAGTGGGAAATTTTAGAAATGTGTAGTAAAATACTGATATCTATCATCTCTCCAAAATTTGTAGATTTTTTTTAAACGTGGATGCATTGTTTATGTTTTTAATGGTTTAGGAATAGAATTATAGAATTTTACAGCAATATAATAGTAATTTCGGTTTTCAGCTCAATCCAGGTTTCCGCCTCATAAAAAATTGCGGTATCATCGGCATATCCAATAATGTCTCCAGCAATGTTGAGATTAAATAAATCATTAACATATAAAGTAAATAAGACAGGGCCCAAAACTGTGTCTTGGGGCACGCCACATTTTATATATTGACAATCACTGAGATCGTTGCCCACTTTAATTATTTTCATTTTTTAAGGTAATTTTTAAAAATGTTTAAACAATTTTCTCTTATTCCGTTTCTTTCTAAAGTTTTTAATAGTAGACAATGATCAACAGTGTCAAACGCTTTGCTAAGGTCAATAAAAATGAAATTATAAAGAAAAAAGCTGTATTTATACTTACACTTTCCAGAAGAAAATGAAGTTTTTCGTATGATACTTACCTAAAAACAGAAAAAAATAGAATTGTACATGCAGAGGCGACTGGTGGTAATTTAAAAATTTAATTTTTATTCTTATGTGTACTTTAAAGTGTAAATATCATATATGTATTTATTCAAACATTATAATTTAATTTGTTTAATGACAATAACTTGCTAATTGTAAGTTACATTTAAAAACCCGTATGATATTTGTTTTGATCGGCTTTCTTCTGTATTTTCATTCATAACTTTTAGTGAATGTGTAGACAGTAATAAATTTAGCAAATACACAAAACGATTTTAAATATTTAATCAATAAAATTTACATTTGTGTCTAATTTATGTGTGGGAACTGGGTTATACGCCATCACTGTACAAGTTTATCATATATAAAGTGCAACACTTCTTTATTAAATATTGAATGATATAGATTCCATTTTAATTTATGGTTTCTCTATAATATAATAAATATTTTTAATGAAATATTTTCGGTAGGTTTTGAGAGAAATTATTACAACTCAAAAGTTTTAAGAATGTGTATACAATAATTGAAACACCAGTTATCAATAAATAGGAAATATCAATTTTTTTAAACATAGGGTGACCACTTTTTAATTGAAGTTATCTCGTAAAACTTTTATAGGGTAAAGATGGTTAAATGTAAAAATTGTATGTCACTGTCAAACTTTATTAAAAAAAAAAAAAAACGAATTTATGAAAATCAGTTTTTTACAATTTAATAATATTAGGATCTAAGGAAAATCGTGTATTTTTCAAAAAAGTTTTTTATAAATTCAAGAAATAAAATGTAGACGTAATTATTTATTTTTGATCTCTTATTTTCGATTTTGTGTGATTTCTTTCTTTGGTATTTTAGATCTTTTGTATTTTAGTCGTTTGTTTATGATGACTTTTCTTGTATCCGAAAAATATTCAAATTTAAACACATTTTAGATCCTTAATTACTTTTACTAATTTGATGGTAATCAAAATGTAATAAAATTTATTTTTTGTTCACGGAGTAGTCACAAGTTCACTCTGTATCAAAAGTCGCAGTGTCCAGATGACATATAAGCAGAAAACAACACGAATCTGCACTACTGTTTTCACTCTAAAACGAGTCTAATCAATCGTGGGTGTTTTACTTTGTTTTAGAAAGTCTTCTTTATTACTGCCCATAAATGTCTCATATATAAAGCCTTATATCTAGATCTAGTTATCTGTTAAAAACAAACATGTATGTATTTCTCTTATAAGTGAATTTTCTCTCGTAATTGCTGTTCCATCGCGAAATAGGAAAAATTAATTGGGTATCATGAATTTAATGAAGGATCCTAACCATTAACTGTACTAACAGATATTTTTCATTTTTAGATAGTCATTTTTGACTTACTAGCTATTTAACGAACAAGTATATTAACCATTTTTAATTTAATTATTATAAAAAGAGCAATATTTTATCATACAGGTTAAAAAAAACATATTTAAATTTTGATTTAATAAACATTAATAATCATCAATTTTTTATAAAGATAAGGTACATTATTTTTTATTATTTCAGCATAATTTCCTACCTCAAATAAGTGTAATTCTTGTTTATTTTTCTATACTCGTCTTAAACATCTCTTACCTAAGGTGGCCGAATAGGTAGCACATTGACTCGTTTGTCAAATCTACGACCCACTCTCATGAGCTAGCTGCTGGTAAAGAAAAATTACAGCCTATATAAGATTTATTTTAATTACAGATATGTGATCCCTACTATTTCAAAGGGATAGTACTGCTTATTTTCGTAAAGAGCAACAAATAGAAACAAGAAACATCTGATATCTACAGGAAGATTCAAAATAACGGACAAAAAATTTAAATTGTCATTTCTTTAAATTAATTTATTTTTGACTTGGGAATTTTGGGATCTTGACGTTTTTTTTTTTTTGACAGTTCATAACTCAGATAAGGTAACTTCTAATTTTATTTCACTATGGTTTAGGATTTATTAGTTATTTTGTTCCAAATTCACTTTCTTGAGGAGATCCTTCGAATCTATTTTTTAATTTCAAGGAAAGTTGAAAGTCACACTAGAGGCACAGCTTATACAATACAGCTCCACAATTCCGTGTCGGCGTCTTTGATCTGGCGGTCGAGAACCAAGCAAGACGAAATGGTGCTATCTCTGTTAGATTAAAGGGAAAAGTCGGGCCCGGATTAAGCAATTTTATTATTATTGAAAAAATTGAAAACCTTGACGTAATAAGGTTGGTTACATGCCATGTTAAGTAAGTTTTGGGAAATTAAATTTTTAATTTGTTTTAAATCTGTCAAATATAATTAAAAAAATTATTTAAACATAAATATTACGAAAAATAGCACATCTTTAGGATTAGAGGTAAAATAATTTGTATGTGGCTAGTAAAATCCTCGTTAACAAATGTTTTGAGCTAAAACAGTCACTTCACGACAAATTGTGACTTGGATCCTTTTTACACCAAGGGCTTCAATTGTTAAAGAAATGTGTCACGCTCGTGGATGCAAATCAAGTGGTACCCCGTGTCTTTGGCAAGTGTTACTCTTCGCGCAAAGGGTTTATACCTAGATAAACGAATGCTTCGACTGAGGTCTGGGAACTCTATGGTATTTTGGAATTATAAAGAATTTGTGCTTTTATTTTAACAATATTGGTTATATTTAGATGTATTCTTATTAATTGAAATACAGATTTGTAGAAGTAATACTTTAACAGTTTTTATTAATATAATATATTCAATTTTTATCTGACCATACCGAAGTAGGGAATTTTGAAACTTTATAGTAATGTGAAATTTGAATTACAATATTACACGATATTACATAATTAGTACTTATTTTAGGTAGGTACTAAATTTGTACTTGGAGAAAGTAATAT
Source organism: Psylliodes chrysocephalus (assembly GCA_927349885.1). Classification (NCBI taxonomy): domain Eukaryota; kingdom Metazoa; phylum Arthropoda; class Insecta; order Coleoptera; family Chrysomelidae; genus Psylliodes; species Psylliodes chrysocephalus. Next base: position 7,232,036 of record OV651831.1, read on the forward strand.
CGATTTTTACAAGAAAACTTGAAAAGTAAATTAATTTAGTTCTTATTTCTGATGTAAAACTTAAACCAAGAAAACAAATAAATTGTAGTTTGTTCAACAAGGGTGGATATGATAGCCATATCACACAAAGACGAAGTTTGAGCACGACGTCGTAGGCGGAGTACTCAATCGTCTGATTGTGATATGAACAATCCACTCTATATGGTCAGTATATTTTTTCTACGACCCACTAACGAAAATCTACAAATTTAAAAAATTATTTTAGGTTATTTAGACAAAATAACTAATTTTAAAATAATTTACGAAGTTGACTAATTTATAAAATAAAATAAACATGGAAAATTAATTAGTCCTCGGCCTAGATTCGATCCCGGGCTTTTCGCATGGAAGGCAGATGTTCTGTCCTCATCTTCACCGAAACTTTCAGGACTTTAGTTTTAATACTCGTAATTAAATTAGTATCATGTAGTTTGATTAAAATTTATTTTTTTTTAAATGTGGACATAATAAAAACAAAAATGTTATTATTTATCGAGTCTACACAAAAATTTTAATGTATATTTAATATCAATAACTAAAATATATATTGACAATTAGTTTAACAGAATTATCACTTATTTAAAAATTTTTAAATAATAGGAGTTGGGTGACCAAAATATGAACTGTGATTTGTAGATTTAATTTTGTTAAAGTGTTCTCACTACCTAAAATGGATATGAAATATATTCGTAGTTGAACGCAATAATATAATTTTTCGTTTTGTAGTATGTGCGTAGATTGGCTAATATCCATGCACAGATTACAAAACGAAAAAGTATGCTATTGCCTTCAATTGAACGAATATATTTCATATCCATTCTAGGTAGTGAGAACACTGCAAAAAAAATAAATTCGCCAATTACCGTTCATATTTTGATCAACCGACTGCTATTATTTTTAAAATTTTAGATAAATGACAATTCTGTCAAACTAATTGTCAGTATATTTTTTAGTTATTGAGATTAAACATACAATAAAATAAGTTATTCTTTTGGAAAACGTTAGCATGGATGACTAAAGGGTATTGGGTTAATTAATTCTAAAAGTGTGGTACAAATGTTATTTTTTGTAGCCAATTCTTCAAAATTATTTTAAAATATCTTTTCAATATTAAATATTAGTTCTACAAATTCATCATTTGACAGTTGCAGATTTCCAAATATATCTGAATTGGCGTTATCATATGCCTTTTAAAAGCAATAAAAAGAAAAATCGTCTAATTCAACGTGATCTTTGTTATATTTAAGACAGGTATCGCAGGAGTGGATCCGCAAGGCTTTTATTAAAAGGTAACCATACACATACCTGATAAAAATTTTCTGTAGCAATTCGTCTTTACAATAATTTAGGGTGTTAATAATTTCATCATAAAATAAAATACAAGGTGTTCCATTTAAAAAACATACATTTTAATTTTCCAGGAAAAAACGTGACACCCTGTATATCCAAAGATATTTTTAAAATATGTAGGTATTTTTCAAATCCATATAACTTTTGTTTAAAACTTTCTTGCGTGTCTACAACAAAATAATGAACAATAACGCACTAATGAGACACCCTGTATAAATTATATTTTTAACAATGAAAATTTCTTATAATGTAGTACTTATCGGTTTGGGTCCTTGGGAAAACTAAAGAATGTTTTCTTGCAGGTATAACCCTTATTAAAACAGCTTTTGACTGCACAAACTCATTCTACTCACAGCTAAAGAGTCACCAAAATAATAACAGTACCTTTAACTCAAACAAAATCAACGAAATTATAGGCTCCACGAAATTATACAATCAACGAAATTATACGCACAACTCAACACCTTGCCTAAGTACGCTTCTGAACGCCAAAACCGTCTTTTCCCTTCGAAGGCGGAGCTTAAGCGATGCGCGATTAAATCGACACAAACCGTTGCCGCCAAGAGAGTGTTTTAGCTGTATTGTATAAGCTGTGCTAGAGGTTTCTGTTCTTATCGCCTATTGGCATCTTTTTTTATCAATTCATTATTATTGATATTTTTTATCAATAATAGAATAATAGTTGTAAATAAAAAAATATTTCACAAGATATTTATTTTTAAATTATCCATTTCATACACAGTGCCGGCGGAAGGAACATATTTAGATCGGAAAAGCACCTTGACTGGCACCCCTAATTTAGGGTGACCATATCTCTGGTGACTTACCGCGACAGGATTTTTTAGCTCCTTATACGAAATTATTTTTATTGACCCAATGCTTAACGCACAGAGGACCTTTTTTGAACTTTCTTCTATAACTTTTTTTGCTCCTTAAGTCTTTTTTGTCATGTATCTGTCAATTAATTTTTTTATAAATAATTTTATAGTATATCTTATTTTAATTGTGGTGCACCTCGGGCAACTGCCCGCCTGGCTCTTCCTCTGGCTTTGTTCATACAAAATACATTCTTAAGAATATTAGTGGTTAGTAATTTACTTTATTTAAATTAGATACAGCATTGTTTTCTCCGTCCAGAGAAAAGAAAGCTTTTTTAATAAAAATATTAAGATATTATTCTCTCTTAAAAATAAACGGTGAAGATTAAGAATTAAAAATACAGCGTTCAGAATATAGTTTATGTTAATAAGGAATTATTATTGGTACTCAAAAAGAATAATTGAGAGAAAGTCCATTACGTTTGTCTAGCAGATGTACAAGTCGAAATTAAAATACAATAACTCAACGAAATTACTGTCGGAAAAAACTGATTGGACAGGACGCTACAATACCAAAAATTATCTCATAACAATAACTTATTAGCAAATCAAATTAGATGCCCTTGTTCCAATTATGATAATTTTTGCCTCGATTAGTTCGACATATGTCATACAAATTTATCTACCTGACAGTAAATTTTTATGCATGCTCTAGACCAGGGTCTTCAAACTTTTCAGCCTTAGACCCCTACTGTTTTTTTCTGTCCATGAAGATATTCGAATAAAAAATAAATTTACGACCATTACAGATTGCACGAAATGGAATATCAAACTTTACATCTAGAAGAATCTTAATACGGCTTAATAAATACCAAAAACCATGAAATTAGCAGTTTATTTTAATTTGGTGTTATTAAAATTAGATTAAATAATATTCTCCACCTTTGGAAATAAGCCATGCGGCACTTTTGCGTTTCGTGTCGATGAGCGGATAAGCGACACATCGCAAACGAACATTATGACTTCTCTATGTTAATTACGCCCGAGTGAGACAGAGATCGGACCAGTGGACAGCATTGCGCAGCCACAATTATGTATGTTAATCCAGGACAACGGCCATAATGGCCTCACATAATCGTTGCGTCCTATTCTATCGTTCTTTATTGAGTCTGGAGAATCGTAAAATTTACTTAACTAGACACGGCGAACTTCGGTATTTCCCGGTTATGAGAAGTAATACCGAATGAGGAGTACTTAATGAAATTGTTAGCTTAGGAAAAGTTATGACGAAGTTAGTAGAGAATGTCATCGATAGACTTTTTAGATTTGAATGTACAGTGAGGTTATTGCATACATATACGGTCGCCTAATGTTAAAATATGTAAACTAGATAGACCTCGCATTAAGCTTATTATCTGAGAACGTTCAATGCATAAAGTTTCGTTTGTTATTGGTGTTTGATTTTGATAAGAATTTTGTAGCAAAGGACTTAGAGGATTACCCATTGCTAGGCCATTGGGTTGTCTGTAAAATGTTTTATGGAAAAATAAAGAAATCTTGATCAAGACAGACTTTGAGTAAATTCAAGATAATATTGATAGAATTAAGGTTGAAGTTATTTTTAGTAAGAAGGTCCTTGATAATAGGAAAGATTTTGTTAACTAGATCAATTGAATTTAAAACAGTATATTTGGTTTTATAATTAAGAGAAGAGTTAAGAAAGTTATTGAAAAATAATTTTGTTTTTATATTTACTTCTACTATTTCAATTTTTCTTCACAATTTATTCAATGATTTATATTCATAAACCAAATCCAGTAGTTGGAGTATGTAGACAAAAGTGACTGTCATTCATATCCAATAAATAACTAATTAAATCATCTTAACCATTATTTGGCCATGACCGAGAAATGGTTTTAAAAAGTTTCATTCGAAAGCTTGTTCTCTGTCGTATAAGTAATGTATATACAGGATGTATCATCAGAATAATTATTACAGTCAATTTTATATCTCTAAAATTAATACTGTAATGATTCATATTCTTGCTCTTATATTACTGATATTTCGGTAAGGCAGCGTAGTAATACTTTTGGAACAATAATTTTCCACAAAAGAACGTTTGTATTACACAATGTTTCTCTCAAAATGTTCAAAAATGTCTCTTCTGGTATAGAGGGAATAGCTGAGCTCGTTTATATCTAGAACAGGTGATACAAAAGTCTAAAGAACCCAGTTCCAAGAGCTCTTAGAAGTATAATTTTAATACAGCATAAAAAACGGATAGGGCTCATGTGGAACGAGCTATGGGGCCGATAGTGGGTTTTCGAGCAATTTTGGGGCCCTACGAAAAAACTGAGAAGCCCTATAAAAATTTCGAGGTAATTTTTGGCTTTTCCAGACCCAAATTACCCTATAAGAATTTTTTAAAGTTAAAATAAAGAAATTAGCCTGAGCACGTGCTCAAAGAAAAAGGCGCGAAACATTTAAAGTCTAACTTCTAAAGGAAAAATCGCATAAACTTTTAGAAGACATTTTCTTTCTTTTCATAACATTCTAAGGTATTCCACGACCAGAAATATCATAATTAGTCCACCGTTTGGAAAATAATTTTTTTTAGGAAAGAAGATCTCATCTCGAAAAATTGAAAATCTAACTTCTAAAGGAAAAATCGCACAAACTTTTAGATGACATTTTCTTTCTTTTCATTGTATTCTAAGGTATTCCATCCATCCATCCCTCAATATAAAAACTATATTGGACTCTTCATTGAAGAAATTATTTTTATGCTATAAATGTAATCTCTCCTATTCTAAGATTGAGTCATTTAAATAAAGCAAAGTACAAATTACATACTTAATTAATCAAGATGAATTTCACTTTGCCAAACGTATAGTTGTACTTCTTCATAAACAAAATTCTTATGCATTGTGCAAACTGAATATTGTAATTGGCGGTTTTTTGTGGGCCTTCCTAATGGGTCTGTTGAACTTGGCCTACGGCCTAATGGAATATTAATAGTTCAGAGGCTAGGGGGCACCAAGAGTACCCCCTGTTGATATTTGTAAATAAATTATATATTGTTTAATGTTCAGCAACTTTTTTTATAATCCAGGCGGTGTAATAAAATAAAGATTTTGCCGTTGAAACAACTTTTTCTTTAATCTTAGAAGTAATATTCTTTAATAACAAATTTTCATTTAAATTATTAAATAAACACATAGTATTTATTCGTGGATATGTGTAAAAGTTTTATTCTACCTGTACACCTACTTCTCATTGACCAAAATGTTATGGAGAACTTTGTCACAAGATATTCATTGAGAAACTGATATCGTACTAGAAGTACCGTTAAAATGCCCTGAAGATTCTATAAATTGCTTTTAATGAATACACAAAATGCAAATTAGGAACTAAACAGGTATATATTTAAAATTCAAACATAATTTGTAAATCAGAAACTCATTTGTTTGGTAACTTTTTGGCCTCGTTATAAATAATATAAATTGATAAGAGATGTCATTCTAATTATATTGTATTTCTTATATATAATGTGATTTCTTTATGTTTTTGTCAAAACATTCAGTAAGATAAAAAAGAAGATGATGCATTTATAGATTTTGCACCTATTTAGCGTTATTATTTAAAACGTCTAATTCAAAACGATTGTTTTTAACGCTTTTGGATTAGTTTTTGTCTATCTTGACTTTTCATCTATTTTATAATAAATATCTCTCATTTTATACCTATTTAGGGTCATTACTTAAAAATTTTAATCCAAAACGATTGTTTTCCGTAATTTAACTAGTTTTCAAGATTTTTGTGTAAATATTTTATATGTTACTACTAATAATAATGCCAATTATTACACTTATTCCATCCATGTTTTGTGTAGTCTTCTCTTTAGTCTATTTCCAGTCCTGTTTATGTCAAGGTACTTCCTTGTGTCCAATCCATCTTCAAAAACCAAGCTTCCTTAACTTTATTCGATTATAAAAGATAATGGCGATATGGTACACTAGTTTTTTTGTTTCGCACAGCATTTTTTGTAATAATCTATTAACAATAACTATTGAAAGTAGGCCCTTCAAACTCCTAAAAATATAAATTAATTTGTAAAAGATTTTAAACAGTTTATTGTGGTTTCCTAAAGTATAAGTACTCTAGAAAAGTTCAGCTGCCGACTCATAAAAAACCAATGTGTAATCAGTGGAAACAATTTTGGTCATAGCCTAGAGCACTTCATCGATATATATGTTGCTCAACTGCTCCGATTATGACACGTGTTTCGTGTTAAATAAATCAATTTCGGATTTCTATATAGTAAATCTACTATTTAAAGCGCTACAATTTTTTTATAGTTTCACTTCTAACCGTAACTTTAATTTTATTAATAAACAGCATAGAAATCTTGATATCTACGCAATAAATTAATATATAAAAGTTTTAATGATTATAGGTAGAAGTCAATTTAATTTTTATTACTAAATTCAAATCAACTATTAGACGGCGATTTATATAATTTATGAGCGCAACTATGAATAAGAATGAATTCCGATTTAGTAAAGAATTTTATCCACGGTCACTACCGAAACCATTTATAATAACCAAAAGAAAATATTCTCGCTCTTGAGATTGAAACGTATTTCATTTCAACTCTAGTGACAGAATGTTCATTTTGTAATGGCCACAGGTCTATATGAATATCACGCCCACATCGTAGATAGCCATGAATTTCATGATTGACATTTAATTTAATTTCTTCTAACAAAAAGATTTTGTCTATCTATCATGCCACCTCCATTAATATTATACCTCAAAAAAAAAGCAAAATTAAAATAGATTGCTATAATTACTCGTAAGGTATTTAATTTCTTTACTCTACCTATAACGTAGTAAAACATTAGAAAAATATAAATTACCTCATAAGATGAAGAAAAAACTAATGAAACGATGATAAGTTACTTTTATGAACTCCTCTAAATTACAATTAAAATTTTATTGTAGCAATGAAGAAAATAATAAAAACAAAAACGAAATGTTAAAAACGTTATGCATCATTCATTAAATAGCGGGAACAACATGCCTAATAAATTACGAATGTCGTAGTTTTATCTTTTATTATTAATAAAAATGAAGGTAAACTGGGTGAGTATTACTTTATACGAATCAATATTATATTTAACAATAGTGGTTTAATTAAAAACCTATGCAGAGATTGCCATAAATATAAGCGTACTATATTAAGTGGATATTAAAATAGTATTAATATATTCTAAAAAAAATATCTAGACAAGTTGGTTACGGTTTCCGGTTCCAATTAACATAATTTTGTTAATATGAATATATTCTTAAAGCTAGACATATGGTATGTTTTTAATATATAAAATACCACTTACAGGTTGTCTCAAAAATGTTTTGTTGATAAACCTTAAGAATTATCAAAAAATTATAAACAAATAAAAATATTTCTAAAGAAAATATCTTTGGAAAAAAATTAGATTTTCAGCGTCAAATTTGTATTGCAAGATTTTTGTTAATACATTCAAAAACTTACTAAAACCATCTCCAAAAGTATCAAATACAAATAAAAATATTACGAAAAATAGCGCCTAAAAAGCAAACTTTTCCAAATAATTATTCCAAATTCTAAATTTCTTATCCTAAACGAGCAAAATTTCATGTCATTTGATTCGGAAAGTCAAGAAATTAGTAACTATGAATTTATCTGTCTCGAATCAGTACCAACTTCAGTAGGAGCGCCCCTGCGAAGTTTTATTGTTGAGGTTTTCCAAGAACCTCACCAACTTTCAAATCATCCCTCTCGACATTGTGGACATAGAAATTCAGAAAATGCGTCTCACCTCAGAACACGATGGCCCAAAGAATCTGTAACAACCAGTTAGCCTAAAGACCATTTGTAACTACTGATAGGTCTTTAGCTACTACTGTTAATATGCTATTAAGGGATAAAGACAGCGCCTGTCACCAGCCCTAGGGTCGTGGAGTCCTGAAGGAACATCCATTCGCCAGTGGCAAAATAAAATAATAAAAGAAAATAATAAAAATACAAAAAAAACATCCCTTAATAGCATATGTCGAGCGGTTTTGGCAACTGACTTAAGACTCTCAAGTCATTAAGGGTAGGAACGCTCGGAATATTTCTTACTGGTTTTTGGAAAGAGGTGAGAATAAAATAGGTTAATGAACAATAACATGTATATTTAAATATAAGTAAAAAATGATTAACAATTTCAATAAATCAAATCAATCTCTATTTTTGAAATAAGGCATAGCAAAAATTACTACCCACAATTGTAAATCTTTATTATGATAAACCATGTTAATATAATGAAATCTTTTACATCACAAAACCTTTTTAATATAATAAAAAACTCTTTATATGATAAAACCCTTAAAATTGATAAACATTTAATAAGTAAACTTGGGACGAAAATGAAAGAATTGGCATTTGAAGAAAGACTAATGAACTGTTTTAAAATACATAACCCAAACAAGAGATTTAACCATGTTAAAATAAAATAGATATTACCTTTAAAACTAAAACACTACACACACACTTTACTATATATAATAAATACTAATAATTAACAAGTTACATTTTTGGGCATAGGTTTGGCCCAACGGCCGCCCCTTGAGTCTCCTTTGTGTCAACGATTGACTCTCTATTTATATCAACCTTAACGTGATTATTTTAAAAAGAAACTCTACTTATTTATTTTTAATGATTATTCGCACGATTTGTCCTTTAATTTTCTAGTACAATGAACTATTTCTAATTGTTTGGTTTTAATAAATATGTTGTGTTAATTTAATAGATATTAAAAATATTAGATATTTTTGGGATTTTTGTTAAATTCTTTATATTTTAAAAATAATAATGCCAATTACATATTACAAATCTGCGGACAACACAATGACAATGTACCATTAGAAGGAACATTTTTATTAGAATTAATCAATAAGTGTAGGGTTAGAATAGGTAAAATAGTTCTACGTAGCAATAAACTGCTAAAAAGTGAATTTAAAATAATAGAACTTACTAAAATTAATATTAAAAATGCTAATGATAAAAATCATATTTATCTTAAACCTATTAAATTTAACAGTATTAATTTGAAACAATTAACCATTCTAAAATACTCTAAATTTTCAAAAACAGAAAAAGTAAAACACATATCAGGGTTTGGACCATATTGATTTATATTTTTATCGCATTTTCTTTATTATTTTGCCTTTATTCATATAAAAAATATAGGAAGAATTCTTCGAAGAAGAGCTCCATGGGAGAAAATCCAGAGGCCAGCCCCCCAATTCTTCTCTAGGGGTGAAAGAATTATGATAACACAATTATAGCAAATACAAGTAAAATTATATAGACTTGACAAGTCCAAGAGAAGGTCCCACCAAGATCTAGTAACAACAAAACTAATTTGTTGCCGGCATTTTCCGCTTTTTGTAAAGTTTTGTAAATTTTCAAAAAACCAATTTTACTAGCGAATCTAAAAGTAGTATATTTTTCGTATACTATACCTAAAACACTAGTCTCTTTGATAAAGATAAAAACCATTTGTTATTCAACATTAATAGAAGAAATTATACAAATATTATTCGACTTTTATATTCTATTAATTCAATGGGTTTGAATGAAACGAGTAGAGTGAATAAGTGTATGCCTTAAGGATTAAGCAAATGTTTGATGAGAATGGAAATTTATGATAATTTTATTGAAGTGCCGGGATATTTATATTTATATTTCACCTACATACTTCTATATCTCTTTAGATGGCTCTTCCTGTCAGTTGATCAGTAACTCGTACAGTCATCTTTGGATATTAAGATTTCATATTTTTTTACTTACATTACTTACATTACTTACATTACCATTACCAACTTAGACGGTAAATACAGTACAGAAAATAAAGTGTATAGCAAAGTAATGAATTAATTTTGAATGCTCAGAAACTGTGAGAATTTACAATTTTATTAAAAATAAAAATGAAAAGTAATTTGGGTTTATTTGTGAAATTAAAAAGAATACATTTATAGAATGTAATAAATATTTGGGATAAAAATACCTGCACTAATTTAATATCATTAGAAATAATATTCACATTAATTCATTGATTTTAATCGTCACAATTTTAATTATGTAGACACAAAAAATTTATTTAAATAAACACTGTTTTTATTTTATATAGTACATATATAGACACAAAATATTTATTTAAAGATTGATATTTTAGAAGATAAAACTATAAATGTATAAAGTAATAAGAATATGGATGTGTGAACCACTTTAACCCTTACACCAGCGCTCCAGCCAGCTAACAAGGGTGTGTTTTATGATACCGTGAAAAACCCTTTGATCTGGCAACAATAGAAACCAATAAAAACACTTTGGGTTTTATAAGTTTGATGACTACCTGTAAAGATATACTTTCCACGCTTCGTCCGTTAAATTTGAAACACATTAAAGCTTCACAAAAAAAAAATTTAAATGAAATTGTGGTAATAGTTTGTATTAAGGTTTATCTTACCCGACCAAAAAATTAATCTTATGTTCAAAAATTTTCAAAAAATTCACCTAACTTACTTATCAAATAAGTAACTAATGGACAAATTTTGAAAAAAATCTGGTAAGCCGTTTTTGAGAAAAAAAATGTTTTGTTCAAAAATTCAAGTATGTAAAAAAGTTATCTTTCATCAGATTTTTTCAAAATTGTTCTATGCGATCTCTATATCATTGTTATACTGGAAGAATTTTTCTAAAATTTTTAAACTTACAGTTTTTTTATAAATAATAATATTATTATTATTTCACAATAAATTATCGTTAACACTTTTATAAACGTACAAAATTAGTCTATTTCCTGTTATTATAACTTTTTGTTGCTTTACACACTGCCTAAAATTTATTCTAAACACTGAATAATCGTAAAAAGTGAATAAAAATGTTTTAATTTATTAAATATTTTTAAATTTGGAACCTAAAACATTAGTCCAGTTGGTGCTGCTAGGAATATATATTGAATTAACGTTTCTGAATCTACCCACTTGGATGTATCGTGACCGGCGAAATTTTTACGATGTTGCCAAATCAAATTACATATCAGAGAATATATGATATTACAGAATGGTTATTATAACGGCAAACATAATAATTAATTATGGGATTATTTATTGATTATACAAATATCCGACGACAAAGAACATTGTTAATAGACATGTTCAATTTTTTTGTAAAAAAATATATTATATTTATGTTTTAAATATTTATTCCATAACAACTGTACATATTCTTTAATATGTATAATATATAAAAATGTATAATGTTTAAAAGTTGTGACAATTAGATAAACGCATTACAACGCGAAATCGTTTTGAGACAAGTAAAAACAAACTTGTTTTTTATGTCTATTAGATAGAGAGTCCCTATTATGCGTAGCCGTTATCTGTTTTACAGACAACAGTGTAGCTTAATTATTTATGTACATTGATGAATTATGAGGAATCGAAGAAAAAAATGGAGAAATGTCATTAAATCTACGAACATAAATCTGGGCACTGACTGTTTACAAATAATAATGGAAGGCGGGACGTGATTGTCGTATGTAGGTATGCAAACGCTCATAAAAAAAAAAGGAAATTTGGAAATTTTATTGTGATACATAGAGTGCGTTAACACATGAATCCTTTGAAATTAAAGATGAGCCACTTAATTATATTTGCATTTGAAAAAAAAAAATAAGGAGAGATTCTCGTAAATCGGCTGACTGCCTGCCGTGATTAGACGCATCGTTACACCTGTCACTAGTGGGCTAGCGCGGACTGTTCTACCTCTGTCAAAAAAATAGCATCGGTTATTATATACCGTTCTTTAAGTGCATTTATGGGAAAGTTAACATATTGTATGTAGGAGCAAATATATTATACCCAATATTTTTTTTATTTTTCTAACGGGAGTTTCTTCGGAGACCGTTCAAAAATTGGTCCAAAAAAGAAAAAATCTCAGATTTATTATTTAAAATTGCATGTTCAAGTAGGAAAAAATTGTTAATTAACTAATGCATAATAGAAAAACGCGATAAAAATTTTTTGCCCGCGGATTATTGTTTATTCATCTATCCAGTATATGCCTGAATTTTTTCAATTCCTAATTTTCATATTAAATAAGTTTAAATAATATGTATTCATTAAAGGTCCACAGTGGGCGGAGCTTACGCAAGCCAGTCTCCGTTTTCGGTCGCATTTTCAACCCTCTAAGAAAGTTATAAATATTGATCCTACCGTTCCGGGAGGTAGGTTTTTTGATGGGAAATTTCCTCCCCTTTTTGAATCTTTTCTCAAATTTGGAAAAGGTCACATAGTTTTTGATATATGTACAAAAAACCAAACCCTATTTTTTTTAGTTAATTGTTTATAACTTTTGCAATTTTTGCAATCGGCTCTTGATTTTTTTCAAAAATCATCTACACGCTATTTAGAATTGAATGACACCTTGTTCATATTTTTCATAGGTGGAGAAAAAAGTTAGACCAAATAGGGAGATCTAAAGATGGTTTTCAAAGGTCCAACTCAACATTTCTAAGAATCTCCAAAAAATATTAACTTTAGGTATATAAATAATATTTAACTCAAATGAAAGTATTTTTAAATAAGGGTACTTTTGAATGGTGTTATAGATAATAAAAAGGGTGGTCAATTTAAAAAATTTATAATTTAAAAAATTTAAATCAATAAGTTTTTTGTATAAAACTGATTATAGCGTGTGAAATACCTTGTATAATTCTATACTATTTGATATGATAATAATGGAGAAAGCAAGGGTAATTCAAATATAATATAAAATACAGGATAATTCATTGAAAAAGGGAATTTTGTTTCAGACTGAAGTTATCGAACACCCTGCATATTCGGAACAAATTTTAAAATATAGAATTTAATACTGTCTACCGTTCTGTAAATGTTTTTTTTTATCTTTAATAGGGCCAGTTATAATAGACTTTTCACACTGTATAATTTAAATATTTTAAATGGACAAAAATATTTTCTTAATATCTTTCGTACGTATCAAAAGACCATAGAAAACTTTGAATATGTGAGAAAAAACTTTCTCTGGAATGGTAAGAAAACGAGTTTAATTTTTCATATATATATTTGTTATTACCAAGTTTTATGCTTCATTAATTAGTTATAGCCAGCGCATATATAACTTTTACACTTTATTAGTAAACTCAAAGTAGGTAAAGTAAAAAATTACGCAATTTGACCGTCGAAATTTTAAAGTATAAGTCAAGAAAGGTAAAGTAATATTTTCTCGTGTTTCTTGTTTTCTTTTAAATCATACTGTATATGGTTTATAAACTACCTATATATCTTAAAATATAAGTCGAGAAAAGAAAAAAATAACGTTTTTCCTCTTTTTTTAATCATACTGTGTATGGTTTATAAACTATATATTTAAAATTATGGCTCCAGTCAGCTGATTGGCCTGATTCATAAAAATAATTAAAAAGTTCTTTATTTGATGTTTGTCTCTTAATATTTTGTTTCACAATATTTTGATTCGATGTTTTGTAATAATTTAAAATTATGCGAATTTTGTCACACACAGTGTTTGTTTGAATATTGAAAAAATTCTAGATATATAGATTTTTAAGCTTTAATAATATATTTCTATGACCGAGCGTTATACATATATAAATAATAAATAATATCTCAAAAACTTACAAATCAGTTTTTCGTAAATTCCAACCCCGACGAGATTTTTTCGGAAATAATCGAGGCATTTTATCTGCGTTCTTAATAACTTTTAACAACTAAAATATAAAATAAATGTCCAAAACTTAAAACACTAATAATTTATATTGGTTAATATGGGAAAAAAATTATTTCACAAGAAGTTATCTTTTTAAAAATTAAGTCTGATACAAATTAAAGTAAAAAACGAACTGACTAATGAATTTAGATATTCCATGGCGTATGCACCCAAAGACTGTTTGTTTATATTACCAACATAAAAATCACTTCACAGTAAGATTATCACATTCCAGGTTGGGAAGTAGGTGCCAGTTTTAAAACCGTATGTAAGCAGTATTAAAATAACCGAAAATACTTATTGGTAAAGTTTTTAAAATATAATATATGTATATTTCAAAAGTAAAATTCTCCTTGAAATCATATTACAAAATAAAAATACTATTTTTCTCTGTATCTTGAATTTTGCTCAGTCTGGCTGTGTACACCGTACAGACTACTAATCATATAAATTTAAATGTAACCCAGCTGAATAGTTAACCGATTAGGCTGATGTACGTATTATGTATACAAAATTGATTTGGTCCAGCATCGAAAAGGTTTCATTGTGAATCTACGGTACGCTCGTCAAAATGCTGACATGGCCCTAGTGTCTTTTAATTATCTCTCTTATTATTTTAGATAAAATTATGATTTTACAATCGTTGGAATCCTTAAGTTTTTATCTAGTAATAAACAAGAATACATTTTTACAAATTTTTGCACAGTTTTTATGATATCGGCGTATATAAATAAAAAATCGGTAAAATATTATTATTTCTCTTAGGATAATTTTTACTTTAGAAACATATTAAACTTTCTTTTTGAGAATAACTCGTTTTCCTTGGACGATTTTTAGACAACCTAAGCCATTTAAATCTAAAAATCAAAAACTACTATTTCGAGAACTAACACAATAATTATTGTATCTATAAAATGCCAAAGAAAATCTAAACTACGCGATTTTAACCCTCCGCTGCTTAACAATATTTACGTGACAACTAGAACAGTAGATACCTCTGTGTATATACTTGGCAACAACGTATATTGTTCCGTCTCTGTAATAGCTGTATTAAGTGTTGCCCTCTTTTGCTTCACGCACCAACTCTAATTAGCAATATTTGTAGTTACAGAAAACTATAATGTTTAGCGCTAGTTTTCAACAATTTTTGTGCTATCGTAACTCCATCTTGCGTTAACGAAACGTAACTTTTGTAGGGTAATATAAATCTTAATATATTTTCTATTCATTTTATAGTCTATTTTTATGTATGAGAGAGTAATAAAACAGCATTTCTAATGCAAAACTTAGTACGGTCATTTTAAATATTTTTACAGAATAATCTAAATATTTTCTAAAATTGTAATAAATGTACCTGAGCTATTACAAGTTTTGGGTCTTTTATTGGTCCTTTATAAACATAAGCTGTACAGAACAATAGAAAAAGGTTTGGACAGGCCCAAAAGCCCTGTGTATTAAAGATTACATAGCCGTATCTTAAGATTATTTTCAATAAGTACCTATTTGCCAATTTTGTTTTATTTTAATTCCAAGAATTTCTTACAGTAATCGAATTATAAGTAGATAAATACCTTCCCAACAAATTTCACCGAAAATTCGGTTATAGGTTTTCCATTTAGTAAGGAGGTCCAAGTTGTGTATTCTTGACAGTTTACTAAATGTAGTTTAGTTTCAACTTGCACGGTGCAGTGTGAATTCTAGTGTGATCATTGAAAAATTGGAAGGGCCGCGTAAACGACAAAAAATCGGTCCTTTAACAGTTAATGAAAAAAGATTAATATTTAATTGTTTTAAATCATTTACAGACAAACATTTATGTAAAAGTGTTGATGACACAGTGGAATTAGTTAGTAGTACGCTTGGTGTTGGGAAATCTACGATTTACAGAGTTGTTAAAGAAGAGAAATGTGGCGAGTTTCAAACAGCACGTAAAGCTCCAGGAAAACCAAAATTTCAATTAGAAAATCTTTTGAAAGAAAGACTTCGAAGGAAAGTGCATGCGTTCTTCTTTAGAAAAGAATTTCCGACAGTAGACAAAGTTCTTGCCACGGTTCGAGATGATAAGGAATACCCCCTGAAATGAGTCGAAGCACACTATGGAAACTTTTAAAAGAAATAGGTTTTCTATGGAAAAAGCATTCCAGAAAGTCTATTTTAATAGAAAGAAGCGATATTGTAGTATGGAGAAGAAATTACCTAAGGACTATAAAAGAAATGAGAAACCAAAGAAGAAATATATTTTATTTAGATGAAACATGGATCAACGAGGGACATAAACCAAATAAATTTTGGCAAGATGAAACTGTTAAAAGTCGAAGAAAGGCTTTCTTAAATAATTTATCAACTGGTTTAAATCCACCATCAGAAAAGGGGCGCAGACTAATAATAGTACACATCGGTAGTTCAAACGGTTTTGTTAAAGGTGGTTTATTGACTTTTGAATCTACTCGTACCGGTGACTACCATGAGGACATGAATGCTGATGTCTTTAAAGAGTGGTTGGACCAATTATAGATCTTCTTCCTCAGAACTGTATAATAGTAATGGATAATACAAGTTATCACTCGAGACTTATAGAAAAAAATGCCCACAACCAAGTGGTTAAAAAAAGATTTACAGAATTGGCTAAATTCAAAGAATATTAAGTTCCATCCCGGTTCTGTGAGAAAAGAACTGTATCATTTGTGTTCCCTTCATAAAGAGAAATTCAAAATATATGAAATTGATGAAATTGCAAAAAATCGTGGGATGACGGTGGTTAGATCACCACCATATCATTGCGAAGTAAACCCGATTGAACTGATATGGGCACAGATAAAGGGAGAAGTTTCAAGAAATAATAATTCTTTTAAAATGAGTGATGTTAAACAGTTGTTTTTGGAGGCTGTAAATAATGTGAAGCCTGAAAACTGGGAAAAGGCAGTAAATCATACGATTAAAGAAGAAGAGAAAATGTGGAAGTTGGACAATATTACTGATGAAATGATCGAGCCACTCATTGTAAATATTGGTTGCGACAGTTCATCTTATGATTTCGATTCTGATTTGGATTTTTAGGTAAGAAGTAGTTTTTATATTAAAATTATTATTTATGAACGTAACGTTGTTTAAAAGTCAAAGTTTAAACCCTTATACCTACATAACCCGTTTGACACAATATTCTTAACATACCTTGTGGAAAAATTAAACATTTTAGATAAAAATTGCACTTTTTGACCTTCAGCTGTTTAGAAGTTATTAGCAGGTTAATTAGGTGAAAATATAAGAGTATATTTGAGGAATAACTTCAAAAAATATTTTAACTGTCTACTAAAAGAAGTGATACGTCTATGGATTACGAACGCTTTATTATTTTAATACTCTCTCATACATAAAAATAGACTATAGTTATGGATATGTTTAAAATGGAGTTTGAATTGCACATTTATTTATTTATCAACTAATGCAATGTAATGATTATGCAATATGTAATTAATTGAATAATTTACACAAGTACCAAGTATGTAAAAACCAATTATGGAGTTATGAATTATGTAATTACCAACTCTGAAGTTTCCAATTATGTAATTACCCATTGTGTAGTTACCCATCAGTAGTTAAACATCGGTAATACAGTTATCAATTACCAGTTACTTAATTATCAACTATGTAATTACTGTTTATACAATTGCCAATAAGGTAATTACCAATTATGTAATCACCCCTTTTCTACTGATTCATAAACTTATAATATAAATTAATTTTCCTGAAAATTCTGGATAATCTTGAATTCCTTATATAAATGAAAAATTTAAAATCCATCAAAGGATTTACTAATTGAAAACCGGAACATATCTCAATGTAAATATAAATTTTGCATTCATTTACACCTTTTAAAAACGCAAAGAATCATGATGGGAGGCCCATTGCAAAACGCTTATTATTGACTCTAATTAATATAATATTCTATATTAAAGTAGTCGGCATCATTTTCAAATTGGCCATTAAGGTATTTAGATACGAAATGGGCCATGTCTGTCGTAAAAACCATAAAATAATAACATTAATTCTCATCGGGTTCAACAAGCTAAAATGCCGTGTAGTGAGTAACTCAAAACCGTACACCTGCAATCAATAAACAAACTTTCTCATTGAAAATGTTCGACAAATTACATATACGAGAGATTCCACGTAATTTGGTTGATAATCATTCATAAATTCTGTTGTATAAGTCGCTTTTTATCTCGCACTTCTTTTCTCTTTTTTTTTTCGTCTCCTTTTGCTGTCCAACGCAAATAATATTTTATAGTACGGATGAATAATATGAAGGTGCAAGAATACTATACTTTTTCTGTGACTATTTAACAATTGACAGCTAAAGCGACAAAGTGAATTTGAAATTGACGGTTGACGTATGTTACCAACAGTGTAGCCATACAGGTTTCATATCGAATTTTCTAACTGGTTCTTAAATAGTTAAGTAATGACATTAGACATTAGAATAATTGAGTTATGAAATAAAAATACTTACAGTATGAGTAACCACTTACATTAATTAATAGAGAGTAGATTTGTCATGTGAATCAAAATAAGACTTTTTTACAGCAGAATAATAAATTCGCTTTTTAAAGCATTTAGTAGAATTTTTTTTAAAGCCCCAGCTTTCCGTATTTTCATTAATTACTTTATATGTAGAAAGAGATATGCAGATTTATATAAGGTGGCGTTTCTAATTATAGAGTGATTGAGGCATTTATCCACGACCCTTAGTAGTAGTAGTCATTTAAATTATAAAAACATCTTCAAACTCGTTACAACAAAAAAATTGATCATAGTTTTAGGAAAATTAAGGTAATGTCCCATATGAAATCACCTCAGTGTCTCTCCATCTGTCATAGGCCTTGTACCCAGAGACTATGTAAAATTTAAAACAGTTGAAATAAGTAATTGCTCAAATAGAGACGTTAACTAAAAAAAAAAATCTATTTTTTTATCATGAAAGTTTGAAGTAAGAGAACATTTTCTGTGATCCCATTGTGTGGGATATCTATCGAACGCTACCAGAAGCACTATTTCAAAAACGTATAATACGTTCGTTTCGAAATGAAAATTGCTGTCCCCCAAACTTATCTCCAGTTGAGGGGTATATTGATCAAAGATAATTAAGATTGCCTTTCATTAGATAACCTTTTTAGACAAAAAAAAGAAAGCTCCAAGGTACTGATACTTTGTATTTGCGCTAGACAATTATTAAATCTACGGTACAGAACACTCTTGCGCAAGTACCTTGCACTGGGACAAATTTTATTTAAATGGAATGGTATGTAATTTTCGGCGTGTCCTTTTTGCCCACAAATCTCTGTTTTCTACCTGTGTAAGTAAAGGGGTGCGTTAATCTTACTGGTATTTTGCCCACAGTAGCATTCAGGTACCTAAACCCGCAAATTACATCCGCCCACAAATAGGTACCTACCTGATTATTAATAATTCTAATAGGTACTTACTTTGGGTGTTTACTGTTTATATTTCAGTCAGTTTTTATACGTTGATGATTGTAATTCGAGTGTTTATAAACAATAATTATTTCTATAATGTCAGCTACATTGATTAAAAGCACACGCGGGAAAGATGTACTCTTTTTGGAGAATTTTACGTTTGCCAAAGATAGAGAAATGAAAAGTGGAGAAGTTTCTTGGAGATGCTCCCAAAGAAAAACAAATGCTTGTAATGCCACTGTATTTACAATTGGTCCTGAACTTTTAGTATCCAGAGGCAACCTAATCCATAGCCATGAAGCAAATGAACCGAAATTAAACAGGAAAATTATTTCTAATTCGTGTAAGCGAAAAGCAGTTGATGATATTTCGGAAAAACCTTCTAAAATTATCCGTAAAGTACTTGCTACTAATTTACCAGAGTCACTAACTACAATTGATGTGTCCTACATAAGAAAAACTATATACAACAGTCGTCGCAAAATACTACCAGGTCCATTACCTACAAATATACAAGAAGTGCATGATGCAGTTGACTTATATTCTAATGTATTAGTAATACATTTAAAACCAGTAAAGGTGAACATTTTCTTTTAATAAATAGCAGAGAAAATAATATTATTGTATTTACATGTGAGACAAATATTCGTACTTTGTGTAAAATGAACGTCTTGTATATGGATGGAACATTTTAGTATTGTACAAAGTTTTTCCTACAATTATTTACCATTCATGGGCTGTGTAATGGACACTATGTGCCCCTGGTATATTGTTTATTACCAAACAAATCTACCGATATATACAAACATTTGTTTTCGTTATTGCATTATAAAATTTTGGAAACTTACAGTATTGCTTTAAATCCATCTAAAGTGTTCGTTGATTTTGAAATAGCAATTCATAAGGCGTTAATTTATATGTGGCCTAATACTGTAATCAATGGCTGCCGATTTCATCTAGATCAAGCGTGGTATCGTAAAATTCAGTCTCTGGGATTAATGACTGAATATACAACTAACAGTGATACCGGAAAATGGCTTAAAACATCATTTGGGTTGACATATTTAAACGCCGATGAAGTTGGAGACTTAATGGCAAGTAAACCAGAAAATGCCGTTCTCGATAGGTATGCCGATTACCTATTAGAAACATATATTGAAGAAAATTCTACATTTCCTCCAAGTATATGGGCAGAAAAAACAGCTTCAGTTACAAGAACTACAAATGCCTGTGAATCGTTTCATTCAAGGTTTAATTCTTCATTCTTCTGTACACATCCTTCTGTATATATTTTTATAGAAAAGCTTAAAGACTTTCAAATCGACACGTATGTCACAATACAAAGCTTAAGTATACCTAAGAAAATCAAAGACAAAAGTGTAAAACAAAAAATTCAGTGTTTAGAAAAATTTATACAGCGATTTGATCTGCAGCAAATCAGCAGATTAGAGTATATAAAATTTGTATCACATTTATCCCTCCCAGTTGAAAAATATGTAAATAAAATATAAATATATAAAAAATATAATATAACTTATGTATACTTACTTTTTTATAATAATAAAAATTAGTGTTTAATATAATTTTTAGTTTAGTTAATAATGTGTTTTTACTTTTCGATAATATATAAAAAATAATAAATGAAAGATATATCTATTATGATTTATTCAGTTAGAAATAAATTTGGGCAAAATACCAACAGGATTAAGATGACCTTTTACTTGCTGTGGGCAAATTACCTATAGGATTAGCAGCTTTAAATATTTTGTGGGCAAATTACCTCCGCCCGTAATTTTTTTACTCAAAAGATTTATTTATATTACCATCAATATTTTTTTGGGATTATAAGATCAGTGACACTAATGCCAACAAATTAACACTTAATTAATAACATTATTAAC
Organism: Psylliodes chrysocephalus; assembly: GCA_927349885.1. NCBI lineage: Eukaryota > Metazoa > Arthropoda > Insecta > Coleoptera > Chrysomelidae > Psylliodes > Psylliodes chrysocephalus. The sequence goes on from OV651831.1 coordinate 7,253,457, forward strand.
AACGATAATGATGCAATTAACAATTACTTAACAAATACACGTATAAATAGACTGTGAAACATTTAAATTACAAAAATGTATTAAATCGATACAGTATAATGTTCCATTAAAATCAATTATATTTCATTTTATTACTATTACGCTATAACCTATTATTTATTTCAGAATTATTGTTTAATTTTATTTGCGTCTCGTTCTTTATGATTTTAATCTCCCGTACTAAATTTTGATTTGCTTACAGCCTTAGGTTATAGGTCAGACATCAACTAACACACCATCAGACGGATCGCACTTTTCACGTCCGAGTGAAAAAAGATTTCGTAAGTAGATCTCTCATTTCAAATAAAATAATTTAAATCAGCAGCTATATTCGAATAATCGCCTTAGATTTTTGTTATTTATATTTTAATATACCTACCTATCGTTATGTAATACATAATAATCATAGTATAAAAAGAGTTTTGTGGTTTATATAAATTATTTTGGCCTATTTTATGAGTTATATCTCAGTTTTATAAATCTAATTCTATTTATTTATAGTTGGATATAAAAAAATATAAATAAATATATTATTCGAGCTCATACACAACCAATGGAATTATTATTATTGTAGCAATTGAATTGTCGAATAAAATGCTACAACAATAGGAAAGAATTCCACAATGTTTAGTATATTTTACTATTGTTTGTAGAAGTAGAAATTTATTACAATTATCGTAATTACTACTACTAACTTCTGAAAAAATTTGTACAAATATTAATAATTATCTCTACAAAAATTGTAATTTTTTCTACAAAAAAATAGTAATAATTGACATCCCTTCTTATGAAAAATATTCAATTTTGTTCAAAAATATTCTATAATATTGTAGAAATTTTAAGTCATGTGAACAAAACAGAATTCTGCTATTGGCCAACGTTTTCTGACGTCGATCATAAATGGCCAGACAGCAGTAGCCGTTCGCCATGTTCACATAACAAAGCATGGTACATATACGAGTACCTATAACACATTATTATATTATAAGCACCGATGCGTTTGAGAAAATTTTAATAATAAATTCTATTGGTGGTAAGTAGGTACATTTATTATTGTTTCTGAATAATTTACCTTTAGATAACTAATTTAAATAACTGTTGTATATTGTAAATATTACTAGTACGCCACTGGGATATTTATTTATTTCTTTGGTTGATTTGTTATCGCCTAGGTACATCGATGGGTATGTACAATACTAAAAAGAAATCATTCTTGTATTAACCGTAAATCAATAAAGAATAATAATAATACTTAAAGTGTGAGTTTGATTCTTCCAAATTGAAGGCTTCAAGTGTTATATAAACTTCATATTAAGGACAATATAACAATAACCTTAGTAGATTATTTTAAAAAAAATAGTTGTGGCCAACGATCGAATGTTGTGCCCAACGATCGAGTTTTGTGTCAAATTCAATGATGTTTTTTGTCTTAATTGTGATATACCTACTTTCTCATTTTTGTTAGTTATCTGACTAATATCCAAATCAGTGTAAAGGTGATAAATATCCCCGTTTTAAGGGTATGAACAGTTCAATTGTTATTAATTTTTATTTCATATTTTTCAGGTGCAGAAAAGCCAACTGAGACTGAGGGTGCTATTATTACTGTTATTTATTACATAATTTAATTAAGACTTTGTATCTTTTATATTAAACAATAAATTGAATATTTTATTAAGGAACATTTTTTTTCTAGGTTATAATTATAATAATTATGGAATACTACTACAAGTTTTATTAAAAAATACTACAATTTGTATGAATTTTTACTATTTATTGTGTAAAAATTTCGTATTTATTTTCATAAAACGCAATACATTTTTAATATAAATTCATACAATGAATAGCAAAAATTATAACAATTTGTAGAGCAATTCTTATGATGCATTTGGATATTTTTACTAAATATTGTAGATAATAACTCTACAATACATTCTCCACAAATATTTGGAAATTTTTACTACAAATTGTCCCTGTCCCTATATGTACTATTTATTGTAGAGAAAAAATCTATAATTGTAGAAATTTGTTCTACAATTTTTTTTCCGTGTAGGTCGAATGACCAAAACTACATAACCCAAATAGTAGATCCCAGACCTCCAAAGACGTCGTCTGCATTCGATAATTTTTATAACAACTGTTAATATTTCTGTCCATTCAAAGATAGTAAATTATCAAAACACGGGGATTATATTTATGTTTCCTTGTATACATAACGATTAACTTTCGTTTTCGCATTGCATTGTGATTCGCTTAATAGACGGTTCGGCCATATCTCGGGAGAGAGGGTGTTACACAATTGTTGTGATTACAACAATAGGTTAAATATCTCGAGGCGCCAACATCTCGAGTGGGTGTTGAAAATGTATGATTGTTAAAATCCGAGAATGGGCTTTAATAATACAGCGTTCTACCTGGGGAGGACAATCTACGGTCTCATTGTTTTGTTTTTATAGAAAAGTCTGGAGGGGGTTTATATTGAGAATATGAAAACTGAAAGTTAAAAATAATGTAATGAATTTAAATTAAAAATTATAAATTATAACAGACCTACCTAACCTACACTGAAAAATGTTTCTGTAATAAAACTATTTGTAATCCTTATAATTAATTCCTAATTGTAATTTACTTAAAATAATTATGATCCTTTTGTAAACATAAAACGTTTTTGTATCAACTTTTTTTCTTTTAATAATATTTCCTTTTCCTTGTAGTAGAAAATATTAAAAAGAGCAAACAAAATAATAATTTTATTAAATTTTTTATCAATAATAATAAAAAGTAGGAAAAATATTTAAATTCTCCTTAGAAAAAATTATTAACTTTGGTTTCAAATTTTTAAATATATTATTACTAGTATTTTGTTATTATTATTAATAATTACTGATTGATGAAATCAATATCATACCTACTAATAAATGCGATGGTAAAAAACAGAAATATATACTGTTATATTGGGTTTTTGTCAATACAAACATCATTGAAAAAATAAAAATTCTTTAACACTTACAGTGCGACATACCGATCCTTGGTTGAAAATGTATTTTTTTATATAAATTTTAATGAAACATTAATGAACATATTGTATTAGTTATGTCAAATATTTCTCTATACCTTGATCAGAATCTTAAATCATAATGGAAATATATTAAACTAGAATGTAAATCAATATTTGAAATATGCTTTGAATTTAATTTGTTAAAAATCTGGAAAAGAATTTATAAAAGAATGTGCTAATGGGTATCTATCTATATAATGTTATCTATTAACAAATTATTGTTGGATTGTGCATTCATATGCCAGGAATTTGTTATTTAATTCGATTGGCAATAATATGAGAAAAACCATACTTGGTAAATTTTTACAATTAATTAAAAATAACTCATCACAATTGGTTTGAAGTAATTATTTCTATAATTAAAAAAAAAATTAAATTAATATAGACAATTAAATTTGAAGGATAAATCAACAACCAAAATGAAATTTAAACAGAGTTGCATTTATACTTACACTTTTCAGAAGAAACTGAAACATTTCTTATGCCACTTACCTGAAAACAGAAAAATAATAAAATTACTTAAAATAATATACAACTAAGTACTTTATGTATGTAAACAACTTTAAAAATCCAAAATAAGCCTAATTTTATTGAAAAGAAATTAATTATTCCTAAACATTCGTGTCTTTTCTCCTGACCTTCTATTTGTTTCAAAATGACAGCCGTCCAAAATTCAAAATTAACCAAATTCATGTCATATGAGGACTTATTTTTAAATAGTAGCATTAAGGTTATGAATAAAATGGGTAAATATTCTTTTGAGACTTCCCTGTACAATGTATGCAAATTATTATTTTTAATTACTCCTAATAGGTAGTTAAACGACATTATAAAGATATAAAATATTAATGATGATTAAGTTTCTTGGATCTATGATGACGTTGATAAATACAACTTTAAACCGCATTCTATAATAATTACCAATAGGGTTACTTTATTTTTTTTTTATTTCTATTTACTTCACTAAATATCTCTTGACATCTACATAATTAGTGATCAAATTAAACTATCAAAGGTACTGTCGCCTTTGTATGGTCGAGGTACCATCGTAAATATTGATCGCTCTACCTGGCCGCAACACTCTGATTCTCTCACACATTTGTCTCTTTTACACATTTTTTCTTGTGTCTGAACGCTGTAAAAGTCAACTGTCTACACTTTTAGCGTGTCCGAGTCAATTTATTTGCCAGCCTTTTGATGGCCATATAAAATAACAACCCTATTAATTTGAGGACACTGTTGCCAAAACATTAAATCAACATCTTTATTTGCTTAGGCGGCGTCTTCTTTTTGTTTTTAGTTTTTTTTTTGTTTTTTTCTTCTCATTTTTAGAATGTTTATGTGAAATGCTCTTGAGACTAATAAAGTCCTAGTGGCCGATTGAATGTTAAAAATAACTTAACGTAGTGATGATAATTTGATGAAGTGGTTTATTGTTGAGGGATGGGCACAATTTGGCTTCCATGATAGGAATTTTTGCATCTAGAAGTAATGAAATTGTTACATAAACGATTTTTGGAAGAGTTAAAATTCAAATCATTAAAAAAACAATAAAATATTGTACAATTATTGTTTAATTCAATGGTCGCCAACCTCTTAATGTGTTGAGCTACTTTGTTAATTTTGGAATAAACAGCGAGCTACCCACACGGAAGCCACGTAACGCAACGTAAATGAAATAATCCACAGTTAATTTATCATTATATGTATTTATTTTACTATTTAACTGATAATACATAATACATAGGAACTAATAATAAACTAATAACAAAATAACTAATATTACTAGTACGTACTTGTTCATAGCTACATTCCTACCTACCAAACGAAGGTGTTTGAAAAATAAACACAAACTTTTATGCAGCCACAACGACATGTCACGTAAGATTTAAAAATAGTTAATAATAACAACAAAAAAGTAACGCACTATCATGAACATAAACATTGAAAAATAAAAAAGCACGTTCAATGAGAAGGCTGACACTCAGACTCATCGATAATTTTTTTAATGTTTGCAGTATAATTTGATACAGCCATTCGAATACAATTATCCAAATGTTCATCTGTAAGTCGATTGCGATATTTGTTCCTAATTAACTTCATATTGGAAAAAGAAGATTCACATAAATAGGTTGAACTGAATAATGCTTTCACTATCAAGGCAACACGGCATAGAACTGAATATTTGTCTTTACTTACAATAGGCCAGATATATTTGGTACTTGAGACTAACGATTTTAAGGCTAAATCATTTTGAAACTCAATTACTTCCATTTCTGTTGCAGCGATGTCTTCGCCAAAGTTCTGCATAACACAAGTTGCAAACTGTTGTATATCAATTTCCATAAAGGGTGAAACAACAAACTGCGCTACTAAAGCCATTTCGTTGAAATCCTTAAAACGATTTTTGAAGTTATTCTTCAGGGTAGAAACTATTTCTACATGATATTTGCTGTCATAGGGTTCTAATGGATTTTGAGATATTTTTTCTGAAAGAATAGGAAAATGCTTGGCATCGCTGTTAATTAGGTTTTGTTCCCAAAACTCCAGCTTTTTGATAAATGCTTTTATATCAGAAATCATTTCCGCTAGTTCTTTGTCTCTACCCTGAAGCTGCAAATTAAGTTCGTTTAATTTCTCTGTAATGTCCACGAGAAAACCAAAATCTCTAAGCCAGATTGAATTTTCTAGTTCCGGAGTCGGTTCATCGCGTTGTTTGAAAAATTGAACTATGCCAGAGAGGGGATCATTAAAACGTTTCAGCACCCGTCATCTACTTAACCATCGGACTTCAGAGTGAAGGAGTAGGTCCTCGTATTGATAGTCAACTTCATCGGCCAAGGTTTTGAATAATCTTCTTTGTAACGCTTGAGCTCTAATCTTGTTCACAATTTTTACCACCAGTTTCATAACGTTGTTTAGTTTCAGGAAATTTCCACATAATGCTTGCTGATGAATAATGCAGTGGTAACAGAGAAATTGCGGAAAAGTTTCATCTTTACGACATAACGCCACCAGACCCTTATCACAACCCACCATAGCTGGAGCGCCATCGGTTGTCAAGCCTACCATTTTCGATATTGGAATTTTCTCGGAAGAAATAATATTTTTTAAATGAGAAAACAACTCCTGTCCAGTAGTGTGTCCTTTCAGTGGAATAAACTTCAAAAGATCTTCTTTAATCGTAAAATCACTAAAAACCATTCTGACGAACACGGCCATCTGGGCAGTGTCAATGACATCTGTTGATTCATCCAGTTGAAGTGAAAAATAAACATAATTATCTAAGTCAGTTCTTAACTGTAAAAAAATATCATTGCTCATTACTTCTACACGTCTCATCACTATATTAGCAAAAAGTTGCATAGATTTTATAGCTGAAACTATCTCGTCTTTATTTCTAAAGTTGGCAAATAACGAATCAGCAGCTTCTAAAAACGCCTGTTTTATCATTTCCCCGTCTTCATAAGGTTTCTTTTTTTGTGCAATTATCTGGGACACACGATACGATGCTTCATTTGCAGCCTTATTTTTGTCGACTGTTCTTAAAAATATTGATTGTTGTCCAATTAACTGCTTTTTTAACTGTTTCAGTTTCTCCTTTCTGGCGGCAATATGTAGTGGGAATGATTTTTTAAAATTAGAATATACAGTTTTATGATGTCTCTCAATATTTCCATTTTTAGCAACGGAGACCGAAGTATTACAAAACAAAATTTTTTATCTTTAACTTCTGTAAAAAAGTATTGTTCTTTTCATTCCGAATGAAAGTGGTATGTCTTTACCTTCTTACAACTGCTTGCCATAATATTATTTTTTGTTCTTCTCTACTAACCCAACCGCTGGACGTTGGTTACGCGTTCAGTTTTAAACTAAGCGCAATGTCGCCACGCCGTGCGTATTTATCCCGTTCAAAGCAATCCTGATCGTTCTCGAACACTAACGCGCTGGTCCGGCTGGTCGGTTCTAGCCGATTCTAGCTTGATGGCGTCAGCGGCAGATCGCTCACCGCAACGTTGCCGCTGTTTATGTTTAATATTATGACAATTAGATTTTTTTGTGGAATTTTCGGTAGCTTCTCTGATTTTTGCAGTTTGTATTTCTTAAATTAAAATCGTTGTGAGAGCTACCAGAATTGCCTCCGCGAGCTACCGGTAGCTCGCGATCGACAGGTTGGCGACCACTGGTTTAATTCATAATCATCACCAAAAATGTATTTATTGTAGTTGTTATAATGAACTAAAAATTGCAAAGATTGCCAAAATTGCCATGTCTTGACAAATTATTAAATTATAATAAAAAACCTGCCTGAAGGTATAAATGAATCATGCAGTTTAAAACCCGTTCATTCATTAAATAATAATTAATAACTTTGGTATTCAAATGAATCTGACTAAGAGGTCAAAATGTCAATAGTTTATCTATAAAATATTGTACATATCACCATAAAGATTATTATTGTAGAATATCTTGAAGAAAAGACACGTTCCATTTAATCAATAGCGAAAGAACACAACGCATGCGTTGATGTTAAAAAGATCGGAAGGAAGTTTTCATCAATAGCAGAATGTAGGGGAACGTTATCCTTTGTCCTGAACCCTGAAATGAAAAGAAATAAAATGGATTCATATTGGATAATTGTGTTACCGAGATTGCGCAGAAATATTTCTTGTATAAAATGAAAGACCGATCTATACTGGTTTGAGTTTTTTTTGGAATGAATGAATAAATAAAATTGATTGAAATAAGAAGCTAGTCGTAGATTTGTTCTAAACAAAGAATGATAATAATGTTGTTGTTGTTTTAATAATTCATTTTTTTTGGTTGACAAAAATACTTTACAAAATTGATATCTACCTTATTATCCTTTAATGCAAATACTTCTAAAGTATCAAAAAATGCGGTATCATTTTCCACAATATCATGATTGGTTTGTTTCAGTTGATTCTAAGAATAGTAAACTAGGAATCAAAAGTTTTTATTATAAATAAACTTGCGATACGAAAATCTTTTTTGTAATAATAATAACGGTTTATTTTTCACAATTCATTTAGGTATAAGTAATTGCCTAAGATTACAATAACAATACTGACATGTTTTCGTTTGTACTCTGTCAATTGATTAAATTATAATAATTGCACTTGATGTCTAATTTTATTTACAATTTTTTTAACCAAGTTGTTGATAATACAAAGAAATTACTTGAGCAATTTAATATTATTATTATTAAGCATTCAAATAGAAATTTACAGTTAGGTACAGTCAGTATTACAAATTTAATTTCATTATGAAGAATTTGATTACTTTCTTTATTTCTCACTCAAAATTATACATTTATAAGATTCTGATAAATTTTTTTAAGTACTCAAAAAAAAATTCAAAATAAAAGATTTATTAAAATTTTTTCATTTCCAAATCAAAATCTTCATCAAATCAAATATCAGACCTTTTTAAACAAGTTGTTATTGTTTATATTCAAAACTACCTAACAACCATAGTAAATTTGTAATTTTTAAGAATACTCGTTTAATAAAAATAAATTATTGGATTTTTATAATTTTTGTAAACAACTGGATATATTCAACAGAATACATATAAAAATATATTTTTTTTTTAAATATTAACATCCCATAATGTTTGAAATATTGCATGTTTTGATATTCAAAACATCAATAATTATTTAACATTTAATGAGGTAATAATCAATCCACCTACAATGTTTTAAATAAAATTTCGTTTTTATAAGTCATTAGTAGACACAGCTTTTATAATTTTAAACGTTTATTATTCATTAGGACAGGAAAATTAATACTAAAAAAGAATTAATGCAGATTTAAAAGTATATAAAATATGTAAATATTTTTTTGTCAAGATATCTATGATCATTGTTTAACATCAATGATCGAGATATAAAAATCATGTTTTTGTTAGATAAGAAACCTTGACATTTAATACAAAATAATTTAAATATGTCATATTTTGTATCTTTTAAATCATTTATTGCTATTGTTAAATCCTCTTATTTATTTGTAATAAAATCAAGATATAGTATATAATTAGAAAATATTGATAAAATATAAGTTGAAAGTGAAATTCAGAAATATTTTGGAATAACAATTTAAACAATTAAAATATATTACAAATATTTAAATTTTATGATAGTTTTCGATAATTTTGGTTCATGGGTTTACCAACAATTGCAATAAAATGTTAAATAATAATTAAGCATCGATTATATAGGGTGTAACAAAATTATGTACAGTAAATTTAAATACAGGTCGCTTATATGAAAAATAGATTGTGAAAGAGTTATACAGGGTGGTAAAGTTGAAATTTTAAAAGTTATTTTGTGCTGTTAATCCAAAAAATAGCCTAACATATTTTTAAAAAATGTACATGGGATGTTAGTCACCTCTTACTTTTAGTATATCTTCTTTCATATATCTGAGAGCTGCCTTGTAAGTATAAAACTGCTTATTAGGTAACAGGAAAAATATAACGGGAACATAATGGTAATTTTTTATCACAAATATAATTGCAAAAAAATTAGTACAATTTATATCACGGTTAGAGTATCAGTATCATATGATTTAAGTATTTATTTGAAAGATTGTCTTGTGCTTACCTTTACAGCTTATTGCTAAGATGGTTGTCGTTTCAACACGAGAATTTACCCATGCAAATTCTGACCCTTTAGAAGATGGGCAACAACTAGTTTCACCGTCTTTTATTCAATTTTTAATTTATTTCTAAAAGTTTCACTTCTAATTGCCTTTCCTTCAGTCTTACTAAGGAAAATAATTTCTACAGTATCTGAAGTTTCTCTAGCTATTAAAATATTAAAATCACGCTTTTCTGAAAGTTTGTTTACATATTAGATATGAAATATTACCTATAAAAAAAGACGTAAGCATCACCTATTCTATGTATTTTGCGGCACACTGAATATATGAACAAATGATCAAGTTAGTGCTCCAGTAGCAATATTAAATTGATATAGTTATTTATATTTACAACCAAAGTACTAAGAATCAAATAACTAATGATAGCTAACTGGTAATTACGAAGTTTGATTAGAATTATTGCAATAAATTTGAGGATTTTCTCATTGCCAACCGCTCAATAAGATATCAGAAATGATCGAAAGTAAATGGCGCATAAATTGGTTTAATGTAAGTGATATTTGCATAGATGCCATTAAAGAGTCAATGATTACAAGTTCGATTACTCTACTCGAGATGCCAAGATCCTTATCCTAATTGCTATTGGAACACTTCTAGAATAATATCTTCAATACTGGATTTATAGATAAGTTAGATATGACAGTGTTTTTTGTCATTATTCACCTGGTTATTATCCATAGCATTCATCAAAATAGAATAAAGTAAAGACGAGATAAATACTTCTATAGTCTATTTTTATGTATGAGAGAGTAATCATTTCTAATGCAAAACTTAGTACGGTCATTTTAAATATTTTTACAGAATAATCTAAATATTTCCTAAAATTGTAATAAATGTACCTGAGCTATTACAAGTTTTGGGTCTTTTATTGGTCCTTTATAAACATAAGCTGTACAGAACAATAGAAAAAGGTTTGGACAGGCCAAAAGCCCTGTGTATTAAAGATTACATAGCCGTATCTTAAAATTATTTTCAATAAGTACCTATTTGCCAATTTTGTTTTATTTTAATTCCAAGAATTTCTTACAGTAATCGAATTATAAGTAGATAAATACCTTCCCAACAAATTTCACCGAAAATGCGATTATAGGTTTTCCATTTAGTAAGGAGGTCCAAGTTGTGTATTCTTGACAGTTTACTAAATGTCGTTTACTTGCAACTTGCAAGGTGCAGTGTGAATTCTAGTGTGATCATGGAAAATTTGGAAGGGCCGCGTAAACGACAAAAAATCGGTCCTTTAACAGTTAATGAAAAAACATTAATATTTAATTGTTTTAAATCATTTACAGACGAACGTTTATGTAAAAGTGTTGATGACATAGTGGAATTAGTTAGTAGTACGCTTAGTGTTGGGAAATCTACGATTTACAGAGTTGTTAAAGAAGAGAAATGTGGCGAGTTTCAAACAGCACGTAAAGCTCCAGGAAAATCAAAATTTCAATTAGAAAATCTTTTGAAAGAAAGACTTCGAAGGAAAGTGCATGCGTTCTTCTTTAGAAAAGAATTTCCGACAGTAGACAAAGTTCTTGCCACGGTTCGAGATGATAAGGATTACCCTGAAATGAGTCGAAGCACACTATGGAAACTTTTAAAAGAAATAGGTTTTCTGTGGAAAAAGCATTCCAGAAAGTCTATTTTAATAGAAAGAAGCGATATTGTAGTATGGAGAAGAAATTACCTAAGGACTATAAAAGAAATGAGAAACCAAAGAAGAAATATATTTTATTTAGATGAAACATGGATCAACGAGGGACATAAACCAAATAAATTTTGGCAAGATGAAACTGTTACAAGTCGAAGACAGGCTTTTTTAAATAATTTATCTACTGGTTTAAATCCACCATCAGGAAAGGGGCGCAGACTAATAATAGTACACATTGGTAGTTCAAACGGTTACAGGTACGAAGAACTGTATCATTTGTGTTCCCTTCATAAAGAGAAAATAAAAAATATGAAATTGATGAAATTGCAAAAAATCGTGGGATGACTGTGGTTCGATCACCACCATATCATTGCGAAGTAAACCCGATTGAACTGATATGGGCACAGATAAAGGGAGAAGATTCAAGTAAAAATAATTCTTTTAAAATGAGTGATGTTAAACAGTTGTTTTTGGAGGCTGTAAATAATGTGTAGCCTGAAAACTGGGAAAAGGCAGTAAATCATACGATTAAAGAGGAAGAGAAAATGTGGAAGTTGGACAATATTACTGATGAAATGATCGAGCCACTCATTGTAAATATTGGTTGCGACAGTTCATCTTCTGATTTCGATTCTGATTTGAATTTGTAGGTAAGAAGTAGTTTTTATATTAAAATAATTATTTATGAACGTAACGTTGTTTAAAAGTCAAAGTTTAAACCCTTATACCTACATAACCCGTTTGAAACAATGTTCTTAACATACCTTGTGGAAAAATAAAACATTTTGGAAAACATTGCACTTTTTTACCTTCAGCTGTTTAGAAGTTATAAGCAGGTTAATTAGGTGAGAATATAAGTGTATATTCGAGGAATAACTTCAAAAAATATTTTAACTGTCTACTAAAAAGTGCTGCGCCTATGGATTACGAACGCTTTATTATTTTAATACTTTCTCATACATAAAAATAGACTATAGTGACGGAAAAGTATAATCAAAATGGCGACTTTAGTCATACTTTGAATTATTTTTAGTAAATAATTATATATTTGAAGACTGACGGAATGAAAATGATTTTATATCATTACAATAAAACTATTAAAAAAAAATGGCATTCATTTTCACCAAAACTGACTAGCATCACTATCTAGAGTTTGACAGACAAAGTGTAATATAAAAAGGGGCGGACACTTTAGCATCGTCTTAGCATCTTCTTTTTATTTTATTTCAGTGAATGCACCCTGAAAAATGATTTTGAATCTTGTTTTCACTCATTTAAAGATTTTTTAATGTTTTATGGAAAACTACTCGTACATATAATAATTATACTGTACTTTTATGTATATTATGTTATTTCATTCATTTAGATAAGCATTCATTCAACAACAAGTTTTTCTTTGCTTTTGAAAAGGTCAACACTTAACTACTTATGAATAAATTAGTACTATTAATATGGCATTTTGTTAATTTATTTCCTCCAGTTTCTACAAACCACATATTTATTTTTTTTATATTACGGTCATAAAAAACCAGATCACATAGACGTAATAACATGACTATTAAAGAATATATTGCTTTTTAATTTATTTTATTAATAATAAAAACCTTTTACATAAATTAATTTATTATTATTTAGTGATCCAAAAAGTGTTTTCTTGAAATAATGTATCTATAGGTATCATTTAAGATTTACTAAAAAAATTAATTAAAATATAAAAATTAACACCTAGTATGGTAAAAAAAATATTTAAGTTATAAATGTCAAAGTAATAGACACTTTGGTAAAATTATTCTGATTGGCAGGTACGAAAAATAGTCAAATAATAAAGTTATAACTTACATGAAATAGATTTATAATGTCCATCATTGCATAAAAGGCCAAAATTGCGAATGATTCAAATATTATACAAGGTGTGTCATGTAACAGTAGCTAATACCAATTTTCTATCGCTTTTCTATTGGGAAGAGCTTCTTTTTTGCTTTGAACATATCCCAATCTCCAATTTATAAAAGCCACAGAAATTTGTAAAAAATATTTAGAGATGCAAGTTTTTATAAGTAATGATGTCTTTAAATAGTTTTTTTTTTTGAAGAAGAATGAAATATCAACAAGAACACAAGTAAATTAATATATTATAGACGGAAATAGAATTAGGAGGGCTACATTTAGCTCGTTTCAACATATAAATGAAACTATTAACAAATATGAACAAAAATTGTACATTAAGTTAATTCGTAGAGATTGGACGTAATAGTTAAAAATCTGATGTGTCCAACACATGACTTTCCTGTCTTATCTAAAATTCATGACTATCTTTCAACATACAAAAACTTTCGTATCAGTATAATATTTTATGTCTGGTCTATTGATTTTTACTACTGCCACTAAAATAGAAAAAAAAAAAAATAGAAGCTTAAACCTATGTACATAATGAAGGCTATTTATTTCACATAAACAACATAATCTCTTGTAAGCCGTGTACATAGGACTCCCATTTGCATTTTTTACAACATTTATTAAAATTATTACGATTCGAACGACGCAAATTTCATTGATATCAAGCTGGCACCTGACAGTTGAATTTCTATTTCTTAGAGTTATGTACGCTACTTTTTTGCAGGAATCTAGTGTGTGGTGATTAAAACCAAGGCAGATCGTAAAATAACCGTAATTAACAGTTGGAATCGCATTCTGCCACAGGCCACTCCACTTTTTCAATGGCTTCAACGACGTTTATGGTCTTTCGCCGTTGACGGAGTACTCTTGTCTGCGACATATGAGAATAAATCTGTTCTTTAGGAAGAGGAAGTCCGCGCAGGCATCGGTAAACGTGCTACACATTTTTATCCATTGATATATCTGATTGTTATGAGGAGATTCGACATCGAAGGAAGGCTTTACATAAATATTAACAGCCATGTATAAGTTTTACCGGTCAACGAGAGAGGTTAAAAAAATGTTTCCAGCCATTAAACAATTTGAAATAATTGCATTTTATTTCCACCTTAAAATGTATATAATCCATTTACTTCTCGCTCAAAGATAAAAGCAATCTTTAATTGTCTCGATATTTTCACTTCGATATCGAATAAAAGAGAAATACCAAACACATAAAATCGAAAATAAAACTTCGCCTGGCCTACATTAAATTCAATTTCCACATTCATGTTGTATCTGCACAATCACGATCCGAGCACAATTCTTCCTTCTTTGTAAATTTATTACGATTTCGCAACACCATTTCTTAATTTCCTCCTTAATTGCTACATCAGCCTTCATTAATACTAACGGCAACGAATAAGAGCCAATAGATAAATCAATCGAAGAATATCAAGTTTGGCGTTTTGTGCTATTTCCATATGCGAATATTGCCTCAGTACACTGAAATAATTCATTGGAGACTTGAATTCCAATTACCGTTTAAAATACCAGAATGGTTTTTAGATGTCTTTTCTCGCGTCTCACGTGCACTAATCTAACATTTCCTGCTAATTAAATAAGAACAGATTGATTTTTGTCATGCATGGATTCTTGAAGAGACATTTTATATCATTAAATGATTGATTCATTAGGTATAATTTATTTCGAAATTACCACATTAACATTCATTACTTTCGTCTTCATTTAAACTGAAGAGGAAAAGGTTTACACAAATAGCAGCTAGACATAAACAAAACAAAAAGATATTAAACAGTGCAAATTGATGGAAGGAATGACATATTAACGAAACCTTTATTGTAAAAAGAGAAACATTTAGGAGACTGTGAGCTAAATATACAAAATTGCCGAGTAGCAGCAGTCTTTTGATGTATGCCAAAGATAGAGAAGAAGACGGAGGGTTGAGTCAGCAAGAAGAAGCTCCGCCAAGAAAGTCTGCATCAAGGACAACAGGTAAAACAAGCAACGTAGTAAGAATAAAGAAGTTCGAAACACAAGTAGAAGCAGATAAGGAATTAGTAAAATTGCTTGACCATTAAAGAAAAAAAAAAAATAAAATAAATGAGATTTAGAACAGGCTAGGCTTGAGGATGTATCTATAGACGAAGCTGAGGTAAAGACAATAAAATGTAATTAATACGAGCGAAACTGAAGACTTCAGACTAAATGTACGAGATTGGTTATACAATACAAGATATTTTGCTTCTACAAATTTTAAAAACAGTTTTAGTCCTAAAGTAACTAAAGTTCTTGCTAACGAAAAAGATGAAAACACAGATACTATGGATTAAATAGAAAATGTTATTTTCATTGGGCATGTCGGCTTAACATACACGGAAAAAAAATTGTAAAACAAATTTCTACAATTGTAGATTTTTTCTCTACAATAAATAGTACATATAGGGACAGGGACAATTTGTAGTAAAAATTTCCAAATATTTGTGGAGAATGTATTGTAGAGTTATTATCTACAATATTTAGTAAAAATATCCAAATGCATCATAAGAATTGTTCCACAAATTGTTATAATTTTTGCTATTCATTGTATGAATTTATATTAAAAATGTATTGCGTTTTATGAAAATAAATACGAAAATTTTACACAATAAATAGTAAAAATTCATACAAATTGTAGTAATTTTTAATAAAATTTGTAGTAGTATTCCATAATTATTATAATTATAACCTAGAAAAAAATGTTCCTTAATAAAATATTCAATTTATTGTTTTAATATAAAAGATACAAATTCTTAATTACATTATATAATAAATAACAGTAATAATAGCGCCCTCAGTCTCAGTTGGCTTTTCTGAACCTGAAAAATATGAAATAAAAATTAATACCAATTGAACTGTTCATACCCTTAAAACGGGGATATTTATCACCTTTACACTGATTTGGATATTAAATGACTAAGTCAGATAACTAACAAAAATGAAAAAGTAGGTATGTCACAATTAAGACAAAAAATATCATTGAATTTGGCACAAAATTCGATCGTTGGGCACAACATTCGATCGTTGGCAACAACTATTTTTTTAATCTAATCTACTAAGGTTATTTAAATTAGTTATCTAAAGGTAAATTATTCAGAAACAATATTAAATGTACTTACCACCAATAGAATTTATTATTAAAATTTTCTCAAACGCATCGGTGCTTATAATATAATAATGTGTTATAGGTACTCGTATATGTACCATGCTTTGTTATGTGAACATGGCGAACGGCTACTGCTGTCTGGCCGTTTATGATCGACGTCAGAAAACGTTGGCCAATAGCAGAATTTTGTTTTGTTCACATGACTAAGAATTTCTACAATATTGTAGAATATTTTTTAACAAAATTGAATGTTTATTATAAGAAGGGATGTAAAGTATTACTATTTTTTGTAGAGAAAATTACTATTTTTTGTAGAGATAATTATTAATATTTGTACAAATTTTTACAGAAGTTAGTAGTAGTAATTACGATAATTGTAATAAATTTCTACTTCTACAAACAATAGTAAAATATACTAAACATTGTGGACTTCTTTCCTATTGTTGTAGCATTTTATTCGACAATTCAATTGCTACAATAATTAATAGTTTTTAACTATAAATTGTAGTAAAATTTTCTACAAATTGTTAAGTATTTTTCTACAAGTCTACTACTACAACATTGTAGTAAAATTTTCTAGTCACATTTTTTTCCTTGTACTGAATATTTTAGGAACATCACTATTTTCCAATGGTACTGTTGTACTTTTTGGTGTCATTTGTAAAATGTTGATGGGATCCTGAGGAATACAATAGTCCAAATGGACCAACTAACGTTTTTTCGTAATCACAATAAATAAATTATTATCATGGTCCAACAAACGCGCACCTTAAGCCGAAACCGGTATCGCCTTTTTGAAGGAGCCGGTAAAGATGTCGCTGCGTACATTCGTATCTGGTCTAGGTAATCTGTGCCATGGGTACAGCACGTCACGATGAGGACAGCGCCTCGCTTGTGACGTATAATCCATCGCAAGTGTTCATCTCTTGCTAAGCGATATTGTCGTTGTCCTTATTTTTCGTATCATAATGAGAGAGAAAACAACAGAGGTACACATTTACTGTGCCCTGTGTCCATCTTCCACTTAATTTCAGAATTCTCGGAACGTCGCTCAACGCCCGTCCAGTGTCGTGCCAACGCTGAATATTAGATAAAATATTAATAGGCATTGAGGAAAATATAAAATGTATTTTTTTTTTGTTTATTATACTATGGCACGTGCCTAAGTGCCCTTACGAGCAAACCGCCACTGACCTTGTAAACCAGAAGAAAATTTGCCCTTAAATGAATAGTACGTCCCCTTACAAATACAAATTTCCTGAATTTACCAACAAAGTGCATCGCCGCAAAAGAAGAAGAAGAAGCGAAACGGCTTAAGACAGACGTCAAAGTTTCCTGAAAAATCGTTACGCAAACAAATGAAGTCGATTGTACACATGCCAACTTAGATATTCAAAATAAACGCGCGTTGTCGGAAGAAGCAGAGGTAGAAGAAGAAAAAGAGGACAACGAATTCTCCGCGGCGATGGTTAGTCTTGATGGAAGATGGAAGGAAGGAGGTATATGGCTCGAGCTAACGGTGGTTATTTGTTAATATTTAGCTGGACAAAAATGAAGAATACTGTCAAATGAAAATAAAATATGTAGTCATAGAAGAAAATCAAACTATCCAACGAATGATAAATTGATCTTTAATATAAATAATAGAACATTATCTGAATATATTCCATTATTTTAAACTTCATTATATAAATCAACTGATATTATTACTTTAAATTTGTTTGCAGAAACTGACGCTGGCACATGTTTCAACGTGTACTAATATATGTTAGCGGTGTTCCTCTATTTCCCACCACACATTCTTGAAGTCCATACACATGCGTGTCAGGATGGACGAGCGGGAGAAGGCAGACCAGCTCAGTGGGCAGTACGCTAATAGACAGTGGAAATACCACAGCAACATTGTAATTGAGAATATTTGATCGTGAATTAAACCATTGAAAAAGCAGTTTAGACATTTTTATTAGGGATGATACATCCCTTAAGTTTATATATATTATAATGAAACACGGAATCCCAAGAATATCAAGTTAATGATAAAAAGTCTTCAAAGAAATAAAATTAAAAAAGTTTCATCTAAGTATTTAGACTACACCCTGTATAGTGCTAAATTTGACAAGATCAAAAGTAACTAAATGTAGTGAGACAATGTTACCACACGAAAATTATAATTTTTAAAATGTAAATTTGTAAAAAAATTACAACACGGATTTCAAAATAACCTATTAATTAATTAACGATAAATTATCATCGAAATTATGAAATAAGCCGTTTAAATAAACTCACCTTTAAAAATCCAATAATCTAATTTTAAAGATGTAACTAAACTGTCAAAATTTTGATTGGCTAATTACTTTTTCATCCAACTTGATTCAAAAATCCAAATCAGAATTTTGTTGATAAAACAAAAGAGAGTGCTAGAAAGATAACGAAAGAGGAAGGACACAAAATTTTTTCCTTCTAATTTCCTCTCCAAACTCCTTTTTCCTAAAAATAAAGAGACAGAAATATTAAATCTTCAATGTTTATGTATAAACGATTAACTAGTGTATAAATGTCAAAGGTAATATTAAATTTAACTTACCCACGCAATATTATGTAAAACTGCCCGAAGAACAGTCCCCAGGAAGTCCTCGATCACTGCTGTATGCATTGGCATACAAGACGTAAGGCCTCCATTTTCCCCAGGTACTTGTAGCATCCTTCTGTTATGGACGCTGAAAAGAAATAAGTTTAACACTTGGACATCCTATATTTCACAGTGCTAGACAGGTATTTTAATTAAAAACTATCATTAGTGACCAATTAAAGGAAAGTACTTACCAAATTGAGTACTTAAGTAATCGTAAAGACGATAAATCTTTCTATTTTTTGTACAAAATAACATCACAATGTTGTTTAGAAATTCTGATTTGATTAGGTTAGAATTCCATATAAACCATCTCTTGTCCGACTAGAGAAATTACCATATAGCCGGTCAAAAGAGATCTACTTACGTATTTAAAAGCGCCGTACGGTGGGTAGAATATTAAGTTCGATAGGTAACTGTATTTTTATAGTATAATGCGCCATTTTCGATCCAAGAATCGATCGTTAAATGACGAATTATTTTATTATTTTTGTTTCTATGTTAATTTTTACATTTATAATAATAATAATAATAATAATAATAATAATAATAATAATAATAATAATAATAATAATAATAATAATAATAATAATAATAATAATAATAATAATAATAATAATTAATAATAATAATAATAATAATTAATAATAATAATAATAATAATAATAATAATAATAATAATAATAATAATAATAATAATAATAATAATAATAATAATAATAATAATAATAATAATAATAATAATAATAATGTTTATTCATCTTTAAAAAAAATATATATACAATTACATAAAAATATAAATATAAATACAAAGGGCGAATAAACATAAATTATCACAAAAGTAGTGAAACCACTTGTATGTGATACAAACAATATAATCAAACAAACAATATAATTAATGCACCTCTTAAACAAAATTTTATAAAAATATGAATTTTTTGTTATAATATTTATTTATCAGCTGTGATACTAACATTCCACAAGGAAAACCTGTCTGTAGTCCGTCAATATACAACTGACAAAATTTTAATTTTAGTTCAAGTGTGTTTTGTTTTTTTTTTTTTGAGGATCTTAAGATGAGTATATAATTTTTTTTTTATATTTATTTATTTTTTTTAAATAAAGTAATTTTCAATCATTTCATGTATCGTTAGTCGAGAGTGTTGTAGTATCCATTTTTTTTATCTTTTTCTTGTACAGTCTTTTCGAATTAATAATTTTTATTTCTGTAGGTAGTCTGTTATATAATTTTGGACCCATGTACCAAAAACTTCTCTGGGTATTTGATTTATCGACTTTAGGTAAGATAAAAGTATGGAGCCTAGAACGAGTATTGTAATGGTATTCTTTCTTTTTCAGCTCATTTTTATTATAATGCTGTCGCATAAGAAGATTTTGACAGAAAAGTTGTCTAACATCAAAGAACTGACTCTCTTCGAAGAGCTGCTCTGTCGAGTAGGCATATGGTTTTTTCATTAAAATCTTTATAAGCCATTTTTGCGTAATATTTAATTTATTTATGTGACAATCAAGTGCACCGCCCCAAGCAATAATTGAGTAAGTTATATGGGTTTCAGCAAGAGCATAATATAATATTCTTAACTCATTCCATTTTAATATTTCTGACAAGAATTTGAATGTATGCAGTAACATTCTTAACTTTTTAGTAACAAAGTTGATATGAATATCCCATTTTAAATGATTGTCTATATATATTCCCAAGTATTTGATATTAGAGACTGCTTTAATTTCTATTCCAATATTGTTGACTTTAATTTCGATTTTGTTATAGTTTGGTAAAGCATTAGCGTATGATGAAAAGGGAACAAAGAATGTCTTACTGAAATTTACCGTAAGTAAGTGTTGCTGAAACCAGTGAAATATATGAGGCAAGTCACTTTCAACTAATAATTTCAAAGATACCCAGTCAGTGCTTTCATAAACAATTGCAGTATCGTCAGCAAAACTGATAATGTTGCCATTAGAATTTATAGAAAATAAGTTATTAAGGTATATGCTAAATAAAATTGGCCCCAGTACGGTCCCTTGCGGAACGCCATATACCACATTATTAGTTTCACTGACTATATTATCAATAATCACAGATTGTTTTCTATCTGTTAAGTATGAGAGTAGTAAATCATAGCTTCTTCCTCTAAAACCTATATTTTCCAGATTTTCAATCAGTTTCGAATGGCTGACTGTATCAAAAGCTTTGGCGAGGTCTATGAAGATACAGAGCGATGCTTTTTTTTTATCAATATTTTCATAAATGTACTTTGTGAGTTTAGTTATTGCGTCTTGTGTAGACCTCCCTTCCCTAAAACCAAATTGATCATCAGAAATAATATTATATTTATTCAGAAAATTGATTATTCTTACTTTCAAAAGTTTTTCATAAATTTTTGAAAAATTTGTTATAAGGGATATGGGTCTATAATTAGTCATATTGTCTTTCTCTCCTTTTTTGAATAAAGGTTTAATTATCGCTATTTTAAATGGTGTTGGGAATATTCCGTTCTTAAAAGATTTGTTTATTATATATGCCAAAGGCTTTACGATTTGATTTGATATTTTTTTAATTATTTCCGCGCGTATACCATCAATACCCGGAGCTTTGTTATTTTTAAGAGAACTGATGACATTTATAATTTCTATCTCTCTATCTATCTTATGTAACAATATTCTGTTTCTTTTTTCCCACATTAGTTACAAAGAATTTTTGAACTCGCACTAAACCCTGATATCAATTATTTTAAATAAAACTACAAGTTATACACAGAGTCTCAAACTTTTACTTATTTTTATTTCAATACAAGAGCTGACAATATACGAGGTACAGAGGTAAGTGTCTTAAATACATGGATGAAAATTTTTAAACCCATTAGTTAAAAGAATTGAGTCATATCGTTTCATTTATTGCATTAGATAACATTTTAGCCGGAGCATTAAGTATTTGTATGGAGGATGATTTGTGATATAAATTATTTAAAACTCATTACAATTATAACGTCACAACGTAGTGCTATATATTTCACAACTAAAAACATCCCCCATAACAATATATACTTTCAATACATAAATATTTATTTTTCTCTCTCAAATCTATCATTTTTACTGAATCATATATTTTTTTAGATTTAAAACATTACTAAACATTTTGTAACAGAAATATAAGTATACTATCTGTCTTGTTACAAGTGTAGGGCTGCACAATTACTTAAAGAAGAAGTAATCATTCTGTCCAGCTAGATCGTGGCAATAACTTTTATATATTTCTTGTGCCAGAAGGCACTATCATAGTAAGCTTTGTGTTGCCCGGTTGTACTAAGATCTGATAAGTGATTAATAAGTCCTATATGTTTTAATAATAATACAAAATATAGGAAACGGGTTTTGTAATAGGCTCTTTAATTGAGATTAGATATAATGAAAACAAGAGAAAATTTTTGACCAAACATTTATAAAACCAATTTAATGTTAATAATAATTTTGGGTTAACATTTTTAAATTCATTTATTTGAAGAGATAACTAAAGGTTTTTAAATATATTTACAATTTTCCGAACAAATTATACATATATTAGGCTCTGATACACAAATCCTGGGTAGCTCTGAAATTATCATTATAGTAACTTTACTGACAGTGTTTGAGATAATTGTTGAATAATATTTTAATACCCTGTACCTATCTTACTAGTCGTAATATTTGACCCCATATTAGTTAAAAAACTATAATATATTGCAATAAAATTATTGGCCATTTTTTACATCTTGTATCTCTAACAAAATCTATAATTTGTTGTACCTCAACAAAAATAGTAAATAAACCAATTTGGTATCCATGAACGTTGACGTATTATAACATCAACCAATTAGATAAAATACGAACTCGCAATCGTCACTCGAGTTTTTATCACGACGAAAATAGCTCCAATGCCGTAATGAGTAAACACATTATCAATGTAAAGTATTCGAAGCCTTAGTTTTTATTGGTGGGAACAAAACAGTTTAGATTAAGTCGAACAAACATAAGTGCTCGAGATATAATGTAATGGCCAATGAATGTCGGCCATAATTATCAAACTAAGTACGGTGCTGGCCAATCGTAAAAACAATGATTTAATGGGACTGCACACGGTGCCACGAGCTCAAATATTCATGAATTTATTAGCAGATAAGGGAGAATACATTACGCGTATTTGATATACATTAAAGAAATATTAATATTTTATGTATAAATTATTGTTACTACAACAAATGATGAATTCGTACATAATGAGTAATATGGATGTTGCTTTCCTTAAACTGTCGTCTGAATTATAGAATAGTTAATTAAAATTGTATTACCAAATCTGGGTATTTAATAACAACTTACGATAATAAAATTGTGAAATACCATTGGACAAAATTGATTTAGTTTTTAGGATTACTCTTTTAAAAATAATTTAATAAATTTATACGCAACGAAGGAAAAAATCTATAGATTAGTTATAAGATAAAATTTATTTTTAATAAGAAAGAAAGGCATATCAAAATTTAATGCAATAAAGATGGTCCAAAAATTAAAAAATATTTAAAATTAGACACCAAATAGCAGAAACAAAACCAAGTACTTCAAATTGGTAATAAAAATCATATAATCTCTTTTTAGAGAATTTAGAAATTATTTATGCGTTTTTAGAGTAAATGAAGTTACCAAAAATATACCAAAACAGTTTTTGAGTGAATAAACTTTTAAAAATATCGTGTTTTTAAAATTTATTTTATTGAATAATTGAATATTTTTGCAAAACAACATTTTTTGAAACATATTTGAATAGATTTGGTAAGTTTTCCTAATAAAACATAAACCCATATTTTCTAAATCATTGTCTGTTGTTTAAGATTGCAATGCCTGGACATATTTGCAGTTTTTAACTGGAATTCTTTTTTTGAAAAATACGAGTAAGTAACATTTTAAAATTGGGGCCTGGGTTAATATAGGTATTTTACTTGTAAGAAAACTTGACCAAATGATGATAAAAAAATGTTCGCAAATTAAAAAAAGTTAGCACATGGAAACATTTGTAATGTGATGTTTGTTTATTTTCAAACAACAGTTTATTTATTAACAATTTATTTAAACACTTATTTATTTTATAACACAACTATTCTAATTTATATATAGTTCGAATGTCTTTAAACTGATCACTATTTATATTCACCACTGTCTATCTACTAATTACTATTTATCTTCACTGTCCATATAACTACTGACCCTGATGGCTCATCCACCAATATTTATAAACAAATTTCTAAAATTTGGTGGAGCCGAAAAGCTTCTCCACCAAACTAGAAATAGAACAGTCCAGAAATATTATCTCGTCCTTTCTCGAAATCACCTCCGCCATAGTCGTCCCATAGGTTTTTTATTAAGGGGTTTAATTATGTATAATAATCGGACAAGTTGAGCCTTAAAGGCCAAATAAGACAGAGAGGAACTGGTAGGGTTAGAGCATGACTGAATAATGAAATGGCTCACATAACAGTAATTAGTTTTACAATAAAATTCTACATCATTTAGAAATTCAAAAAATTTCAATACCCTAGAATTGGTTTTGTTTTAATTACTAAAGAAAGTAAGTCGAAATCACTTAAAAATGATTAAGCATATTTTTTAATTTCTTTAGATATTTTCAATTAATATTAAAATTTAAAAATGCTTTACTCTCCACCACAAATCATCATTTTTTTTGTAAAACTATTTAGTAACCAGTGGCGGTTTTCCCGCAAGGGCACTTGGGCACGTGCTCTAGTATAATAAACAAAAAAAAAATAACTTACATATTTTATATTTTCCTCAATGCCTATTATTATTTTATCTAATATTCGGCGCAAACCGCGTTGGCACGACACTGGACGATCGGGCGTTTAGCGACGTTCCAAGAATTCCGAAATTTCGTAGAAGATGGACACAGTAAATGTGTGCCTCTGTTGTTTTCTCTCTCATTATGATGCGAAAAACAAGGACAACGACAATATCGCTTAGCAAGAGATGAACACATGCAATGGATTATCCGTCACAAGCGGGGCGCTGCCCTCATGGTGACGTGCTGTACCCATAGCACAGATTACCTAGACCAGATACGAATGTACGCAGGGACATCTTTACCGGCTCCCTCACAAAGGCGATGCCGATTTCGGCTTAAGGTGTGCGTTTGTTGGACCATGATAACAATTTATTTATTGTGATTACGGAAAAATGTTAGTTGGACCATTGGAATAGTTAAGAAAAATAACTTTTTTTATAAAGCAGTCAAAAATATGATGAAAAAAAAATCAATATTTATAAATGGGATAAGTACACTGTTGCTTCTCCTTGATCGGGATTTTCGTGTTTGACCACTACCATATCTTTATTCCAGTCGTGAATATAGTATTCAATAACTAAATTATTTGTTTTTATAAGTCTTACTTAACCCTGTATTTATAAAAGAATGGTCAATAAAAAAACATTTATTGCTTAATTTTTCATTAGAAATTTATCACTTGGTACACCTACTTAATGTTTTAATAGTTTGTAGTTAAATCTTGTAACCACAGTATCTGCAATACCTATAGTTGTTCAAAATATATCAATCAAAGCTAATGTCAATTGTTATCGTAATGCCAGTGACCTTTGAACTAACTATTTTACATTCAAAGTTGCTACATTTGAATTTTTCTGTTCCAGGTGAGATAAATTGCTGTGACATTCATGCCGAACCAGAAATGTAAGTAATGCTTATCAAAATATCTGCGAGGTAATAAAATAAGGTAATATATCGGTGTCGAGTCGGCCATTAGCTAATGAACGGCGGATAGACGGTGACGCTATAAAAAGACATTGTCGTGTCACTTCTCCTCACTAAATATTGTCCATTTGTACATTGAATTTAAGTGAATTAATTTATTCAAATTTATGTACCAGGTGTTATAACGTTTTGCAAAAAGTTATCAAGATTGTAGGTTCTTTACCTCGACCTAAATCAACTATTCAATCGATAGCTCCCTCTGGTTCAATTTAAGACCTTTTCTACAAAAACTAAACGTGTCCAAAATCAGCTTTTTTCAGGAAACACACACAAAACATGTCAGTTCTAATAGACCTCATAAAACGCTCTATATTTGACAATGAATATCTCTGTTTTTTAAATTTATTTTATTTATTTTGGACTTGCGACATGGGTTTTAGAAATTTACAAATAATTTCTTTTATAAAAACATTTGACGATTAACCATTGTATGTTTATGCATGATAATCTCCAAAAATTGTATTTTGGAACCCCTTGTACCTTGCCAAAAATCGTCTTTAATTCCAGATGATTTTAATCATACACGGAAAAAAGTGTGACTAGAAAATTTTACTACAATGTTGTAGTAGTAGACTTGTAGAAAAATACTTAACAATTTGTAGAAAATTTTACTACAATTTATAGTTAAAAACTATTCATTATTGTAGCAATTGAATTGTCGAATAAAATGCTACAACAATAGGAAAGAATTCCACAATGTTTAGTATATTTTACTATAGTTTGTAGAAGTAGAAATTTATTACAATTATCGTAATTACTACTACTAACTTCTGAAAAAATTTGTACAAATATTAATAATTATCTCTACAAAAAATAGTAATAATTTACATTCCTTCTTATGAAAAATATTCAATTTTGTTCAAAAATATTCTATAATATTGTAGAAATTCTAAGTCATGTGAACAAAACAGAATTCTGTTATTGGCCAACGTTTTCTGACGTCGATCATAAATGGCCAGACAGCAGTAGCCGTTCGCCATGTTCACATAACAAAGCATGGTACATATACGAGTACCTATAACACATTATTATATTATAAGCACCGATGCGTTTGAGAAAATTTTAATAATAAATTCTATTGGTGGTAAGTACATTTATTGTTTTTGAATAATTTACCTTTAGATAACTAATTTAAATAACCTTAGTAGATTATTTAAAAAAAAATAGTTGTGGCCAACGATCGAATGTTGTGCCCAAGATCGAATTTTGTGCCAAATTCAATGATTTTTTTTGTCTTATTTGTGACATACCTACTTTCTCATTTTTGTTAGTTATCTGACTTAGTCATTTAATATCCAAATCAGTGTAAAGGTGATAAATATCCCCGTTTTAAGGGTATGAACAGTTCAATTGTTATTAATTTTTATTTCATATTTTTCAGGTGCAGAAAAGCCAACTGAGACTGAGGGTGCTATTGTTACTGTTATTTATTACATAATGTAATTAAGACTTTGTATCTTTTATATTAAAACAATAAATTGAATATTTTATTAAGGAACATTTTTTTCTAGGTTATAATTATAATAATTATGAAATACTACTACAAGTTTTATTAAAAATTACTGCAATTTGTATGAATTTTTACTATTTATTGTGTAAAATTTTCGTATTTATTTTCATAATACGCAATACATTTTTAATATAAATTCATACAATAAATAGCAAAAATTATAACAATTTGTAGAACAATTCTTATGATGCATTTGGATATTTTTACTAAATATTGTAGATAATAACTCTACAATACATTCTTCACAAATATTTGGAAATTTTTACTACAAATTGTCCCTGTCCCTATATGTACTATTTATTGTAAAGAAAAAATCTATAATTGTAGAAATTTCTTCTACAATTTTTTTTCCGTGTATTAACTCAAAACTTCTTTATTTATTTTACGCGATAGATTTAAATAAAGAGGCAATTTCATCATTGCAAGTTCCATTTATTTACTGGTACAGATCTGCGCCCGAATGCACATGGAGCTATTCGAAATGACTACATTAATAATCGTGATTTATTAGGACAAATAGCGGTGTTAAGATAATTCTGACAGATAACACGCGATGGTAAATTGGCAAACTATTCCTGTTGTAACTAACTGACCTATTTTTTATCGATTCGAAATGACTTTGTAGAAAGCAACGATGAAGAATGAATGGACTGTTACATAATTTTTAGAGCTAGAATTGTTGAAGATTAAATTAATTCCAATATAGAGGGTATTTGCAATATTTTAACGTTTTACAATACTATACTAAGTAATACTACATTGAGTTCTAGTACCATTGGAACCTATAATAGGTAGATAGGTCATATACATAGTTTTGCTAAAGAAATAAACGATTTTATTATACCATTTTGAAATTGTTCTTCAAACATAGCATCTGCAATATTTTTTTCTATTTCCAATATACCCTCTCCACAAAACTAATAAATAATTTTTATTCAATATACAATCTACACCTTATTCGTTATTTTTCGAGAAATTTTTGGTTTTTTTTAGAAAAAACTTTAAAGAAAAATTAACGTAAAACATTTTTTCCAACTTCCAATGGTGCCATCAATCATCTTTAAGTCGCCCCGAAGCGCCACGGCAAATAATAATAATAATAATAATAATAATAATAATAATAGCCGTCCCTTTTCCAGCACAAGCTCAGCTTTTGGTGTTAAAATTTACTCGTAAGGGGGTGAATTAGGGAGAGTATTATTATATTATTATAATTTAAATAGCATTTGAGTAAAACGCCTATGACATATGGACAGACAGGCACTGAAGTGATTCAAATATTTCTTTTTGCCAAACAGGGGACGGAATATTAATAATAAATAAATCATAAGACCAGAATTTAATAATCATTTAATTTCTGCTGCTTTTTATCAAATAAATAAGCTCTTAACACGGTCCATAATTAACCTATCATTATAAAACACTAAGAAGAATTGATCATGTAGAGAAATTATTAGACCTTGATTTTAAAAAGGATTTATATAGAATAGTAATTATAAATTTTAATAATCAAATACTTTTGATAAAGCAACGATAAAAACAAAAGCGTATTTACGTAATCTATATCTACAGCCCAGCAATATTTCCTCGTTCTTTTTCCATACTTAATGGTTGTAATTAATTTACGACTTAATCTCGTTGTTAATCCCGAGATTAATAGAAAATATAATATAGTCAGTCATCAATTAGTACGGCTCGAAGTCATTGCAGAATATTTATCTGATATTTAGCAAAGAAACAGCGCGCAATGTTGTAGTGCGTATTAACGAGGGCTATTAATGCGGTCGGAACACAAGAAATGCGTTCTTTAATTAAAATTGACCGACATTACTCAATTATAGCATAATCATAAATTTGACGGCATCTCCACGTTAAGTGGAACACTAATAGGAACTCATCTAAAATATCACAATCATAAATAAATGTTTGCTCTTTTACAGTGAGTTGTAAAATCGTGCTCTCTCTAGATCGTAAATAATGTTTGAACTGTATTCGCGTTATTCAAATTAAATGATTTTATGATTTCGAATACTCAAATCCCGTCAGATAACGTCTTTTTACGAAATTTACATGTACATCAATTAAATAAACGATTCACTTGCAATAAGAAATGATACAATTTTATTAGGTTTATTAAACGTGTAGGTACACACAAAGATTGGTTACTCAAATGAGCGGTGGAATAGCCTTAAGTAGAATGTTTTGTCTTCAAAAGATTTTAATATATTTACGCTTTACGTATCAATTAATTTTTTTTTTTTATTTTTTTCAAAAAATTTATTTTCTACACGAGAAGTCCCACAAATTTTTAAAAATCATTTTCCATTTTTTAAGTCAATTTTAATGCATTTATTTATTCATTCCAGTTATCTCCTTCAAATCACATATTTTCCTGTATTTTAAATTATTTTATCTTTTTAATTCCATATTCTTTGCTTGTTCCTAAACTCAAAATATCTGTCTTCCATTTAAATTTTTTTAGTTTTCTTTCACCTTTGTCCTAACTCTATTGTTTTAACACATACTGATGAAAAAGAAATATTATTTCTTATTAAAGAACTCAAAAATAACAAATCCGTCGGAACTGACGAAATCAAAGCAGAACTTCTAAAATCTGTTGCATATAATATAGTAAAACCACTTAAATATATTATAAATAAATGTTTAGATTCTGGAGACATTATTGGATATGCCGATGATACAGCAATTTTTTATGAGGCAGAAACCTGGATTGAGCTGAAAACCAAAGTTCAGCTTGATTTTCGTCTTATAAAAAACTGGTTCGATTAAAAGTTATTGACAGTTAACCTAGACAAAACAAATTTCTTACCGTTTAGTTGCAATATTACCGGCTCTTCGCCTTTTGAAATAATGGAAATTCAGTCACAGGAAGAAGTGATAAAAATCCAATCTGTAACTGAGATTAAATACTTAGGGGTATATATAGATTCAAATTTAAAATGGGAGTCACGTAAATTTTGTGATAAAAAAACTGCAAATGATCTTGTATAAATTTAGACAACTAAAAAAATGTTTACCAGAAACCCAATTAAAAAAATTATATTTCGCCCTGGTCGAAAGCCACATAAGGTATGCAATTCCAGTTTGGGGAGGGGCTTTAAGGGTGCATCTAAATCCTTTAGAAACACTGCAAAAAAGATTTTTAAAGTTAATTACGGGAAAAAATTTTAGATATGCTTCAGACAGGGTACTTTCTCAACTCGTGCGTTCGCAACTCGGGCGTAATATAAAACTACCTGAGTTCGTCGCATCTCGGGCGCCCTCCAAAATTGTGCATCTGTGAGTTCGCAACTCGGGCGTCGACGGGATATGAAATTTGACCATGGTTTATGTACCCTGATTCTGATTACAATCTGATTCAGGTAATAATGCTTTATCGAAAATTTAAGAGAAATAAATGACATCGCAGAATAAGCTTTGATTTTAACAGATAGCGAGCATTGAAAAGTTATTTGATGTAAAATAATTGAAGATTTTTCCATTACGGTTTATTTTAGAGAAATCATGTGTAGAATAAAAAATATAGAGCATGATATTGGGATCATTTTCAAATTATTGGCGATTTCTAAAATATTTCCGAAAATAATTTGGTCACTAGGGGTATTATAAGTGAAAATGAGAAAAATTCGAATTTTGCACTTTACCTCAAATTTCCCGAATTCGGTCTATTTTAGAGAAATGTATGGAACAAAAATTATAGAGAATTACATTGTAAGCATTTTTTATTTGAAGAATTTTCTTTAAAATTCGAATTTTGCACTTTTTGTCAAAATTCTCGAATACGGACCATTTTAAGGAAATCATGAATATGATAAAATAATATATAAATATTACGAAACGCCTCAGAAACATTTCTAAAACATTCCTA
Source organism: Psylliodes chrysocephalus (assembly GCA_927349885.1). Classification (NCBI taxonomy): domain Eukaryota; kingdom Metazoa; phylum Arthropoda; class Insecta; order Coleoptera; family Chrysomelidae; genus Psylliodes; species Psylliodes chrysocephalus. Next base: position 7,284,783 of record OV651831.1, read on the forward strand.
AATTGTAAAAATATCCTATAAATGTAATATTTCCTATATTTTATAAATAATAATTTGAAACCTATCAGAAATATAACATACTGATATTTCAGAAATGTATCAAACAACAGACGCAAACTTCCAATTATTTAGAATATATGGTTTTCTCCAATATAAAATTATAGTACTTAAAATAAAATGACTACAACATAACCCATCTTCTTTCTCTTCTTACAAATGAGAAAATTTTCAAATCTTGGCCATTTACAACATAACAAACATAAACCAACTTAATATTTCAAGTATAATCAATGAAAATGTTTAAAAATATGATTGCAATAAAGTAGAATAATTAATATTTTTAGGTAAAATATAAACAAAACGTCAAAGTGTTTCGATACAGTAACGTTTTTATTACGAGTTTTATGTAATTTAAAGAAACGTTAATATTAAACGTGTATGTATCTTAATATCCAACTTTCGGTTGAACCACAATTACATAATAACATTTAAAAAGAATATTAAAATAAACTAGAATAATTAATATTAAATTAACGTAGATATTTGGTTTACATTATTAACCAAACGTTAAAAAGGTTGAAATACAATAATATTTTACATGTTATATATATTTAACAAAATGATTAACTTTTAGTTACATAACAACGTTTAAATATAATATTAAAATATAGTTAAATAATTAATATTCAAATAACGTATATATTTAGTTTAAAAAATAAACTAAACGTCTAAAACCTTATATGCACCCATTAGATATCAATTTTTATGAGTCGTATACGATTTGTCAAAAAAAATATTTTTGGCCAAGAGTAAAGTACATTCATTTTTGACAAACCTCGTATACGACTTATACAATTTGATATATGATGGTTGTATTTTAAAGTCTGAGATCACGCACAATTTTTTATGAGGACATTTTTTTCATAAAATTATTAATAAAAAAAAGTTTTCCATATACTGTCCTAGTATACGGCTCAAAAATGTGATGTATTTTAGGTTTTAGACCATCCACAACTCTTTATGCTAAATAATTTTTCTTTGATAAAACTAATAAAAAAGTTTTCCATATGTAGCCAACTTACACAGACACCCTACATAAAAAATGTATTAAAATAAAAATTGAATAGCTAGCCGAGGTAGGTACACTACTATTTATCAATCTAATTATATAATAAATAAATTACACTTTTTTCAGTAAAAACTACAATTTCAAATGTCATAACAATGTAATGTAAAGATTATGTTCGCAGAGAAAGATAAATAAAAAATCTTGTTATATGAAAGTTACATAATATTTAAAAACTGGCAAGCTCCTCCTGTACGGCACTCCGTATATAATTTTAAGTTTAAGCCGAAAGCATCTTCTCAGGTACCGATCCTTGAACGCCCGAGTTGCGAAGGGTATTTAATCTACCTGTAGCCTTCCGCCCGAAATGCGAAAAATTAAGGATTCCGTCCGAGTTGCGACGCACGAGATGCGCATAAATCTCAGACAGTTTATATTCTGAAACTAAAGTACTAGACCTAAGACAACTATTTTATTTTCAAACAAACATCAAATATCATTTTAGTATTAAGAAAGCCTCTAGTCATAAACACAGCTATTATACGCGTAATAATAAAAAACTTACTTATCCAGTAATACTAAAAAAGTCAATTTCACAACGAGCTTACTCTTATATTGCTGTAAAATTTTATAACTCTATTCCTGAACCATTAAAAAAAATAAACAATACAACCATGTTTAAAAAAAAAACTAAAATTATTTATTTTAGAAAGGCCAAGATTATTTACACTAGATATTTTAGAAGAAACTAAATAATACCAATACAATCATAAAATAATAATAATAGTAAAATAATAAACAAAATAAAAAAATTCAAATAATAATAAAAAAAAAACAATAAAATTAAAATTATCAATACTTACTGGATTAACAAACTAATACATGGATTTGACACACTACTGGACTTGACACAACCCAACTTGACACATTATTATCTGGATTAGAAAAACCCATATTATATACCAAGTCACGACAGACTAATATGTATAATATATTATTTTTTTCTCGTTCTTTTTTGATTTGATTTAAATTATGCCCAAATTGTAAATTGTATATAATTTTATTTTAAATGTGTAGTATATATATATTATTGTATATGTATGTATATATTTACCCTTATGTGTATGTATGTGTGTATATATATGTGGATATTTTAATATTTATTCGTTATATTACAGCGGAACAAGTACAGTAGTACTTATCGCTAAATACTTTATTCTACAAATTATTTATGCGTCTGAAATTTTTTATGTAATTCTATTTTTTATGTGTGAATAAAGGTTTATTATTATTATTATTATTTTCTTTTTTTTTCATGACATTCTAAGATATTCCACGACCTGAAATGTCATAATAAGTCGACCGTTTGGAAAATAATTTTTTTTTTCGGAAGGAAGATCTTGCGTTGAAAAATTGAAAGTCTAACACTCCAAATAAAGGAAACTATAAACAATTTTACTAGTTTTCATTTCAAATTTCTAAATATCCAAAAATGTTGATCACCCTTTATACACAATGCCCCACGTTGGGCGCCGCTTGATACACTCTCAAAAGAGAGTGGTTCGGCTCTACAAATTTACAAATATATTTTTATACCAAATTAATTAATAAAAAAAATAAATTTGAAAATTTCCAGTCCTGTGCCTATCATCTTTATCTGTATCTGCTTTCCCCTTTGCGTATCAGTTCCCCTTATCAACTTTCCTTCCAAAATAAATAAATTTTCTTTACCTTTGGTTTAAAAATTTGTTCTTTATTTCATCTAGTTTTTCGAAGCTGTAGAATTAGTAGTTTTTTAAATACACTCCTTAATCTAATCATTGATTTATCATCTTTTGATGATTTGTTTTTTTGCTTTCACTGAGGTAGCTGCATTACCATAACTTTTTAAATAAGTTATCGAATCATATTCGGGATATGTAAATGTAATTTTTACTCATACTGATGCAATGCTAGACTGTTTCCGCTGATTTAGTATTCGAATGTCGGCTCGACAACTGCATCTCGTTAGTTAAATAATATTGTCCTCACATCCTTATCTATGTCACATCGACCTGTGGTATTACTTCACACGAGCCGCTTGTTTGTTTCGTTCATACGCACGTAAATTTGAAGAATGACTAAGACAATTCACGAAAAAAAAAAAAACTAAGAAAAATTACAATGACTAAGACACTTCCAGGACGAGATGGATTACTTGACGGAAATAGTTTATCTAGTGGCGTTATCTATGTATCTAGTCTAAAGAAGGTTTTTCTGTTGAATTTGTTTCGGCTATTCTTAACCTTTTGTCATAGTATCGGTGTTACATACCACAACTATTCAAATTTTATATATCGTGTGCTGATTTTTCAACTCCTTCCTTTTAATTCTAAATTCATTGAAATGTTTACTTTCTTCCGGCATTTCAAGCAATATATTTCTACTCTTTGTCATTAACACTACATCATTCTCGTTTTAATACAAATACAATTAGTTCGATTCTTCTTCATTCATAGGCGAACATCGAAGTCCTCCCACCAAGTTGTCCATCCTCTTGATATCAAAACCTAATAAAGCACGTTGCATCGACGCGTAGGTAGAATTTATAAACTGAATACAAAACGGAGAAAAAGTGAACCATTACTATCGCAACAAACCTATTAGCTATAAAACGTGGGTCTAAAAGCTAACCTACACAAGGAAGATTCACCTTAATCCTTATTACATTTTATATATGTATAAAATAAGCATAAAGTTAGAGTTAACGATGGGAAAACTAATAACGTTAAATAGTTTTAGTAATAAAAACCTTTAGTGTAATTAAAAAAATGTTAATATTATTTTAATTATAAGAAATATAAACTTTCTGTTACTGATGATAATAATAACATTAATATTATTTGCTTTTTATTTAAGTTTATAAGTGATACTTTAAAATACACGATAACATTTAAGGACAAGACTTTTATTTTGCTTACTAAATTTTTTCATTAGAGATTGGAAGTGAGGATGTCTATGTCTTTCTGAAGAGTCCTAAAGAGATCTAAATCGATCCAAGAATGAAGTTATCCTTAATGAGCACAATCAAAGCTGGAGTGTTGTAAATAAGTTGCTTTCTACTATTTCCCTCTAGATATAATACAATAATTGGAGAGGCATATATCCCGATTAGTTAGAAATCATATTATTTCATGACACAAGACTAAGAGTTAATCTTTTTCTGTAAATATTTTAGTAAATTCAACATTAATACCAAAACAATTTAAGATTCATTAATTGCCGATATTAAATCTTTCCTACTTCCAAATTAGCATTACAAATTAATTAAATTATGATCGATGAGAAACATTTAATTACATCTAGTAATAATTACGTAAATAACAAACAAAATGAAGCACGTGTGAAGAATATTGATGATTCATTGAATGAGCTTTCAAATAATAAAAACTACTAATGTAAATGTATTCAGCCAGCTCTAAATATACATAAACCTATTCTTTTTTTTTCTGAATCAGAAAATCACCTCGTTTTGTTGATGATGAGGTGCATCCTCCGTTCTACCACTAAATAATAGTAGGAGCGATAGAAAGAAAATTACAAAATCAAGTTCACATTTTATATTTTAAATATATCTATTATAATCATAATTTAATATAAAAAAAAATCAAATACTTTCAGATGAGGAAGATTTATATTTCTAGACTTTCCATGATTAGTTGCTACAATCATGTGGGGAACAGTAAGGTCTGACCATAGGGGAGAATACCTCGAAGAGTGGATACAATTGCTAGAAATGACTGTCCACAATGATAATAGGGCCCCGAATTTTGTAATTAGGTCACAAAATTCTATTATAGATATCACTGTATCCATAGCAAGTTTCTCGAAAGCAAATAAAGGATGGAAAGTTCTTCAAGAAGAGACACTGAGCCTCCACCAGTACATAAAGATGAGAACGTCGCCAAGAGGTGCTTCTATTATATCGGCCGGTGTTAGCTGATACTCGCCGAACACAAATCTTCCAATAAATGAGAGCGTTAAGCAATCGTGAAGGATATGCTCGATGGTCTCATCTTCTTGTTCGCACCCTCTGCAGAGTGCGCATTCTGACAGCCCCATGCTATGGAGATGCTTTCGTACTTAACAATGACCAGTCAGAATACCTGTGACTAGGCGCAGATTCTGTCTAGTCATAGTCAAGTATTTGTTTGCTGCAGTGTTGTCAGGATAACTTTAGAGCTTGTTGGCAACTCTGCAGTTTCTTGTTTCATCCCATATTTCCTTGAATTTCACAAGGAAATGTTTTTTGATTAGGTCTGTCACTACCGATTTTGTCAGGCCAATAGAAGGTCCAGGTCCAAAAAATATGTTAGCATAGGTCTTATGATAGCCGTGTAAGTCTGGGGGAGAATCCCCAAGTGCGCCCCACGGTTCGGCGGCATTGTTCATAAGCAATTTATGCTCTTTTGACCCTGTTTTCTAAATGCGAGTTCCATGTTAACTTGCTGTCAAAGGTGAGACCTAGGTACTTCACCTCTGTTGCAAAGTTTGGTTTTGTGTTTAGGAGTTCTGGAGGTTTTAATTCCATTTTCATCTTTTTCCTTGTGAAAAGACCTGGTAACGCCTTATATAGAAGCAGTGAAACAAGATTTAGAAGCAAGAGGAGTCATTGAATAAGGAAAATTATTCTAAAAACTCTGGGAACAAACCCAATGAGCACACACTCGTGTTTTTAACATAAATTTAACGTTGTATGGTATAAAAAACATTATTGGTTGAAAAGTCAACTATTTTCTAGTAATTTTCAAAGAATGTTGAAAATTTAATAAAATAATACGTTTTTTTTATAAAGTTTGGTTGCAAATAACGGTTTTTTTCGCAACATTTGAACTAGTTTTATACGTTTGGTTATTAACAAATTTTTGACGTTTTCTTTACGTAGGTATGTTGACTGGAAAATATCTGTTAACGTCTTATATAAAATTTCAATTATCAAAGCTTTTCCATACGCCTAGTTCTTCGCTACCACCGATACTATACCAAAAGTCATAAGACAGCATTTTGTGTATACAATACGTCCATTAATTAAGCGTATTCTAATACATCATCGTACACGTGCTAGGCCGAAGAAAGAAAATCAATTGTACCGGCCCCAGAGTTATTATTACGACTCGACACAATGGTGGTGGGTGTTTTGAATGAACTCCAACACATCCAGAGGGCCGTGGATGCAAATTACCGCAGGTCCGAACAATGGACGTACGCTCTTAGAGGCATACTGCGATTTTTTCCGCGGTCACGCCCACGCGACTGAGATGCTGGATGGATGCAGGTGAGGAGGTTTTTCCTTTTAAAATTTGTATCAACAAGAAATACATTAATTGTAATTTATGATAGAATGCATAATTAAGTTTCATTATCAGTAATCACACAGTTGCATTGATATATAATTTTAAATATTAAATCCAGGAATACAGGGTCTTACTATATTTGATCAAAAACGCTTTTAAATCTTATTTAATTTTTTTTTAATTCTGTATCTCAGAAACTAAGCCTTTAAGACGCAAATGTTTATATATCAACGTTGTCGAATATCGCAACACCCTGTAGAATAAGTGATTTTGTTTAAAAAGTTCCTATAACAAAGTCATTATCGTAGAAATATTTGGACCACCCCAAAAAATGTATAGCTATTTATCCCTCCAAAGCGTTTTTTAAATTTCCATTTAATATGTTTAAAACCCTTTGAAATAATTAATAAAAATTAAATTTAAACACTCTGTATCTCATAAACGAAGCATATTTCGACATACGTTTATTGAAACTTTTTTTAACAAAATAACTTCGGCAAATGATTACGAAGTTACGAATTTGGTCATCCTTGCCAACAATTTGCGAAAATGTACACCATTAAATTATTTATAAGAATTTTTTATACTCTTAAATATGCAAACAGAGATTTGAAATCCTCGAAAAAGTCAGACAAAACCAAAAGAAAAATTAAAATTTTGTCCCATTCATAAATATTATTGATTTTTTTTTATCATATTTTTGACTGCTTTATATAAAAATAGTTTTTCTTTGAAGTTTTATTTCTTAACTATTCCAATGGTCCAAATAACGTTTGTTCGTAATCACAATAAATAAATTATTATCATGGTCCAACAAACGCGCACCTTAAGCCGAAACCGGCATCGCCTTTGTGAGGGAGCCGGTAAAGATGCCGCTGCGTACATTCATATCTAGTCTAGGTAATCTGTGCCATGGGTGCAGCACGTCACGCTGAGGACAGTGCCCCGCTTGTGACGTATAATCCATCGCATGTGTTCATCTCTTGCTAAGCGATATTGTCGTTGTCCTTGTTTTTCGCATCATAATGAGAGAGAAAACAACAGAGGCACACATTTACTGTGCTCTGTGCCTACTTAATTTCGGAATTCTCGGAACGTCGCTCAACGCCCGGTCGTCCAGTGTCGTGCCAACGCGGTTTGCGCAGAATATTAGATAAAATAATAATAGGCATTGAGGAAAATATAAAATATGTAAATTATTTTAAAAATTATCAAAGAACAAAATATTCTTAGAATAGTCCAAGGAACAATCCCTTAAATTAAATATATAATATATATAATAATATAATATGAATATTTTACTTAATATGCTTGAAATAGTCAACTGTAATCCAAATCTTTATATGGAGCTTGAGCTAGTCCATAATTTTCATACGGTCAACGACAATCAAACATCAAACTGGTTCAGAAAAATTGTGTGCAGTCAACAACTGACCGATACGTCAGTTCAAAAAGTGCGTCTAATCGAATAAATTAAAGTTATGTCACCGTATTAGGCAAGCCATTATTAATGATCTGATGGATTATCAGTTCGTGACAGAAGCATTTTGCGTTATACGTCTTATAGTCCAGTCGATAAAAACATTTTTTTTTAAGTTTAGTATTCACTATTTTTAACGTTACTTATTTTTTCTCGCAACTTTGGAAATAAACACCTCTGAATTGCGTCATTATTAGATTATTTTTTGTTAGCTTTTTTTTTAATTTCACACCCTTCGAAGACCCCCATGCTATCACCCTAATGGGGCTTATTCTACCATCATTTGACGGGTCTACTACTCTCCCTTTCATCGTCATTCATTCCACGTCAACGATAATTAAAAGCTAGGGATCACCCATCCATGACGTGACCGGAGAGAAAATCAACTTCTTTTGCTAATTATCTAAGGATTTAAATTATTATAACATTGGGGTGATACTAATAGAGCATTTGTTGGTGTGAATGGTCTGAACTAACAAACTTGTCTTTTGTTGGTCTAGTTTAACATATCTATCAGCTCCATATTTCAAGGAATTTGAGTTCAGCTAGTTAGTTTTTTGGTATACTCTTTAAGTTTTGTGTATACAGATTGTTGGAAGATCAATTAATTAATTTTATTTATGTGTCACATTTCCTTAATCTTTAAAAATAACCAAATCATTAAGTAGGTATGTCTCAAGGGTTCCAACACAATGAAGCTTGTTGGTACAAAAAAAGTCAGTTATTCTAAATTGCTAAAGTACCCTGGTCAGAGTCATCGTCGTAGATACAAATTAACGATTAATTATGCTTAGGAGATTGTCAAAATTGTTCCCCTGTCTTATCTAGTATATATCACAGTAAATTAAGAGTGCTGTACATTGATTTGTAATGCCAAAGTTGGTTATATAAAATGACAATTGATGTAATGAAAATTATCTAATTAATTTCTCAAAATTAAAAAATGTCTCATTACTCTCTTGTGTAACATCTGGGAAATAGTATTTATATAGGTAGAGTAGAGATTAGATAGTACAAGGGTGATTTCTTAAATTTATTGGTTATTAACTGTCTCTGTTCATTGCAATATATTAATATGTATGTTCCTAATTTGCTTGTCATAAAAATCTGTATCCTATCAATGATTTTTATATTTTTGTATGTTAGTTTTATTATCCATTGTATTTTTTAAATTTTCTATTTTAAAATAAAAATGATTTAACTCTTTTTGTATCCCTGTTGACTGGGTTATAACAATAACTTTTACAAACGCGCAGTCCATCAGAAAACGTGCCTCGATTGACCAGGTCTCTAAATCTCTCGCGTATCTGACGCCAGAGGTCAGTAGCGACACGTTTTAGATCACGATACAATTAGATTCAGTTTCATTAATTCAAATTTAAACATACATTGGAATAAATTAACAGATAATGTTAATTGTGATCGTGAAAAAAGTTCACTAATAAAGATGAACACGAACTTGAAAATTTTAATAAATTCATTTGCTTTTATTAGCATTAAAATTCAAGTTTAGTATATCTAGTTATTGACTAATAGCTTATTTGTAACATTAATAATATTTAAATTCAAAGATTTATGTACCTTCCTTATTGCGACAAGTCTTAATAACTTACTTACAATCACTTTAAATATACCAATATCTATATCTTACTCGTGTAAAAATATTTAATAATCCATTAGAATGAATTATATGGGTAATTGGTATTTTCAAAGGCTTCTTCAAACGCCAGAATGTGGCAACATATACTACAATGGGGCATGTTAAAAAATTTTGAAATTTTTTTTATGAATAGTAGAGTTAAAAATAAAACTACATTTTTTTTTATCTATTCATTTGCCGGAGTTATGATTTTTTTTTAAATTTATGACGTCACCGGGAATAGACCAATAGGAGCTAGCGCACAACGTTGCCGGCTAGAAGGTTTACGAGAAGTGATGTACGTTCGTTTGTGTACTCCTTCTTACTTTTAGACTTCTAAAACATCGTTAAACAAATATCTTTTAAATATATAATATCAAATGTTTTTTGAAAGTATTATTTCTGTTTAAACTTTTACCATATTTAAAGTTTCATTGTTTTAAAAGTCACTTAATAATTCAGAAAATGGCAAAATGGAAGCACTGTGTATGGCATCTATCATCATAGTGTCTCGATCAAGAATTTATTTGGAATTTGAGTGTTTAATTTTGTACTTTTTATAAATATTATGACTACGAAAAAGTGTTTTTTTCCAGAATGTGATAATTATTCACATTCATCTTCAAAAATATTTATTAGTGTTCCTAGAAATTTGGAAAGAAGAAAATCAACCTTCTACTAGCGATGTTTCTCGTAAACTTTTTTATAAAAATACACCGGATTATCAAGATGTAGCAGCAATTTCTGCTAATTGTCCCCTTCAGGAAATTGAAAATGAGGCTACTATAAATTCTTAGGTGTATAACCTAAAAACCCTTCTGGAAGAAAATGCAGAATCTCCTGAAAGTTTTGAAGATACCGAATTTACTCATCATTTTGTGGAAGAACTAGTGATAAAAAAATAATAGAAAAATGTGGGTATTTAAACAAACTGGTTCCTGGATCCCATATAATGGCAGATATGGGTTTCAGAATATTCAGCTACTTGAAAACATGGGATGCACTTTAGTAAAGCCACACCTAGTGTATCACAGAATGAAAAACGTTCTCCAGAAGATGTACAATTAAGTAAAAGAATAGCATCTCTAAGAATACATGTGGAAAGAGTTATAAGAAGGGTTAGTTAATTTAACATGTTAAAACCACATTCGTGTGTGAATTTTAAGCAAGTACATTTACTTAGTAATATCTGCATAATTGCTTGTTAACTTACAAGAACCTATTTTGTAAGAGTAAATATTAATTTAATAAATTTTTTTTGTTTGTTTTTTTAATTTAATTTACCTAATTATCACATTTCAGGGATTATAATGAGTTTTTAAACAGCCAATGTAATTTTTTATAAAATTTTAACTTTTCGAACAAATCAAAGAGGAATGAGTACCTGTATATGCATAGATTTTTTTTAAAACTACCAAAACAAAGGCACCTATTTACAGCAGTTTGAAATGAAACATTTTGAGAAAAACGCCTATGTCACAGTAATAAATATTAAAAACAACCAAGTTCAGTTGAATGTGGTAGCAAAGTCTATATATTCCAAAAAATCGGGTAACTACATGTGGTATCACTGGTGATAAATTTAAAAATATCACAATTCTTGCCACCTTTTTCAAAAAACCAGAAAGTGTGTCTTCTTATCAATCCTTTATGAAAATGACAACAGTGATAAATGTGAAAAAAAAAATTTCATGTTGCTATTCGTTATTACGATAGTAAAACATGTTTGCAGTTCCGTTTATTTTTTATGAAAATCTAAGTAAAAACAACCAATGTCAAAGGGTTATAATTTTTTTCTGTCGAACCAAATATATCACAAAATTTAAAAATTGATCATAGGTCAAGCTAAAGTAATACCTTTATTGATAGTAGCTTTAAAAAAGGAGAAAGAATAATATTGACTTAAGTTATTATTAACATTGGTCATTTTTAATAAAAACTCTTCAATTATTGTTTACAAACAAAAATATAAAAATCTGTGAAAATTTTATTTATTAACCTTTTAATAAAAAATGAGAAAAATGAAGTAAAAAACAATTTATTTACAAATAAAAAATATATATACAAATCCTAAGAATATAAAAGTACTGATTTATTTTCCTGTAGTGGATGAAGAGGTTTCTTTAACAATCTAGCCAAGTGTACATCAATATTTACGCATTTTGATAAATTAGAGCCTTTCCAATAACACTGAGTAGATGTTACAGATGGTTCCTCACTTCTTCTATGAAGCCACATATTTACAACCAACTGAAAAAAATAAAAGGGTTAGATATGCAGTTACAAAATAACTATATAACCAGCTACAAAATGCCTTTATTTTATGTAAAGTAAAGAACCTCGGATTTTCAAAACTTAAAAAAAAAATCACCACATTTTCACATTTTTGAAATATTATAGAGCTTTTCGTAAAAAACTGCTATTTTTAAAAATACAATTTTTTGTTTAAACAGCTATGTCTCATTTTAGGCTATTGAGTATTATAAAATAAAAAATTACGGGATGCTTTGTTAGCTTCAAACGAATCCAGCAGAGCACCCCAGTTTTTTTTTAAACCACACCACCTTTTTTGGCTCCTACAATATTATAAAATATTTAAAATTTGGCATTTTAAAAAAAATTCGCAATTCCTTGCTGACTTCAAAGTTTTTTTCTGAAAACAAATGTACTTACCACATTTTTAGGATTTTAAAACAGCCTAAACATGTGTCATAAGTAGTTGTTTTTATATATAAAAAAAAACTGAAGTGTCCTGCTGACTTTGTTCCAACAAAGCACCCTGTATTATTTAAAAATAGCAATTTTTTTAGTAAAGTTTTACAATATTTCAAGAGTTTAAAAATATTCTAAAAATGGGGTGTGGTTTTTAGAAAAAAGCTTTAAAAAACCGAATTGCTCTGCTGGCTTCTTTCGAAGGTTAGCAAGCACCATGTATTTTTAAAAATATAATATTTCAAGTGCATAAATATATGGTGTTGCTGTTTTTACAGAAAAAACTTTATACAACAGAGGTGCTTTGCTGACTTCGTTCGAAGCTATAGAGCATTTTAAGTTTTGCAAAAAACGAGGAGCATAAAATTTTTGAAAAGGGTATAAAAATAGCCTAAAAATATGGCATATTTTTTAACTCAAAATTTCATAGGTGCTCTGCAGCATTCTTTGGTATCATAATTATTACTAGGTTCACTAACAAAATCTGTTTCTAGATTATTTTAACACTTGCTGCGATTACAAAAAATGTCTATATGTCAAAATTAGAAAAAAAATATTTATAGGAATAAAGGGCCTTATACACTGTTTATTATATGTAATATAAAAACAAAAAAGCATAATAAATATTACAAACCTTGACATGCAGCATATCCTAAGCATATTGTGCACTAAAAATTTCATTTTTGTTAATTACAAAACCACATCAGAAGGTTTTTGCCCTATTTTATGTTTAGGTGTAATTTGTCTCCTTCTCTCTTATGGAAAAAGAAATTATCCCCATATTCTTGCTTGGCAGATCTAAAAATAAAACTTGAGATAAATATTATGTTTTACTTGCTCCATATAAACTGTAACTACCTACTATTAAAACAAAGTCTTACCTTTCTGACTTTTGTAAACTGAGTATTGTTAAAAAATGCAGTAATCATCTCGGTAATCATATTTTCGTTTACAATGGGTAAAACACTTGATTTAACTTTTATAAATCCAGCTGATTCATATTAATAATAAAATTAAACCAAAACAAAAAACTAAGGTTAGGTGTTAGGTGGTGTCAATTTTAATGTCACTTAGATGTGCGTTCACTTCGACATTCTGTGTGTCGGTTTGTTCGTTGGCTTAGTTTTGTATAACAAAAAAAACTTCGACACAAGATGATTGATCTATTCCCGATGACGTATAATTTCAAATTTTAAATTTCAATTGGGCTTAATTTAAAAACTTTTGGCTTTTTTAACGAACTGACTATTTAGAATAACTTGTATAGCGACTAACTATTACAATATAATTTATAAAACAGCATATCTCACATGTGAACATGGCCCATTAGGAACACATTAACTTTAATAATGTAATGACAAAAAATAGAAAATGAAAAATAAAAAATTAGCTAATTTTATATTATTTCCACTTTCCATAATAAACGTTCACACTGTATTATGTATGTAACATTTTATAAAAAATTAAAATTCCATATTATTTCTTTAAGGAATACACTTACTGATGGTAACTCTATACCACAAATTTTTTTATTACTTGATCTAAAAATTTGAAATAATTCAACATAGGGTATTTTGGCCTGGAAAAGGCGGATAAGGCTCACGTAGAACGAGATATGGACTTTCGAAAAAACTGAGAAGCCCTAGAAAAATCGCACAAACTTTTAGAGGACATTTTCTTTTTTTTTTCATGATATTCTAAGGTATTCCACGACCTGAAATGTCATAATTAGTCGACCGTTTGGAAAATAGTTTCTTTTTCGGTCAGAAGATCTCGCCTCAAAAAATTGAAAGACCTGAAATGTCATTAGTCGACCGTTCCGAATCAAAGTACACATAGAAAACACACAAAAACGTCTGCGGCACGTCGGAATAGGACTCCTCGAGTTGGAATCTGGGCCCCAAAATCCGATTTTTCGCACAAATCGTAGCACATACTGCACTAAACATGATTGAATAATAAAACACTCAAAATACCTGATATTTTTTCAAAAAAAGCCGAAAAAGATGCAGCCTGAACCCAAAACAAGCCCTGACCATTTTGAAAACCACCCGACCACAGAAATAACCAGGTTCCCTAAACTAGAAATTTCTAGCCGATACCAATATAAAAAAAAAAACAAAAAGAAACCAAAAAAAAGGCTACACTTCTTGAGCTTCCATTTTATAATTACATCTGTCACCACAAAATATCAATCCGTTTTGTGTATTAAATTTCATCTTCATATTAGCATATCAATGCCAGATATCCATAAATCATATTGGTAACTACTATTCTCTTAAATTATATCGTTAGATCATTGTTACTAAATATAGGTCTCGGTTACGACATGGAGCTCATGAAAAATTATAAAATTAATCAATACTCATTGTCCAATACGTGTACCTTATGTATTCGTAATCGACAAATCAACTGATAATCATTTGATATTTGAATGAAATTTCAGTAAATTTATCACTTGTCATACGAAAGAAAAGAGGTGTTAAAGTTTTCATTCTACACTAAAAAAAGTTGTTTGCCAAAGAACAGGGAACAAAATGATCCATTCTAGCAGTAAGAATGAAGGAATTATTTTATTTTTCTTCTTCTTCTTCTTCTTCTACCGCGTAATAACGTTGGGCGGGTCTTATAATCTAGAAACTTATTAGTACTTATTAGTTAGTATGTTATTCCTGAAGATTTATTTTAATCTATACCAGTTGTATTGTGAAACAACTAAGTTTGCAAACCACCCAAATGTTTTGATTATTAAATGTTTAGAGAATAACAACAATAGATCTGGAAAGGTCTAGGTGGAAAAGGCTGAAACCCACAGTCCTAACCAAATCTAATCTTACATATGTCAATAACTATTTTTTAAAAGAAGAATTGCTAATTACCTTCATATACAAATGTCAAAATTCCATACAAATATGGCCAAAGTGATGATACTTATATCACGTGATATCATCTCCATCCCTTTCTACCTCTCTAAAGCGGAATGAGCACGAAACATTTCATTACGCTTGCGTTGTTTAGCTACTTATTGGTCCACACGTAAAAGATTGCATTTTATTATAAAATTTATGTAATTATGTTTCAGATAACTCTTGCGAAATAAAAATGTATCGTAGAAGCCGTAGCAAACTTTTTTTCGTGTAGAATTTTGGCTTCTAATTCCAAGATCACGACAGACATGGATGTAGACTCGTTTTTTTACCGCTAACGATTATTTACATAATACTTATGATTGATAAATGTGGTATTAAGTAAATATTTTACTAATTGAGTATAATTTATTTGTTGTCATTAACACTTTGTTTATTTCATTGGTGATGAAGGAATAAAAAAATATTGTTAAATGTTTCTCTATTTTAGTACATAAAAATATATAAAACATTATGTATCTGTAACGTGTGGAGGGAGATTAGATAAACTGAAATAGGGGCGATATAAAACCCTTCGATTTTCATAGAGAATTGATAATACTTTTAGGGGATTCTATTATTAACGAAATTGTTTCTATTAAAGACCTGGAGAAGAAAACTCCCAAAATTTATAGATATACCCTTGACTCTACAGTCATAAATTTACTAGTTAAAATGTTGGAATCATCTCCATCATCCAGCATTTCTAAATACAATTATAATAGAGACGAAATTAATAATATTACTAAAGATGAGGAAAATTCAAAGTTGGCCCAATAAGTAAACGATTTAAATAATAAGTTCCAAATAATGATGGAGTGGTAAAGAATCATTAATTATACATAGATAGGTTGAAGCCAGCTTTTTTAATGGCAAGATATTGTTAAAAAGGTTCCTTTTATATAAAACAGAAGATAAATGAAAATTTCAAGGGAATGGAGTTTTAAAGTTTGGCTTTTCTAGGTATGTAATGATTATATTTCAATTTAATTATATTATTGTCTGGACTATAAATGTATACCTTAGCAATAGTTCCCAGACTATAACGTTTTTTTATATTTCTTGTAAAGAGTAAAGACGACAAATAAAAATTCAGTTTCCAAATAGTTGTTTCAATGATAACATGGCGCAGTCAGTAGGATCAACTACGAAACAATGGCTGAATTGTGAATTTATAAGAACGGATTATGTTGAGATGATGAAGAAAAACTTAAAGGGAACAATTAAATTATATCTATAATATAAGGACATTTCATCAAGTTCTCATTAATAAATGATTGGAATAGATATTTTTACCTACAACTAATTGTACATAAAATTGCCAGTTATCACGAAGTAGATAGTTATGCCATTTAACGCAACTTGTTTCAAAAAAACGTCATTTCTTGATAATTTCCTAATTGTACCATACTATAATATACCGAACGTTAAATTTCATAAACGAGAATGCTTTAAAAGCAGAAATAAAAGAGCTACTGAGTTTCTTCTGGTTTATTACTCATTTTGGAGGCGTTCTAAGTAGAAAATGACTGCATTAGTTCAAAATGTAACTATTTCTGCTCCATGTTGCTCACTGATACCATCTATATGATCGCAGTAAGAGTCTTGATATAAAATTAAATAGTTAGTTTCAAAGCAATAATAATAGAAGTGTTCCTTATCCGTTCAGATAAACGAGTTGCCCGAAGGAGAGTACTTGTCATCAAAAAAACGCAAATAATCTTCATAAATAGTAACGTTGTGTGCCAAAAATGTTTGATGCGCTACCTACAAATTAAATTATACGTTGTTAACGATATAGCCTGAATCCTTTTAGATGTATTTACCAAGCATAAACTCGGTAATAAAGATGTGGGATTAAAACGAAGAGTTTTCTAGATGTAATCGAAACATAAGCATTTTAACTTGCTAGTAAAAGGGTCATTTACTTCATTAAAGTAAAATTTATTTTCCGTTATGCTGGAGATCTTAAACATATTACTATTATCTTGTTTCAATATTGATTTTGAATAAGTAAAACACATTATGTTATCGCTTGCTAATAAGCTATTCATTATATATACTGGAAAGATAAGATTGCAGTTAAAGTAAGTAAATGTAAATTATGTATCTAATGGTTTTTCCCAATTTTGTAATTTATAAATTTAATTATTTCAAGATGTGTATATGATGGAGAGTAAGAGTTCGATTACAATAAGAAGCACATCGCTATTTCATTTTGATGATTTCAATTATTTTTATATTTATTTAATCAATTTTCAGGACCAAATGAAATTTAATTATTTCTTTTGGTAATATTTAAATAAAACTTTTATAATATTAATAATAAATTCTTTATGTCCAAAACCAAATCTTCATTTACAAGACAATGTAAATTAGAATATATAAATGTAAATATAATACAGTATGTTACCTACTTTCTATGCTTAAGCACTTGGATACCAACTAGCTACAGTTAAGAAGGAGTGAGACATAGCAAAAGTTATGTATGAGTTTACGCACTTCTAACAATCCCAAGTGACGGTCCACTATAAAATTCCAATTAGCCTAACCAAATACATCTCCCAGCTAGGCTCAAATAGACGTACTACTTACCCCAAACTGAATATATACCATCAATTATCGAAAATCGGCCTCGACAGTCATTTAATAGAAATGACACAAGTCATCCGTTTGCCTGTTGACAATTTAAATGTAGGTCATGTAATATTTACATTTATTTCCCATTTTTAACCATTGAAATCATTTAATAAAATGGTCAAACCATCCATTTGAAGAATTTACCCTGAAAAGTTTTAGTAGACAGAAACTATATTATTAATGTAATCTACAAATTCAAACCAGAATCAAATGTAACTCCGAGATCTATGCGTAATTCTTGATAGAGATGTAAGTTCTGAAGCGATGTAAGTTCAGTTGATGGCCGACTTAACTTCTCAACATCCAAGGTACCCCGAGCCAATAGACGCCTCACTACTCTAATAATTAAAGATAACGTTGCTTCCTTATTTGTCATTGTATCAACTCTATTAAACCGCATTCCTTTAAAAATATTCCTTTAGTCGGGGATAGAGAATTAAAAGAGGTGAATTTTAACTAAGCTTGATTTCGAAAATCCGACTATAATCCCTGGGCTAACACAGTACAGCTAGCGCCTTTTTTTTGTAATTTATCGCGAGAAATAATGCTTCTTGTTGGGAATACCGATCGTAGATAGCATGTATGTGCTATTTTCTACAAGTTCATAGTTTACTGCGACCACAAAGCGAATATTCTACTAACTTATACAATTTTATGAGATATATTAATTAGCTACTTTTATTATAAAATTGTTTACAGAATCTATAATAGTACAATTTAGTAGGGGCATTGTCCCCTGGTTTCCTTTAGAGCTGCTCTTACTGTGTTTATGTATTTATTTCCCCTTATTATAAAAAATAATATTAAATTGTCTTCGGATCAGTTGTTAATTTTTAACAAGTTATAACTATTAGTCTGGGTTCGACCCCCAGTGACGACAGGTTTTTTTTTAAATCTATAAGTATTTCTAGATAATAAATTTACAATTTTAATAATTAATATTATTCATCCTTTAAAGGTAGGTATTTTAAAACCCTTACAGCCAGTTATAACAATATTAAAATTTATGAAAATGTGATATAGCTGAATGACATAACCTTTAAATTATGTACAGTTTAATGAAGTTATAAGATCATTAGCTATTCAGATCTTTGATACGCGTTCTTGTAATCTGGTGCTAATCTTTATATTAATAGTTTTATAAGCTAATGCATCAATATTAGCAGATAATAATAGTTAGTTAACAATATTCAAACCAAAAAATTTACTGACCTCAATGTACCTATGCATAGTAATTTTGTTAATGACACAAATATCTTATTGACATGTGTATCCACTATTAATCCTTTAAAACATATTCTGGTAAGTATAATTTATTTTGTAAGTAAGGTAATAAAATGGAATGAGGATTATGTCAATAGTGAAAAGGTTAAACTGAGACTAAATCTAATGTATTTTACTGCTATTAAAAACATTAAAATAATTGTGTTAATAGACATGAACAATTTTATAAATAATATGATGATTATTATAGAAAACATTTTTACCAAAAATACTTTGGGTTGACAATAACTAATGGTGGAAACATTTATTATGTCTTAAAAAAAGAACGACTCTTGTACCAGTTTATGGAATTATAATATTTCTTAGATATATAAAAATATTTTTAGATTTATAAAGTTATATCTAGGTGTAACATATTATAATTATTGTTTATTATATATGTAAATTTGACTGAATCTTTACACACTTGGTAGCTTTATGTACGTTAATTAGGTTAACAAAAATTACAAGCGTTTTAAAACCATTTTAATATTTTATTATTTTCCGTGACGACTAATCGTGACAAAACATTATGTATACATTTTAACATCAGCATTAATGTCAGTTAATTTTTTAATGTCGATCTAGATATCTCAATTCATTAATTTTAATAATTATGCAGTCATTAATAAATGAAATATCAACTCCCAACAGATATAAAAAGGTGATTATTATCTACAAAAGAGCATAATTTTAAACATTTCCTCTTTGTGACATATAATTTATTAATGTTGTAAACTCCGAAGGTTCTGCATATTCATTTATTTTATTTTTTAATTATATCACTGTCATACACATTTTTTGTTATTATTATATAACTATGAAAATAAAATTCACTGGTTTTAAAAACTGTATCACACAAACCTGCAACATTGATGAAAAGAGTAATAAAATTAAAAGCTTCTTATATAATTTTTGCAAACAACCTATTTCTCTATACAGCTGGACGAATCAATATTGCCTGAAAATCAAGCATTATAAGCATATGTTAGTTTTATTATGGATCAAGAAATACACGAAGATCAGCTTTTCTTGATCAGTTTGGCAACTAACACTAAAGACGAATCAATATTTAATGTTTTGAAGGATTACTTCATGAAAAAATTGATACCTTAATATAATATTAGTAGCAACAGATGAAGCACCTGCCATGGTTGGGCGCTACCGTGGATTTATAAGCCACTTAAAACAAAATATAGCAGAGCTCAATGAAACCCGCAAACATTGTCTGCTCATTTTATAATTTGAGAAACACCAATGGAATTACTTTAAATAAATACTCTAGCTTTAAGAAATTAAAATAAAATGTTTGTTAGTCGCCACCTACTAGTAATAATAAATTCATGCAAAAAAAGAAATTTCTATACACAAAAATCGACGGTTATGGTCTCCACTATTAAAGTCCTAATCAATAAACCTTTTTGCTAAAGGTATCGAGAGATATCGATATGAGACAATGGCTCTCGTAATGTCAGTTTAAAATTTACACCCGATGTCGAACAGATCGAATCAGATATGGCGGCAAGACAAGAAATTTCTTACTCGATTCTCACCGGAAACGAGATATCGTCTTTTGTTTCTAATTGACACATCCAATGACCGAACATGCGGTCTGGGTCGTCTTGATTTCTTGTGCTCGAAGGAAATTAATGCTTCAATCCCATTTTAACCTTTGTTTTATTACTATGGATTTATAGGGAACATATTAGACTAAAGAAAATCCAAACACCGGTTGTTCTTACTTTATTCATACTGGTAATACTGGGTGAAATGTAAACATCAAAATTAATGTTGTGATTTAGACTTTACATCATAGTCGTTCATCGCAATCAAATTTGACATGCTGCAGCATTTAAATGAGCAACAACAATCAAGAAAATTGATCTTCAAGTGAAGTGTTGCTCCGACTGTACGTTGGCAACAAATGACATTAAAGGAACACAAAGATTCTTTATCTTAGTAACAATATACCTATTACTTATATATTGGTTTTAAATAAAAATTGGTGTAACGAACCATTTGAAGACTGTTAGTATTTTATAGAAAAAATAGCATGTATAAATACAATTCAATTATAACAATGATCTTTTTTAGGATTTTTTTTTATTGATTCATACAAAGTTGAATTTTCGCGAATAGAACATCAACGTATATATCAACATTTTAATAAGGTATTTAAATCTTTAATAAAAGCATAATATGTAAAGAAAGTGTGGGTATATCGAAACGAGTGTGTGCCGATACAACACAGTAATAAGAAAGATTTATTACTTGTTACAGGATAATGAATCATGAATATATTGGTGCCTAATACATTTCTTTAATTAATAATATTTATAAGTTTATTAAGTGTTTATAAATTTCTGTGACTTTTATAAATTGGAGGTTGTGATATGTTCAAAGCAAAAAAGAAACACTTTCCAATAGAAAACGTTGTGTTCCAAGTTTCCTTAAAGTTGTAAGGATTCCTATCGCTGTCCAAATTGAAGTTTCATAGTTCTGCTATCATTAAGTTCATGAATATTTGTCCACACTATGACGAAGTCACTAAATTTTAATGTCAATTAATTTAATAGTGTATATTTCAATTAATTCCCGCCTGAGGACATGTAGAAGATTTCTGTTTCCCAGGAATTACCGTTTTTCAACAATTGCGAGTACCCTCGTAGGTTAAAATATTTCTATATTTGTCGAAATCCGAATGGGCATTTTTAGAGTCGATTTCGTATGAATTATCTACTTTTATTTGTCAAGATACAGGAAGGACATTTTTTTATTTTTAAATTATAAACAGTCGGCTATAGTAGTGGTATCCCCCACTCAGGTTTACTGAAAAGCATAAATTCAATCACATCTGGAAATGACACCCTCTTGATTGCCGGCCGCCGTAAGCTCTTCTCTCTTGATTGCCGAGAGCTGAAAACTATTCGCCCTTCTTCAGTGACTATTGAAATACTCCGTGAGTGCCGTGATTTCGAAAGATCATTAAATAACCCCGTTTATCTTCTAAGGTAGGAAACCGCATATTATTTTTTATTGACTTTTATAAAATTAGTTGGGACACCCGTGCGACAAGTAAAAAATTTTGATTCATATCCAGGATATTTCATTTCATCCCTCAGTGGGAAACCTTTGGCATTATTTTTATTTGAGGCTTGACATAGGCTAGACTCTGAGAGCTCTCATTGTCAACGACTATATCCAATCTCTCTTAGAAACCGCCCTGTTAACATTGAAGTGAGAGATTCAACCCGTTTCCAATTTTTTTTTTATTATTTTTTCTTTTTCGGAGGTTCGATCCGTTTCCGGGTTAGAGTGATCTCTCTCCTGACGACGTTATCTAATTTCCCAAGAAGACGTCTAAATTAATTTCATGTAAATTAATTTTCTTTTATTTTTTATTTATTCAGCTGTATTTAAATCATTCCGTTCCCCGTCCACAACTAATTATTGAACGAAGCCGACGATTTCTGTAAAATCAATTCACACACCGTCTTGATCGACTTTTGAGCAAATCTCAATATAATTTTTACGTTAAACATCACATTCTTGTTCCAAACACCGCCCTGAAAATTATTATTCTTGTTCAACTTAATTGCCAGAGCGTGGATTGGTCCGAATTAGGATATAGGGACGTTTCGAAAACTTTGATTTCATTTATTTTTGCTTACATTTGATTGCCGTCATTTTTAAATAATTTATTTTTAATAAATTTTTCGAATACAAGGAGCCGTTAATATTTAATTAGTTTTCATTTAAAATAATTTATTTTTCATACATTTTCGGATACAGGGATCCATCAATATTTAAATCGTTTTCAATTGTAATAATTTATTTTTAATAAATTTTCCGACTACAGGGATCCATTAATATTTAATTAGTTATTAAGCGTAATAATTTATTTTTAATAAATTTTCCGAATACAGGGAGCCGTTAATATTTAATTAGTTTTAAAGTGTAATAATTTATTTTTAATAAATTTTCCGACTACAGGGATCCATTAATATTTAATTAGTTGTTAAGCGTAATAATTTATTTTTAATAAATTTTCCGAATACAGGGAGCCGTTAATATTTAATTAGTTTTAAAGTGTAATAATTTATTTTTAATAAATTTTCCGAATACAGGGAGCCGTTCATATTTAATTACTGTTGTATTTTTTTGTAAATATATATTTTATTACCTATTCCTATGTTTCTCTTATTGCTGGTTCTTAACCGTTCTCTTTCAGAATACCGTAGGGTACGAGGTGTAAAGGAGATAAGTGTTTTATTTTTATTTATTCTAGTCTACTCATATTTTTCGACAGTTTTTTTAAACATTAATTCTTAGTCTTCTAAATCATATTTATTACATTTATTGTATAATTTTTGTGTCACTGCGACAAGACATTTCTATTGATTTTGCTATTATACAATTTTACCGTTTATTTAGAATCTTTTTTCGCTTTGCAAGCAATCTAATTGCGAATAAACTTTTGCATAATAGTTTTTAGTTTTAAGTTACTGTAGTCATGTTTTCTAACATCGATTTTTCTTGAACTGGGTCATCGCACATTGTTAAAATAACATCATCACCTATTATTACACAGACTACTTCAACCAAAGGCACTATTTTACTTTAATTTGTATATTTCTCGCAAATACCGTGTTTCATTTGTTTCTTATACGTGGAGTTCAAAAGGTTATGGAATTCCGATTTTTTTTATTGGTTGATCAATGCCTTATTATTACTACCTTAGCAAGTATTTAAGAGTTGTTGATAAATTAGCATGATAAGCGAAATGATTGTTTTTATTACTTAATTATTTGTAGTGTTCCTAACGTGAATAAGTCGTTAGAAAATGATTGCAACACTGATTGAAAGCTTTTAATTGGTTCCACATCAAATTATTAGAAATATATTCTTGTCTCTTTCAAGAGTTCAAATATAATAAGATAATTAGTTAGTGTAGTTATATAGAAGTTTCATAAAGGTTCGATATAATACCAATAATTTGAGATATAACACTTACTTTCTTACTGAAATTATATGTCGTTATTATATTGTTCATAGTTTAGGTTTAATTCAATAAAAAGAAGCTATTTACAATAATTTTTGAATGATATCCCACTGAAATAGATTGTGTTTTTTAGATTTAATTCTATTTTTGGAGTTTAACTTCTAATTACCAATATTTTTACAAGTTTTTGTAGCATCCAAAACTGTCATTATTTTATTTGTTGTGTAACATTTGTTTCGGCACCTTTTGGTAATTTACCAGTTCTTCTATAGGAAATCATTGATAATATCATTTATCATTAATATCGTCATTATATTTTCAATTTACTAGATATCATCTACAAGTAAAAACAGATAGAAGCATTGATAAACATATATTTCCGAAATGAGCAATATAAATACCGTATAACTGATTTGGGATAATTGTGAGATTATGCAAATAGTTTTATTTTATTCAACTTTCTAGTATACAGTCGATCATAAGTAATTTTATGTGACTAATAAATTATTTGAAGCCCACGCTAGTCCACGAAAAAATACACCATTAAAGGCCAAAGATGAAACAGGTGTACCAAGATACGATCTGCATACACAATAGAGGTTAACAGATAGCCAAAGTGGAATGAATACGGATGACCTATATTTGAAAGATTTCGTGTTCGATTGTTTTAAGCCTAGCTACTGCAGGCTATCTGTATTTTTTCAACGTGATTTTAATAATATTGGAAAGATTAATGTTAGAGATTGGATGTATGCACTCGGGCAAGGATGTGGGAGAATACATTTTATGAAATATCTTTGGTTTTAGTTGCAATAACAATGCTTTCATAAATAATATTGAACAGATAACTGGACTTGTTGTTTATTATGTTAATAATTGCAAAAATGCTTTTTTTAAACAAGTAATTATAAAAACTAACTATCTTTTTGATTATTGGAACTATGTTTTCTTTTTTGAATTTAATTTCATGTGTAGTCTTTATAGCCACTAAATCTTACTACCCCATGTTTCAGATAGAATAAAATTTATACAATATTTTAAGAATACATTGTTTTTAGAAAAGAAATCGCATCACCATGTATATATACCCAGGAACCATGACATGCTCGAGGAATCGAAGAGGATAACCGTGCAGTGAACATAAGAATGGGCCATAAATCTAGCAAAATCAAAGTCCGCATGCTATTCGACAATAATGTCTAGCTTTCACAAATATAGTTGGATATAAATCTTGATTATTAGCAGTTTTTCTGGCGTTAACTCAGTCATTTAGAATAATTAATAGTAGGTAATAGTATAGACTTAATTCTAAATTATTTTGATGTATGTCAGAATTCATTATTCGAAATGCCATTATACTAATGAGAAGCATTGAAAATGATTTTGCATTATAAGCGTTTAATTGCAATTTTGCTACTTCTTGATTTTATGCTTTTACAGCCATTTTGACATATAACATGAATGTGAATAATTATTTATTTAAGTAACAGTTTTTAGTAATATAAATTCCGTATTAATTTGGAATCAAATATTCAATATAAAATTTGTAAAAAAATTCGTTTTGAACCCCATAACGGAGGCGTTCAAGTGTTACGCAAGCGGGGTTATATTTTTACTCAAAAAGGGATTAGAGTTATTGCTCCGTTCATAACAACTTATTTTTCCTGTTATACTACACCCTTAAATTTACTGAAATTAGTTTTCAAGCCGCAATTTCACTCCCCCAGAAAATTCAACAGGCATTGAATTTTAACACAGATTTCGTTCTTATTAGGACTCATCAGCAAGGAACAGATATTCTTGATTAGCAGTGGCGACTCGTGGGCACTAGCAGCAGTGGAGCATACACTGGAAAGGAATCCGGGGATTCGTTTTTCCCTTAGGAAGTTCTCCGCCTAATGAAAATTAAATATATTTCAAAACAAATTAAATATTACAAAATTGAAGACTAACTGCTAGGTACCGCTGCAGTTGTATACTATTTCTTATAGTTGAAGTCCATTCTTCTGGATTTTTGGCTAGGAAGTGATCGATGACCAGATTATTAAAATTTGGAATGGACCGAATAAGTGAAATAAAATAGAAAAATCTGACATTCTTCTAATTTTCATTTACTTGAAAAATCTAATAAATATCGTATTATTTTTAAACTAATACAGATATTTTTATTTATTAACTTTCTTTACTTCAAATACTTAGATACATTCTTTATTTATTTAAAAATGTAATGTAATTATTAACTACTTATATAAGAAAACCTTTTATGTTATAAAATTAATTAATAATTTAATTTGCCACAAAAGAATGTCGACAAATGACAGGTAAATGACAAAGGTGTGTTTAGCAGTTCAGTTCGTTATGGAGTCCAATATGATAAAATAATGAATCGATATTTTAAAAGCTGTCAATAATAAATATTATTAATATGATTAATAATTAATATTGAAATAATGGTATATTCAGTAAAGGTTGAAACTGAAAAGATGCAAATGTCAATCTTTTAAACCATCTTTAGATTATTATGTATTTAACAATATAAATTTTTCATTTCTGTTGCTCTAATTTTATCATACTTAGGAACATGAATAACCGTCTTTTTCTTACATTAACATGTTAATTTATATACTACTTATAAAGTTATTTTATATTACTAAAAACGTCTTCCCTGCTGCTTCTTCTCTCTTAGTTATTGCTTCTATGGACAACTTCGTTAATTTATAATAGAATATAATATAAATAGAATAAAAAATGTATGTATTTTTTATTATGGCTTATAAAGTACCAAAACAAAATCTTTCTCCTCCAAATTCACAGTACAAGTCTTCAAAACAGGACATACGCCCCTATTTCAATTTACATTGTACTTTATGGTTGGTAAGCTGTAATTTTATTAACATAATTATAGCTCTCTGACCTCTTGAATACTCACGTAGGTAGTACTTACAATTGATACAGGGTTATTACATTATGGCTAAAAATTGTACGTTAAGTCATAATTGTCAGAATCATTAATATTCGCAATAACTAATGCCATCCTGTAAGTAATGGGCACTATGGTGCTTGTTGATTTAATGGATGAGCATATTAGACGTACTCTTAGGGATAAAAAGGCACATACATCTTTGTAAAAAAAATATTTATTAACAACTGATTTAAATTAATATGAAGTACGCAGTATTAATTTTGATAGCTTAGCAAAGAGTTAATATAAATACATTCGTAATTTTGAGCGATAGGATTATGGAATGTACGTACCTGAAAATCTCAGCATATCCCGATTTTCCACCAAGTATATGGACAAAAAAAACGAACTACAAACCTTGCGAAACGTTTCATTAAAAGTTGAATTATTTATTGTATGCCTGTCACTCTTCAATATTTATTTTTATAGAAATTTTATAAGTATTTCATGTCGAATCACATTTAAAAATAAATAGTTTAAATATTCCAGCCAAAATAAAAGACAAGCAAGTTAAGTTATTGAAAACATGGTAAATATGTTTCAGTCTGGAAATATTTCTAGAATTCATTTTGTTAAAACTGTGTATAGTACAGGAAATAGTCAGTTCATAATTTAGATCAGTTTATATAACTTTACAGCAGTTGTTTGCATAAAAAAAAACAATACTGACAATGACATCAGTCGAGACCTGCTGGTGGAAACGTCCCAAATCAGTTTCCTAGCCCTGTATCTATGACAATAAAATCGATATGCGACGATGTTTTGATATTCGTATTATCACCACTTTTTAACGCAGGACAGACTCTAGCTCTTTCCACACTTACAGACTTTTGGACAATTAGATTAAAAATTTTAAATAATGATGTTACAAGCACAGAAGCACAGGCTTTTTTGCTGTTGACTGGTAATCACACTCAATTAGTACATTTTTTGATAAAATTCTTCAGATTTAATTTTCATCTTCATTATTATCTAAAAATGACCAATCCACACAGGAAAATGCAATGAAGAGACCAGGAAAACAAGTCATTTTAAAATTATACATTTGTGGCTCAGAATTGTGAACAAAATTGACAAAATAAGCGGTGAATATTCACGACGAAGTAAGATTCTCAGTAACAATAATTACTGCTTGTTTTTATAAGCTAATAAGACTCCACCACCTTTTGTTATAGATATCTAGAGATATTTATTCGCTATGTAGTTCTAATATATTTTTTATCACAAACATAATCTGTTTAGAACAGTCATAAGTAATGTTAGCTTGCTTTTATCAATTTCAGCGTACTCTAATGCCAAATTACAAAACCTGATATCTACACATAGAACTCACGAAGATGTCATAACGTCGTAGGGGTCAAAGAAAAATCGTTGCGAGTTCCTTTTAGGAAATGGTTTACGAAACGCCGCTGCACGTCTCGCTTAAATACAAATTGCATTTTTAAGGCCTTACAGCCGCTTGGTTTTACGAAATGATAACATTTTTGTGAAAGTAACAATAAGAATTTATGCATCCATTGTCAGAGATTAACCAGTGAACTATAACTATAACCGTTTACCGCAAACCAAAATGTCAGACGAGATAAAGTAATAAAGTTCTTCTTCGTGCCCAAAGAATCACAAATCGATAGAAAAAAGCTATTTCATCAATTTACTCAGACTTCGATTCTTACGTAATTGTGATGTAAATTACGAAAAAAAGGCCAATAAGAATTTACACTAACTGATAATGTGACATAGATAAGGAGGGAATCGTGAATCCAGAATCAGACAATTTCTAATTTGAAAATTGTTAACACGAAACCAAATTATTATTATAAAAGTGAAACTCCGACAAACTTGGGTTATTTTAATGATATTGCCTTTTACAAACTAGCACTTTCAAGTATAGATGATTAAAAACTGTCTTGTAAACCAAATTTCGTGTCAAAAGATTATCTGTAGTTTCATAATAATTTTGAAAATTATCCTACATGCCCACTTCAAGTCACCCACATTTTTTATTATCTGTACCCGTACCATTAATTACGTGAGGTGTTCAAGGGGGGGGGGGGGGAGGGAATCAAATTAAATCTTTCCAAATCTCACTTGGGAGAGAGAGGGGTCTTTGTAAATCTGACGTAATTTTTTTCTAATAGAAAATTGTGTGAAAATAAAATTAAATTAAAGAATGTTTCTAGAAATTTGATATTACGGCAATATTCTTAAATACTCACGTGAGATTAGGAAAGAGGAGAGGGAGCTGAGGAAAATGTTACAAAATCTCATCAAGGGGAGAGGGCGTCAAAAAATCTTCAAAAATACCTCACATAATTAATGAACGCCCTCTTAGATATATTGTAATTTTAATTACAAGCAGTTTACCTATAAATAAATATTTTTAATAGTAAAAATTAAAGTTAATGAACAATATTATAATTGTATTATTTCTGTAACGATTTGAAAATGTCTGTAATAAATTTATTATGAAAATCATGTAATAGTATAAATTTTGATGACATTCAATCATCGTGAAAATGTAGCTGCATTAGCACTCAACACATAATAACTATTTACGGTTCTTTCACCGTGGTTACCACCAGAATATAAATTAAATTTTATTATTCCGTATAAAACGCCCATCGTATATTAATTTTTTTGCTTTAAAACTATTAAACATTATTAAACAAAACAAATATATTGATCAAAACGTATTTAAAAGTATTTTTCTACGTTCAAGCAAAAAACAAAACTTTATTGAACTATATTTAGTGAAAAAACTGGGTCTTTATTGCACTAGTGCGATAAAAATTTTATTGCACTCATTTGTCATTTTACTACAGCGTTTTATGATCATGACAAACATAAATATTCAAATCAACGCTAAATATTTAGTCCATTTTCATTTTCTGTGTTACGTTTTAAAAACAATTGCATATTTTATATTATTTCTAATTTCTAATTATTTCTAATAAATAAATTAATAAAAACATGTATTTTATTAAAAATGTCATTACAAATTATGAACACAAACGTAAATAAATGCCTCAAACAAAGGTGCACGATCACGTCTACTTTAATTTGTTTAATACAACTGCAGTTCTATTAAACATTTTTTGGTTTTTGCATGAACGTAGAAAAAATATTGTATGCAACTCGTGCAAAAAGTGTTTATTGCACTCGACGACAATTTCACGTCACTTACTTTTTGCACTTGTTGCATAAATAACTATTAAAACCTACAATTCAATATTCTTGTCGAATTTTGCATTTCAACTATACTGCATTCTTACAGAATTGTAGTATGGTATTTTGTACATAGATATACAATTAGACCGGACAGAAATAGACACATTTTTAAAACTAAACAACAGATTTATTTAAAAATGGTAAAAAGTACCTAAAGAAATCAAACAAAAAAAGTTAACAAATCAAACATAAAAGCTTGCAACACAAAAAATATAGTAAGTAAGTTAATTTTCTAAAAATTTAGGTCCTACCGGTTGTATTTCCAGCCACCTGCATTGCATTGATAATCGTTTAACTGTCGACGAGTTAGTCAAGACGCAGATTGTTTAGGAGTACATTCAACACGATGATGAAGTGGAAATACAAAATTTTCTAATGGACAATGATTTGTGTTTTCAAGACAGCTATAAGAAAGAGGAACTTCTTAAATTTTTACCGGCGAAACAATTTAAAAAAGTGAACGCCATACAAAATTTGGGACCCGAAAACGTGAAAATCTAAATGTTCACGATTACAATACTTCCCTTTTATCGAGGGAAGTAAAAATAAAATAAGTATACTCAATCTCTTAAATGCTCCTCTACTAATTTAAAGGTGATATATCAGTCTCCTCAGTTTTTTTGTATGTTGCCGGCTGGCTTTAAAGCTTTAAAGACACACTATATCTCTTGCTCGTACTATACCATAAAGTGTCTTAGTTCAATGGTTTCTCGACTGGTTTCTCTAACTTTTAAGATTCTTCATAGAGATAGTTACCGAACCCATTCACGAGTGTCTGTTAGCATACACAAAATAATGTTTTCGGGGTGTATAAAATTCGGGTTTTTTTTTGGATTACCTTATCCACAATACTTTTTAAATCATCTCTTAAATACCGTGATAATTCAAATATTTAAAATACATGAAATCTGCCACTAGTGGAACTGAGATTTAGTTTAATATTAAACCATATTGGGACATACCCTTTAATTATGAATTGGGCCATATCCGTAAGGCTTGATGTTGGTTTTCCCGTTCCAGCATAGAGCCAAATTTGCCATTGTGAGCCATTTAGAGTGCGCTAATTTCCCATTTGGAATTCGGACACTTTTGTTTCTGATATGTCAAGATTTTAATTAAAATTTTTATAGTCAGGATCCAATTACTGCAGAAAATCGTCTAACGTGTATACATATGAAACACCAAAAGAAAGTTAATATCAAAATATGCAGAAATAAGGCAACCATTCACGATAAAACAAGCTGAATCGCAACAAACTAAACTCGTGTTTTCATTCACCGTAATCACTTCTATAAATTTGACCAGATAACTATAACGGAGAAAGTTTTATTCCACCATTATTTGTCTATATATGTCGGAAGCTATTTGCCTCAAAATGTTGCTCAATTATCTTGTTAATACGTTATAAAGAAGTATCTAATGTTTCAAAATCCATACACATTAGTTTGTGAAAATTGTTTGATATAACTCTTTTCACCAATTAGGTTATCTTAGCACTATTATAAAAAAATTTAAATGGTACGCTGCCTGTTTTAAATATTTGATGTCCATCATATTTTACTATTATCAACTTACAAAATTATTTGATTGTAATTGAGATATCGAATTTCAAATTACCATGTTTCAGATACATCAATTATTAAAGTGTTTGGTGGCAGAAGTTTTTAAAATGAATAATGTAAATCAAAATTTATTATTTAAAATTTTATTGTCATCGTAAATAAATTTAATATCACATAACTTACAAAGTTTACACCACAAAATACGTTTTTCTGTTTATCAAAGGACCAATTAATTATGAATTATATCAATTAACGGGAGTCAAGAAACTACAACAGCAAACAATTTATTGACCAATAAAATAAACGATTTATTCATCCCATAAAGTATTTATTAACCACAAAAAAGAAATAATTCATTTAAGTTTAAGTTTATTAAAAAATACGTTGATTGTGAGAGTGCAGGTAGTAATTAAATTAGGTGTGTAACGTTTAATTAATAAAATTAATGTCGCGATAACTGACAAATCTGAAATATTATCTTCAATAAATATTCTATTCTAAAGTCTGCAGATATTGCACAATCAAAAGCGATATTCAAATTAACCCACCCATAAGCGTTCGATCATTTTTATAAACTAAATAAGTCATTCTAACGGATTTGAATTTAAATAATACCTATTTTTTTTAAATTAGCTAATTTGAATAATTTAGCAAATGATAAAAGATACAATTTTAATTATCGACTTACAGAGAACTTACGAATATTGTTCCTCTTAAAGAAAAGACCAATTGAGGGCGATGTTAAACCTCACTCCTAGGTAGTTAACTTTAGTCTGATTTACGAGCCTTGGCTCCCAGCAGATTAATGTTTGTGTTTAGACGTTTTTGAAAATTCGGATGTTTGAATATGATGAATTAAGTTTTTTGAGGGTTGAATGAGTATACTGGTTTAAGATTTTGGATCCGAGATTTTAGTTGAATTCTGGGAACAGTATCATCAGCATATTGAAGGCAGTGTGAAGATAGGTCATTTGGGAGATAAAGATCGTGTATGTAGATGATATATAGATAGAAAAAGGGCTAGAACTGAGCCATGTGGTTTGTGAAATTTATTTCCTAGAGAGAGTTGCCTATTTTGACTATGGTGGTTCTGTTTGAGAGATAGGGAGTGCATGGGCTTGAGGATGTTGAGGGGGAGAACTATTAGCCGGCATGCCAGACTTGATCAAAAGCTTTTTGAACATCTAGAAGAACACCTGTTTTGTTTTGAGTTCTCTGCTGTGACAGTAGTGGTGTGGAGTGAAGTGTGGGTGTCTTGAATGCAATGGTGAGATCTAAAATAATGTTGTTATATTACAATAAAAAAAAAATATTGCACTGGTCTAAATTGTTACAAGAAACTAAATTTGTGTCTAGATTATTTATGGTACTTATATCATAAAGTCTAAATTAAATATTTACTGACATCAGTACCTGGGAGGTATACTGAACAATGTCAACATAGTGCAGTTTTGTAAAGAGTATATTTTTAATATCAACACATCGAGATCTTTCCAAAGGTGTAATGTACCAAGAATTAGTCATGTGACCAAAAAAATATAACTTTATGTTCAATAAACTTACGAAATAAAAAACACTATGTACACATATTGTTTTGAACTCCCAAGTGAGTAGTATTATTTATAGAGGCATGCTGAAGGTATATAACACTATATTATAGAAAATTTGTTATTAGAACATATAAATATTGTTACGCAGCACCATGCAGTAGCCTGTGGCTATTATAGGACAAGTTGCTAGATGGCTAGAAAGACTGCAACAATACAACTTCAAGAGGACGTCTCCATAGCAACGTAGACATTCTTTCCAGGCGACCGTGTTTAGAACGACAATGCCGGTACTGTTAAAGATCGAGAAGAGCTGGTTGAAGAAGTTAGTCTTCAGGCGACCACTATCAAGCCAGAGAATGACGAAGGCGGAATCACCCTTGAAAGCCTAAGAAATACTCAAAAGAAAGACAATGACTTGAAGGTTGTCCAAGATTGGCTTAAAAATGAAGTAAGACCAGAGATAACAGAGATATAAGAAGTCATTCATAAAATATAATATTCATGATGCCAAGAACAGTTCGCACTCAAAACATTCTATTTCTAGACGCGGGGCGAGACGACGAAAGGTGAGAAGTAAAAGAAGGGATACAGTGAAGAATTTTACATAGTTTTATCAATGAATAACTGCCCGAGCTTTTACTACTTAACGTAACTTTTCTTGCCGGTGTAAGCCCTGTTGCCACTTCCATTCTAACATCACTAGGTTTTGGAATTTGTTGAAAATTATTACATCTAATTTAATGAAATTACATCTAATTTGGTTAAAAATGCCTATTTTTTGTTCTAATGCTCAATTAAGTCTTTGTAGGAAGTATTTTTTTATAATTATTTGAAAAACATCATTTACATTAGCCCTTATGATCGAAAAAAAATTTAAATGTCTTAATTTCAACCGTCTACAAATTTGTATAAAAAATCTTCTTTTAGAAATATACCTCTCATTTGACGAAAAACGAAGGCCTAAATGAAAAAAAACTATTCTTTATAAAAGTTTCGCCTATGTATTGTCAAGGTAAAAGTACTTTCCTCATATTTGTTGCTTTTAAATTAACAAAAATATAGCAATAAACCATTAGTGATGTCATGGTTTTACTAGAAAGCAAACATTAAAGGCAGAGCCTATCGACTCTTTATGCATCTATCTCAGTATTGAAATGTATGCAATCAGTTTGACCCCTCTTATATTATTTTATACAGGGATTATTGATTTATCCACCATGTTTAATAGGGTGTACTAATAATTACTTCAAGATTTCTTTTTTATTTTTAATGTAAAATGAAAATAAGAAAATATAAACTATTTATTAAAGGTATTTATTGAAGTATCAATTATAAACAGTAAGGCTATTGCTTTGCAAAATACAATAAATCCCCAATATAAATAAATTATAATAATAATAATAATAATTGGAAGGAAGTATATAAAGCATAAATTAATAATATTAAAATTTATAATTACAAGACTTTCAAACTAATCAGAATCAGATTCACCACACGAATCAACATTTTCCAAAACATTAGCGGCTGTGGTCAAACTATTTATGCAGTTTTTCTGTGTCATACAGGTGCAGGAACCGATACAGTAAATATTTCTTTTCCTGCATTTGCAAATTTTGCTTCCACAGTCTAGAACAGAATATTATTGTTAGAATATTGTTTAGTATGTTTTTTGCATTTGCATGATGTAAGTTCTGTTATGTCTGGTGGCAGGTCGGGCAGAGTCTTAAAAGTGGGTATCAGACTTCCATCTTGATCTACTTTCCATCCATACTCTTCAACATTAGGAAGCTGCATCTAGGTTTAAAGAGGTTAGCCAAATATTTAGCTGGTAAAAACATCTTAAACAATGTAGTCTTAGGGCGTCTTCAGTCGGTGGTAATTTAGCGATGGTTTTTGAAGAGGTCAATAATCCCCTCAAAATGTTAATGAAAGTAACATTGGCAGTTTTGAATACATTTTTAGGAAAATTCTTTCAAGATTAGAGAATATGTTTTCAGAGTACTGATCAGTGCCAAATCCATCCAAAAAGTAATGGTTTTCAAGGTAAGTTTTCCAACAGGTTTTGTTCCCAATGCCGGACAATTAAATGGTTGTATCACAACCGGTCAGAATAAAAAGCAGGCATATTTTTTAGAAGGTTTTCATCCAAATTTAAATAATGTACTGCTAGAAATCGCCTTGAGTCTCCTCGCCTTGTTCTGAACCATATATCTTTAGTCAAAAAAAATCGTCTTTTGATGGTTCAAAATTCTTTCCATATTTATTGATTTTCGCGAATCCACCACTAGTTAGAAATTGAATATGCTTTTGCTGAATGGAGTTTTGAAGAAGTTGTTCTGGCAGAAAATGTGTTAAACGTCTTTTGTTAAATATCTAATGAATAAACAAGTTCTATTGTTGCGGAAGTGGAATATTGGGTCGGTCAATTTCTATATCAATATATTTCTGAAATCCTCTCTTTTGACGTGTTGTATTTTTGATAGAATGTCCTTTATAATGATCAAATACCACATCTATCATTTGAGCATTAAATTTATTTCTAAAAATAATGTTTACAAATATATGAGCATATTCTTTAAATGATATGCAACTTTTGGACTTTCCTATTTTGATATAATTTTTGTCTCTGCTACTTGCAGCAACAAATCCGTAATTAAAATTTTAAACGAAAACTTATAACTTACCCAAATATATTTAGCTGCAACAGGATGAATGTAGATATAATAAAGATGCAAAAATGTCTATATTTTTTCCCAATTTATTAGGTAATTTAATATATAACAAATACACTTATTAATTCTTTAGTAAAAACAGATAACAATATGACACATTGCCCTATGGAACATAACAAGCAGTTTTATAATAAAAAAAATGAAAAATCCTACCATATCAATAATGTGATACATCAGCCCGCACGTAGAGAGAAACAGAGCTATGCTACGTTTGAAGGTGAAGAGAAAGATACACTGAGAGTCGATAAATTTGATGGTGAGAATTAATTACAGCATAAACCTATGACATCTCTCATCGTTTATTGTTATATCTTTGTTAATTCAAAAGCAAAAAATATAGTGTTTACTTTGTTACCTTCTCAACACATAAGCAAAAATTTTATAAAGAATGTTTTTTTTTTCATTTAGGCCTTCGTTTTTTGTTAAATGAGTGGTATATTTAAAAAAGACGACTTTTTAACTAAATTTTTGAAGGGCTAAAACCAAGATATTTACGTTTATATTTTTTTTCGGCCGTAAGTGCTAATGCAAATGATTTTTTTTAAATAAGTATAAACAATTACTCCCTACAAAGATTTTATTGTGCATTTGACCAAAAAATTAGTATTTTTTTCTCTATTCGGTGGTATCAATATCTGGATTTTTGATGATAGTGCCCTTCTGCACAATCTAATTTTGTATTAACTCCGGAAAAAGGGTTACCTTATCATGAGTGGGAGGTGAATCGTTTTCTTGAGCGAATATTTTAATACATACACTTTACTAACAATGACAACAGCGGATATTATACCCACAATATATTGTGATTATACCCTACTGTGTCCCTTAGAATATGTCTTAGTCACGGCCGCACGATATTTGTTAATAGTTACATCTCCTGGTTATCTCTGAGTAAGACCTACATGGCAGGAGATAGCCAAATATAGTGAAACCATTAAAGGGTACTGGACTCAGTGGGATTCCATGTATTTTCGCGATGGCCTATTGCATCGAAGATAGGAAAGCCCCGATGGAGTACTTGTAAAAGAAGAAAAAGTGGAATGTTACTCAACGCCCTACAGTGTGTTGTGATCGTCATAAAAGTACACGTAAAAGAAGATAGACTAGTCCAAAAATGTCTGGAAATGTCATTACCCGTCAAGAATATTCTAGACGACAGTTCGAGAAGGGTCAAAGCAAGCTATATAAGGATGATCCTGACGTCAGTTTTCAGTTTTATGATAGACGTTATACGTTAATGTTATCAGTTATATTGTTATTGTAAAAGTTGAGTTGTGTAACAATATATTACAAAAACCAACAGTTGATATATATTACAAAAAAGGTTTTCGGTAGCTCTTATATTGTTTGTTTCAAATGAGTTTAAAATTATCTATCTTGTTTATAAAACAATTAATTAATTGTATAAATTCTTAAATATTATCCTTGATATTTCATTTATAGGCGCCCATGACATTATGTTTATTATCACATTAATATCTATCTGCTACTGTTCAGTTTTTTTAAGTCTGAACTACTGAAATATTTGCATTTTATACCATAATAAGTCAAGTGAGAAGTTACAGAACTAGAAAAATTCTCACACTATATTAATTGATCCAGCAATTGTTATAGTGACATTAATATTAATTACCTACTTTATATTGATAAATATTGAAAGTGGATTGTCAAAGCATTAAGAATAATGCTAAATAGTTGTTCGAAGTAATTTTTTTTTGAAATGAGATAACCAAGGCAATTCACTTTATATGGTTTTTATCCAAATTAATTATGTAGTTCTTTAAAGCATAATTATTTAATTATATCCTGTTTAATATAAATTTGATAAAAATGCAGCTTTCTAATTATTTTTAACATTGTTAATGTTATCTTACAATAAAAATATGTACCTATATATTTCTAGAACGTATTATTGTTTTTATTAAAAATAATTCACTTCTATAATGCGAAATAAAAAAATAAGCATATTTATATAAAATAGGAAAAAATAATAAATAATTTTTAATTGAATAATTTGAAAATTCGGAAACAAATCTTAAAAATCCCCACGAATTATTAAAACCATCTCGAAACCCCAAAAGTGAAAAGAAACACTTGAAGATTTAAAAAAAGGTTGTCCACGCTAGGATTCGAACCTAGATATCTTTGGTCTGTAGAAAAATGTCCTTTTTTATTTTTTTCTTTAATAAAAATGTCTGTTTCTTATAATACTTAAATAATACAACGAAATAACAATTTTATACTATTAAAAACAGCAATAATAAATAACCTATCCTAAATCTGTCAACTTTATAATAATAAAAAAATGAATGAAAATCAATAAAACTAAAAATAAACCTTATTGTTGTCTAATTGTGCGTGCGCGTATATTTAATTTAGTACAGAAAATTGGTATCGTCGCAGATGGAAAAATTTTAAGTTCTAAACAATTATTAACTGATTTTTTTAGTGCTGTGACAAACAGCCTTTATATATGTATTTACACCAGAAAAATATTATAAACCACAGATAAACGAAGAAGGCAACATACTACCTAAAAAAAAGCTACAAGCATTTTTCTCCTTCATGTCTAGAATATTAAAAAAACACTATTTCTAGAAAGCCGTTACCAAATTAACTTTATATTATCTATTAACTTTCTATTATATCATTAACTGTAATAACTGCATAATCCATACAGTTTATTATTTTTTCAATATCTATTGCCTACTTACTGGTAATAAAGTTATTGGCAATTTTTCAGAAGTTGCTTAGCGACCCGTAACTGGCTTAAGGCTCGAAACTTAAGTGAAGTATACTTGAACGATGATATGCAATCGATATTGAATATGGGTTTACACCTCCAATATATCATACACAAGTTCCTAGAATGCGGAAAAGAAGCGCCAATAGCGCAGGATCGCACTCTCAATAATTAACAATCCGAGCAAACTGTTTTATATATTTGAATAGATAAAAAAATACTCTTTCAAAACCTGTGAGATGCTGAGATAGAATTGAAAAAAGAAGTAACAAACAATATATCAAATTATTGGAAGCAATCGATATAATAAGATTAGATGAAGCTTTAGGAAAATGAAAATGCTTAAACATTTGGAACGAGGTTAGGTAAATTACTAAATTTTTTTTAATTTTAATTAGAATACTAGAATATTTTGATACGCGTTTTTATATCCTGCTCTATTTTTCCGCGTTATTGTGACATGCGTTATTTTGTCTTGCGCTATTTTGTCCTTGTGCTTTTTGTCCTTGCGCTATTTTATCCTGCGCCATTTTGTCATGCGTTTATTTGTCATAGAGTCATAGATTTAAAAAAGACCTTTAATACAGTGAAAAAGTGGGATAACTAGAAAATTCTGGAGAAACATTAATATTGAATTTTTTATAAGAAAAAAACGGCGAGACAATAAAATATTTGATTTAAACATCTTTAATTAAGAACAACTAAAAATTAACATGAAATTTCACACCTAAGTTTTTAACCAACGAAGTGTTTCGGATTTTTTGTTGGTGTTGCAATTGTATATCAAAATTATATTCCTGATTATCAATACTTATTTTTATTGAAACAAAAATTGAATATTATGACTCATGGAATGATAATGTTACTAAGAATATAGTCACAGATATTACTTAACTTACTTTATTAATTTAGTAAAATATAATATTCATTTCTTCGAAGAATATTAGTAAAAATAAGAAATATAAGTTTGTTCGTTTATTTGCTAATTTTTAATTTAATAATAATAGTGTTACCCATACCTTTTAGCAGCTGGGGTATCTTGGAACAAATTTTAATTTCCACAATATAGCCCACCGTGATAATGCGTCCTAACCCAAGGAAACTAACCAACTTTCTTTTTTTCTCTTTTTTATTTACGGGATATGCCCGCTATTCTCATTTTTGATAACTCTACCTATGTTTCATAACGGTAAAAATCCCAGATCATTAATTTAAGCACAAAAAAGCAGAAGGTACATCGAATAGATCTTTTTTTGCATTTTTGGTGTAATTGTAAAAAGCCCAAGTGTACCAAACAACAAATTTAATATTCTAACCACTGCAGATAATAATTTAGTTTAGTTTAGTTATAAAACTCAATTTTAAATAGTCTTCGCCACTAAAACAAATCCATTAGTTATCGTAATTTAAATAATCAACTAATATTATGAAAAAACTCATTTTTTTATAAAGAGTAAGAGTTCTGTTGATATCCCATTATAAAATTAAATTAGTCCGGGTCTGTAAAGTGGCATAAGCTCACGAATAAATGAACAAGAAAGACGGCATAACGCGCGGGGTCTCGAGTGTGCGATCTACTATTTACATCGGTTCCTGACCGTTACTTGCATCTCGATTTTTCGCTATTTTTGCGCATATACACACGTATCGGTAACGTTTACACACATGATGTTGCACTCTGCGGAACCGAAAAAAAAAAATAAACAAAAAACTAGAAATCATTATCGAGATTCGTGATGTTCGCAATAATAGTCGATTGGTCGGCATATAACTACGCTTTTTCTTCGCGGAATGATTGCCTCTGGTTAAAGGAACATATGGTCAAAAGTCAAGAGTTCGACAATTAGGAATACGAGATCGGTTACTTCGATAATTATGATCGAGTCAGTTGCAGAAATTTATGTATATTTCACAATTTTTAATTGTTCAGAAACAAGCGTTTATTCTGACGCTTTATATACTATTTATTTGATCATTTTTAATTTCGTTAGCATTTAATAGTTTAAATCAGAACCACATATGTTTTTCATTTAGCAACATAACCTATAAATATTAAAAATTGATAATTCAACGTATTTTCACGCGTATTTTCAACAGCAATATTAGAAAATAAAAATGGATATTTTAAATAATTAAATGCTTACCACTGGCTAAAGAATATGTATGTGGAAGATTGAATGTTTAGGGTAGTTTTTATTTATGATTTATGGTATGTTTAAGTATAATTTCTGAAAAATAAATGTGTATATTTTGATTTCCTTTAAAGATATTTTGGTATAGTTATTTCGTTATGGCAGTTGGCAAACCTGAAATCTCCAGAAACTATAAAAATACCTATTTAATCACACAGCTTGAAAAAAAAAAGAAGATGCCTAGTAATAATAAATGTTTGACAGATGATTTTTAAGGTTGAAAATGTTAAATGAGAATCTGTGAAGATAATTCGAGTACAATCAATGATGGTACATTGTAACTGTTAGTGTTGTATTTATTTTTTAATAAAGATAATTCTTTAACGACAATGACATACGACAATGACTAACGATCACATACGATAATGGACGAAGAGTATTTTGTTATCTTTTTATTAATAACCAACGACAATAAACGTAGAGTATTTTTATTGAAGATTCAACTTGTAAGTAATAAGGAAACGACGATAATGTATGACTACAATAACAACAATGATTTAGAACGATACCTAGGCGTTCTTCTTAGACTTATTCTCAATGCTGAACTTTTGACTGCTACCTTCCGGTATTCATTGACATTTCTTCATCCAGAGAAGTAATGTCTCCTCTACTCCTTCGACTTTTTGGTTATTACAATTTCTGTACTAACCAACTACGGTCCCTTTGACAATGCAGTAGCGTGTATTCTATGACTCTACGATTTTCTATGTGTTTCCATTCTTTTTTGTT
This sequence comes from Psylliodes chrysocephalus, assembly GCA_927349885.1. Classification (NCBI taxonomy): domain Eukaryota; kingdom Metazoa; phylum Arthropoda; class Insecta; order Coleoptera; family Chrysomelidae; genus Psylliodes; species Psylliodes chrysocephalus. The sequence goes on from OV651831.1 coordinate 7,326,522, forward strand.
ATTTTCTACGAATATCCGACTGTCTGTTACCCTTTTAACGTTTCACTGTTCCTCTTCTTCTTCAGCTTCCCCAGTAGTTTTTTGTCTTTCGTCTTATACCTGTACTGCTCTCTACATGATTTCTAAGTATTCTTTAGTGTTCCTCCAATGTTTGGGCCTTTTTGGCTTCTCGTATCAATAAATTTTACGAACTTTCAAGGTTTTCTATGATTTTCCATGGATTTATTTGATTTTCTACGAATATCCGACTGTGTCCCCTTTTCAACGTTTCGCTTTTCCTCTTCAGTTTCAGCAGTGGTTTCTTCTTCTTCATCATCTTAAGTATTCACTGCTCTCTGTATGATTTTTAAGTTTTCTTCAGTGCTCCTCCAAAGTTTAAGCCTTTTTGGCTTCCCTCTTCCTATCATTTTGACAGTTGCGTCGCATTGTTTACTTGCTCATCGATGTAATGCCAATTGAATTTATACGAATTTCTATGATTTTATCTGTCTACGAGCATATATTTTCCTCCTCCTTCCGTTTGCCTGTCCTCTTGTCTGTCTGTTTTTCCGTCTGTCTCTCTCTGTCTTTCCGTTTGTTTACCTAAGATCCTTTTGGCCATTTTGCTATTTTTTCTCTTCAGCACATGTAATTTCCCAGTTATTCTACTTCAGCCTAACTCTCCTCCCCGGCCTTCAGCGCTTTATATCTTCAGGCATTATGGCTTTTCGTATATGACACTTAGGTCTCCACTCATCCACCCCAGCCTCCAGTTCTTCAGTCGTTAGGCCTAAGCCACCCCTCTTTCTTTCTCTTTTCTTAGGCCATCTTCCAGTTTTTTTGTTTTCTGGCGTTAGGTTGGTTGGCTTACGACCACGTGTCGTAGGACTTTTCACCGCATGTAATTTCCCCACCCACTCCCCCATTTGATTCAATTCAATGAAAGTTGAGACTTTTGGCATATGAGAGGTAACACGTGGCGCTATCTCATGGTGACTTGTTGGAAGTAGCGAACAGCATCTTGGATTGCTTAGCCGTGTCGCAAGCCGAGTCGCATCACTGACAGGTGAAGTCTCCCCACTCCCCCACTCCTCCCATCCTGAGGTAGCAAATGGCAGGTTAGGTTGGCAACTCAGAATAAAAAATGGCGCGGATAGAAAATGACGTTAGACATTAGGTCAGCCAACTTCATAGCTATCAATTTAGTTAGGTTAGCAACGCTGTTGACAGATAATATATGTTGACAGCTGACGTAGGTTAGGTCGTTGTGTCCATGTAGGTTACATTGATTTTTGACATCTGTCATTAGGTAAGGTTAGCCAACTTCGTAGCTATGGCCGCGCCTGCGTAGGTTAGGTTGGCAACACTGTTGACAGCTGATAGTGTGCATCATTGGATTGACAGCTAACAGTTGACATGACAGCTGACATAACAGATGATATGATAGAGTCTGCGCAGTTTGTAAAAGGGGCGTGGCTTTAAAAAAAGTGCAGAAGGTCTTCCCAAGTAAGGCAATGCCTGCTAATGTTGTCTGTATTTAGGGTAATCTTGATGGATAAAATAAATACCAAAATTAAAGTTCCACATTTAATTAATAAAGATTTAAGAACATGCACTTACAGTAAGAGGTTGTTCAAAAATTTACTCCGTTTGCTCATTTAAATTGGTTAAAACCTATATGTTTCGTCCACTGAAAACAATGTTTGCTGTAAAGAATATTTTTATTTATTTAGCATCTGGTTTTATTTATCTACCTGTCACTTTAAGACAGTAATTTCAAATATATTGTTTGAAACATTATAATTTTAAAGTAAAGAACAATTTTTGTTGCTTCTTATGGTTTCTACAACTGAACTATGAATTATTTATCTGTCACTGACAAGATACCAGAACTGAGAAAAAATACATATAAGGATGAGCATGTGAATTAATTTTCCTTGTAGAAACTGTATACGACTCTTGGTCGCTAATGGCGGTTTTTCTTAATTTCTTCATCGAGGTAGAAAATTGTTTTCTAAGGTCATACAAATATTAATTATTGAGAAGAATTCCACTGCATATATGGATGTTTTAACGGTATATTTAAATGTATAAATCCCTAAAAGGATAAAATATAAATACTAGAATTTTTTCTTTTAGATTACTTTCTAAATATTTCGATTTTTATATGATATACAGGCAGGTCATAAATTATACCATAGGATGGTTTTAAATTATTTTTTTCTGCTTTATACCATAAAAACTATGCTATTATGTATTTTCATACAAACTATAACAATAGAATCACTAATAAAAATCTGTGTCTGAAAATTTGAATAATATTAAGTATTCCATGATCAAAAACATACGAGTCTAGCTAATTGGTTCCTAGCAGAGCCATTCAACTATTAAGAAACAAAGTCATAGTGAAGACTTAATTATTTCTTATGATTATAATAAATCTAAGTATTGGGTAAGTACTGTTACCCAATTACATAAAACACGAAGAATCCGACGAAGAATGTCTTAACAAATGCGTGGGTACTTAACAAAAAATTAAACGAAATATACTGAAACCACAGATCCCCACAAGCTTTTCATCAATGTTAATAATAATAATGCAGTTCATAATTTATCAAAAACTTTCTCAATATCTGCAGTAAAGTAGGGCCTGCGGACATAAAGGCACTGAGCAACAATTTCATAACTAACAACGTGTTAAAATAATGTAAACAAAATTGTATGCAATCGATGAAGTGTTGCAACCTAAAGACAATTTAGAATATTCAACGGAGAATAATTGTGCGCTCGCCAACCACACAAACGTAATTAAACCGTTTCAATCTATTAAATGTATTTATAATAAATTAAAAAGATCGCGAAATCCATGAATTCAAGCTGTGACTAATGCCGGCGATAAATATTTTATTGAAAATTACTAGCATGAACTCTGCACGTTCGCATTAATTCACATAATTAGCAGCATTTTCACAACATAAAGACTATTAATTCGGTATCGGATCGATACACCAGCGATGGTAGGTATATTGGTA